>JACEEZ010002489.1:17500-79232 GCA_016584305.1 Chionoecetes opilio | reverse complement strand
GGGGTATAATGGCTTTAATGCTTTTTTTCGAAGAAACTTCGCTGCGATTACCGATCGCGGAAAAAAACGACGGGGAAATTTTTTAATTAAAACTTAAAAAATTTTCCCGCATCGCGGAATCGCGATCGCGGACCCCAAAATTTTTCGATCCGGATGCGATAGGGCCACCTTTTTTGGGGATCGCGTCCCAGCACCGCTATTATTATTACGTACAAATACAATACTACTACTAAATACTGCTACTACTAAAAGTAAATTATTATTACGATTACTACTACTATATACACTACTCTACACTACACTCTACTACTACTACTACTTTATTATTACGATTATTTACTACTACACTCCGTAATAAAAAAATCGCCATGAATTTCTCTTTTTTTCGGTACAGAGTGTGGTGGCTTTTCAACTTATTTTTAGATCCTGTGGGGGATCTTGCAACTTGGAAAGTTACAAGGGGGCTATCTGGAGAGTCGTTTTTTTTGGTTTTTCATTTGTTATTTAGGGCTTAAATAAACATATTCCCAAAAAATAGCAGCTGTATACGCCTTGGAAACGGCTACACAAAGGTCGCCAGCTAGTTTTAGTCCTCCCCCCCGAAAGGTGATAACTGCTCTCTGTCGTCGCGCGAAAAAACAACTCGTATTAAAATTTAAAAAGAGTTTATCTTCCAGAACAAAGCATAAAACAACGCTGAAACAGGGTTGTTAACAGTCATTTTAAATACTGTTTATCATTTTTCCGGGCACGAAACATCAGTAGTGATGCTATAATTCGTAATATTGCACCTGGCGACAAATTAAGGTGGCGACAATAGTGTTATCTAGGTATACTACACTACTACTCTATACTCTACTACTCTCTACTCCCTACTACTAACTACTTACCATACTGCTATCCCCATACTCTATACTTTAAAAGGTTTCTTAAGGTTCTTACAATTACCTTGTAAAAATGGTAAAAATATATTCCTACGATTGAAGCCCGTTAAATCCTTCGAAATATTTGTCTTAAAAAACTCTAACCCACCAAGCCCCCGGAAACCCCCAACACAAACAACACTATCGCGCCACGGATTACCGCAAAATCTTGGGCTACACACGGGATTTCAGATTCCACGTCGGCCCTTCACAACGCTCGCTGGGACGCGGCTTATGATACCCCGGATAACAGCTGTCAGACCCCTTGATGCATATATTAATACATGTATATGTAAATATATATATTTATATATATATATTTATATTAAAAATATATTATTATATAATATATATATATATATATATTAATATATATATATAATATAAATTATATATATAATGCTCTATCTTCTGTCTTCTATATCTATCTATCTTCTACTATCAAAATTTTCCTTCCACAAGGGGCAGAACTCCCCACATATATTGTCATAAAAAAACCCCTGTGTGGTTTATGTGTGTTGGTGGGACAAGATCCACCCATGGTCTTGCCCATGCAGTCGGTCGCGATCGGGGTTTCACCTTGGGGGAGCGACCTTTGGAGTTCATAGTGACCGATCTTTGGGAAACGGGACTCACAAACCCCCTCCCTTGCTCAAGGGGGACAGTACCCGACGAATTTTCCAGTGAAATATCCCTAGAGGGAGAGGAATGGGGATTCGAACCCCGGGTACCACATAAAGGCGCGCCAAAGCTCTATACAGTTTTTGTATTATTTTTTATTTTTTTAACATTTGTGCCCATAGCGCCGTAGGCAGTGGGGGCCCAGGGCTCGGTAGGAGGCCCTGGAGGTTCCTTTTAGCGCTGGAGGTTGGTCCTCGCCCGTGGGGCGCAGGCAATTGTTATAGTGACGCCTGTATTGAGGGTTTGCCGCCCCCCTGTGTCCTCCGTGCCTCGCCTTCATAGGGAAGTTAAGGGCAGCCTGTGGGTGTTCTTAGGCCCCTCACGATGGCAGAACAAAATTTTCCACCTAGCGGGATTCGTACTCGGTACACCCTGCCTGCCGCTTCCCGACGTAAAACCCCTCGGCTGATCCTCCATTAAATGGGAGCAGGAACGCAACATTTTAAAAAAGTAAATATGCGGGGGTAACCCCGGGTTTTTTTCTTAAAAATAAAAACGGTATAATAAAATACTACTACACCTATTTTTTTCTACTACTACTACTACTACTACTACTACTACTACTACACGTTCTACTACACTACGTACTACTACTATACTGCTACCACTAAACTACTACATACAAACTCCCAACAAACGTACTATTTATACTCCCAAAATACATTACGTCCCTACTACTCTACGAAACTACTACTACTACTACTACTGCCGTACTACTACTACAAATTTACTACTAACAACTACCTATTTACACTTAACTACTACAAATACAACAAATACTAAAACTACTACTACTTATACAAAAATTTACTACTATTTACCTTACTACTACTATATTTCCTACTACCACCTACTACCAAATTACTACTACTAACTCCCAAACAGTATTATTTCCCCTTTTTAAACTACTCTTAATCAACTAATTTCCTGCTTAATACTACTACAAACTACACACTATTTTCACTACGATACTACTACAAACGACTATATTATACTAAAAGTACTAAAAATTATTACGATTACAAATACTACTATACCGTAGAAAACCCTTATAATCCCCAAAGAATTTTTTTTTTTTTTCGATTTACAGACGTTTAGGGGCGTTCATATTTAAACATTTTTTAATCCATGATTTCGGGAAATTCCCAAGGGGCTATCTGGAGAGTCTTTTTATTTGTTCTTACCCTGTTTCAAAATTAGGGGGCGAAAATTTAACCCTTTTCCCCCAAAAATATCACCCTGTATGACGACCTTGGAAAACGGTACACTAAGGTCGTAGCTAGGTTTATGTCCCCCCCCCCCAAAAAGGGTTGAGTTGTTCTCTGTCGCGGGGCGGAAAAAAACCTCTTTGGGGAAAATTTTTAAAGAGTTTAAATTGAAAGCTACAAAGCAAAAAAAAAAGCGGGAAAAACGGGGGTAGATTTTAACAGTCTTTGATAAAAAACAAACGTGTATCTTTTCATTGCACAGACCATCAGGGGCTAAGGGCTAAAATTGTTTCCATAACTCGAAATATATGGCGCCGGGCGCAAATAGTACGGGTTGGCGACAATGTGTTATCACGGAAACTAAAAACTACTAACAAACTACTCCTTACTACTCTACTTTTAAATCCCAAATACTACTACGTACCATACTGCTTACCAAACTACAGTACTACTTTAAAAGGTTCTTAAAAAATTCCCTTTTTTAAGGAAGGGTTATAAAAATTTTCCCTTTAAGGGATTGAACCCCTTTTAAATTTCCTTCAAAATTTTCGTCTTAAAAAAATCAAAAACCCACCGCCCCCGGGAACCCCCAACACAACAAAACACTATCGTCGCCCACGGAATTCCCGCTAATTTTTTGGGGGCTCACACAAACGGGATTACAGATTGCCACGCCCGGCCCCTTTTGCACAACCCCTCCCCCGGGGGACGCGGCTTATGATACCTGGGTTTAACAGCTGCCCAGGCCTTTGTGTACTTTAAAATATGTACATTATTTAGGGAAACCCCTGTAGGCCCCAATTTAAAATGAAATAAAAATTATTTCAAATTTTGGGCGGGTGTTTTCTTTATGAAAAATTTAAATTTTTTAAGGGGGGTTTGTCCGCTTAAAACCTTTTTTGATTTGAGAAATTTTCTTGCTATGAAAAAAGGGACTTTTATTTTTTATAATGCAAAACAAGTTTAAAAGCCCCGCTAAAGAAACGGCTTTTTTTGGAAAACCTATCCAATTAAATTCTTGATGTCTTTTTCAGGGAGGGCCCTTCTCCTTTTAAACCAAGTGGGTCAAGCCCCCCAACAACAGAGCTCGGACCCAAGTTGGCCGCCTTTTTTGGGCGGGGGGATGAGATTTTTTGCGGGGGAAAAAGGTTTTGCCTACTTATCGGGGCCCGGGATGAAGGGGGGGAATCCTTTCCAAAAAAACCCCGCGGCCCCCGGGGAGGGTGTTGACAAGCGGGGGAAACCCCCAAGTGAGAGACTTTGCGAAGGACCCTGCCCCCCCATGGTGCTTGCCCGGGGAAGAAATAAAAACCCCCCAATTTGGGGCCCCCTCCATGGGGGTTATTACCGGCCCCGTGAACAAAAGGAAAAAGATCATTTTTGGAAGGAGGTTAGTGAAGTGGGAGAAAAAGAGCAACTAAAGCATTTAAAAAAAATTTGTGGAAAAAGAAATAGGGAAAACAGGCAGTTTGACAAAAGGGGGCCTCCCTCAGCAAATTTTTCCTCCCCAAGGCCAGGAATCCCCTCCCTTCCAAATTCCCCAGCTTTTGCCACGAAAAGGAGCACACGTCCCGTTGACTGCCCCCTGCCCAGAAAAGCCCCCTATTTTAAAGACCTGGGGGGGCTGTACGACCAGGGGACCCAAATTTGGGGGAGGAGTGGGCAATGATGATGACGGGGGTTTTAGACAAGAATGAGACGCAAAAATAACCAAACCTTGAAAGCAGCAAAAAAAGGCCTTTTGGGAAAGGGGGCAAAGCGAAAAGCAAAAAAGCAGAAAAAAGAAAAAGGTCGGGACGCCCTTGAGCTGCAGGCGCAGATTTTCCGGGCCGGGCCAAAGGGATCACCAGGATTCTGGGGATGGGACGGAGGAGCCCTTTCACCCTGCCACTCAGAGGAAAGGGGCAGGAGCAACAGGAGGCTGCCATATGGTAACCCGGATTGCTAAAGGGAGAGGCTGGATTTCCCGGGGAACCCCTTGGATGCATATTTTAAACGGCCAGCTGCAAAAAAGGGAAAAACAAAAGCCATGGAAACCTGGTGTGGAAAGCACCCGGGTTGGGACTTTCCCCGCCCACGTGTTTGCTCCCTTTGGTTTTGGATACCCCCGGGACCTTATCGCTGAGGGCCCACCCTTCTCCAACTGCGACCTGGCCCTGCGATCCAAAAAGGGTGAGGGGGGCCAGGCGGGGATGCTATGGCATCGGCCACAGCCCTTTGGACCGGGGGAAACACCAGGGTACCAAAATAGTTGGTTTTGGGGTTACGAGGGGAGGAAGGAAAAGACCAGGGCGATGGTGCCCGAAAAGCTAGGGGGAAACCCTGCCCCCAAAAGGTTAAAATCAGGGAGGGGGCATTTTTTCAGTGACAGGGGAGCCATTTTTGGAAGGAACCTTTGGCACTTTGTACCAGGGGAACCCGGGGGCCCCACCTGAGAACCCCTGCGTTCAAGGGGGCCCTCGGCTCTCTTTTATCTGCGGGGTGCCCTTTACGACTCCACCGTTTCATGATGGGACTGCAAGGGTGCCCTCAACTAGGGCCAACACGGGGGGAAGGGGGGTGGTACCCCACCCCCAAATTTGAGAAAGAGGGGGGGGACGCAAGCCCCTTTGGAGAAATCGTTTTTGCACACAAACGAGTTGCCCCTCCCCGCCCCTTTTTATCACCCAGCATCGACGGGGCCCTACTTCATCGACACGGGCCTTCAGGGGGTTCCATTTGGGCAGCCCTGCTGTCCGCTTGAATGAAAATTCGTAAAAACGCAGATTTTAAAGGGGAGTCCCGGGCCCCGGGAAAGTTTCTCAGGGAAAGATCCCCGGAAGTATATCCAGTAAACATGTCCACTGACCGGCGGGTCTCCTACCAGCTGGCCCGGGGCTGTAAAGGGGGGCCTTTTTCCCGTCCAAAAGCTGCAGGAGAAAGTGTGGAAAAGGTGCCCAAATTCCAAAAGGGCCCCCCAACAGCTCATCGCTCGTGAAACATGGAACCGGGAAACCCGGGACTGCCCGGGCAAAAAAACTGAACCCCCTGGAAATCCTGGCAAATACTGCCCCCCGGTTTGTACTTAAAAATTTACTACGAACATAAAGGTTCACCACAGACTAGGGGAAAGGGGGCCCAAAAGCAACCTTTCACCCACCCTAAAAAATTTTGGGATGTTTGGGTCGCAGCCCCAAAAAGGGTTCCCAAACAGCTGTAAACCTTTACGTGCGGCAGGAGCAAATGGTTCACCACTCAGAATGTGTCCTCCTCTCGTTTAGGGCGATTCAGAGTGAGGACGACCGAAAGGTTCGCCGTACCCGGGTTTTTGAAATTTGGGGGGGGCGAGGAGTATGGGGACCCCCATTGTAAGACCTCGCAAAAACCCCCAAGCTAAATTGCCCCCCCCACCGCTTGCAGAAAACGGGATCAGCTGGCAGCCTGGCCGGGTTGAAACCAAGCCGGGCCCTTTCACCTTTTCACTGCCCGGGGGAAAACAGATCCAGGAGACCCGGGTCAACCGTACGAGGTTCCGGATGTTTCTACCACACCTAAAAAGCACCAAAAAAGCCCGTAAAGGGAAAGGGTGCAAAAGGTTTTGCGGCCAGCGTGGTGGGGCACCCGGGCCAAACGGTTCATCCGGGCTCGGGCCCACCCCCGGGGAAAACCCAAATTCCCCTGCTTCAGGCCTAAGGACATGAGGGGAAAGTTCTGGGCCCCCAACGTAAAAGGCTGTGCCCAACTTTTGATTTATGCCTGATAAAACCAAACTGATCAGAAAGACCCTTCCCACAGCTAGTCTTTTTGGAACTAAAATTTGGGTTTTCCCATAAATTGAAATCCCGGGGGAACCCAAACCAACACTGCGTAAAAAAAAATTTAAAGCTTTATTCGAAAAGGGCGAAATAAAAAAAGTGCGTTTTGCATAGTATGAATTGGCCCAAATGAAAAAAATGGATTTAATAAAATCGTTTTTTAAAATTTCCTTTTGACAAGGAAATGGCATCCCAAAGTTGAAAAAAGTTTTTGTTTTTAGGGCCCTTTCCCCCTTAAATTTTTAAAATATTATAAAATTTTAAATTTTAATATATATAATATTATATATATTATATAAATATTATATATTTTATAATATATTTTATATTTGCACCCTATCTATCTGTCTATCTTTTCTATCTACCCTACCCCTACCCTATCAAAAGGGGTTTCCTTGCTCAAAAGGAAAGAACCGCCCACATATTTTTGTCATAAAAATACCCGTTTTTGTGTGGGGGTGTATGTGTTTGTGGGGGGAACAGAAAATCCACCCATGGTCTTGCCCAGGCAAGCGGACCCCCGTCCCCATTTTTCACCTTGGCGGAGCGAGTTTGGAGCCCTTTTAATGCCGGGATTTTTTGGGAAAGGTTTGGGACCTCACAAACCCCCCCCCCCTTGCTCAAGGGGGACGTACCCTTTCCGAATTTACCATTCAAAAATCCCTGAGAGAGAGATGGGGATTCGAACCGGCTAACCACATAATGGCGCACCAAAGCTCTATACACTAGATCATCTTGGCGTTGTGTGTGTGTGTATGTGTAAATGTGTGTAAGTGTTTTTTACATTCAACCACGATCTGATTACGCGCTGAACACGTAATCTCCAGCTGTCAATCTCCCGGTAAAAGCTAAAAGCTCAAAAGGCACCGATCTTTTAATAAAGCTCGGGCTTCCCACACCAAACACACCTCATTATTTTCCTCAAGAGGGACAGTAATCGCCCGCATTTGCTGAGGAAAAATTATTTTGAGCGAGTACTGATTGAATGCGTGAATACTGAATGGTTGATCACGCTCTAGACCAGTGGTTCCCAACTTTTTTTCAGTTGTTTCCCCCTTCAACCAGTTCAACCATCTGGATTTCCCCCTTCATGTGGACAAGGAAAAAAGTTGCCAAAACACAACATTTACATGCTTAATAACACAAGTCTATAGACACTATCCTCCATATCTATATATACTTGAAGAAAACTCAATAGCTACATTCTAGGAGATTTTTTTTCTTTTCTCGACCAAATGCTAGTAATTTAGATTTCCCTCAGGATACATTTCCCCCTTAGAATCCAGAAATTTCCCCCCAGAGGGAAATTTCCCCCAGATTGTGAAATACTGCTCTAGACCACTAAGCCACGCTGCGGTGTGTGTGTCTTTGTGTGTGTGTATGTGTGTGTCTGTGTGTGTGTGTTTGTGTGTGTCTGTGTGTGTGTGTTTGTGTGTGTCTGTGTGTGTGTTTTGTGTGTGTGTGACTGTGTGCATGTGTGGGTGCGTGTGTGTGTGTGTGTGTGTGTGTATGTGTGTGTGTTTCTATGTGTTTGTGTGTGTGTGTGTCTGTATGTGTGTTTTTTTTTTTTTTGTGTGTGTGTGTGTGTGTGTGTGTGTGTGTGTGTGTGTGTCTTTTTGTGTGTTATTTACCAACGGTTGTATCCATGCCAGGTGTTACTTTCCCGGAAAGAGCGTGGAGCTCGTGGAACAATAGTCTTTGAGTAATGTTGGACAGCCCCGCACAGCACACACAGACACATTTAATCCACCTGCTCAAGGGGGACAGTAACTGGCCGCATTTGTCAGCGAAAAATACCCAGGAACGAGGGGGGTCGGGGATCGACGATAGGATAACCCGCCTGTCTGGCCCTTATCCACTTGACCACGCAGGCGGTGTGTGTGTGTGTGTGTGTGTGTGTGTGTGTGCATATGTATGCGTGTGTGTGTGTTTATTCACCCATGGTCTTGTCCACGCGAGCTGGCTCGCGATCGCCAGTTTCACCCTCTCGGTGCGAGCTTGGTGTTCATTATTACCGATCTTTGGGTAATGCTGGGACCTCACACACCACACACCCCCATCCCCTTGCTCAAGGGGGACAGTAACCGCCCGAATTTGTCAAGTGAAAAATCCCCGGGAGCACGAGGATTCGAACCGCCTACCCACAGAGTGAGCGACCAGAACGCTATCAACCTGACCATGACCATCCATGACCTGACCATCGCGCGTGTGTGTGTGTGTATATATGTGTGTGTGTGTGTGTGCATATTTATTGTGTGTATGTGTGTGTGTGTGTGCATGCATATGTGTGTGTGTGTGTGTGTGTGTGTGTGTGTGTGTGTGTGTGTGTGTGTGTGTACATGCATGTGTGTGTGTGTGTGTGTGTGTGTGTGTGTGTGTGTGTGTGTGTGTGTGTGTGTGTGTGTGTGTGTGTGTGTGTGTGTGTGTGTGTGTGTGTGTGTGTGTGTGTACATGCATATGTGTGTGTGATATTCATCTATTTGTATTCATCTAGTTGTATTTTACAGGGCCAGAGCAACGCTCGTATGGCCCCGTCTCCATATCAACATTTTTATCATTCATCCTTAGTGCTTAGTTTTGGCCGAAGCCAGCACCCCGGAGAGCAGGTCACAAACCCCGGCTAACACCCGGTACCCATTCACTGCTGGGTGGACAGGGGCTTGGGTTTTAAGGAAACAGCCCATCTGTTTCCGCTCCGCCCGGGGATCGAACCAGGGACTTCTCGGTTGTGAACCGAGCGTGCTTCCCCTACACTACGGAGTACCCAGTGTGTGTGTGTGTGTGTGCATGCATATTTGTGTGTGTGTGTATGTGTATGTGTGTGTGTGTGTATTCATCTAGTTGTATTTGTACAGTGCCTGAGCTACACTCGTATGACCCCGTCTCCATACGTATCTACATTTTATCAGAGGTGGGCATCGCAATTTGTTTTCCAATTCCGCAATAGCAATTCCGCAATTCCGACCTGTACCAGTCCGCGATCGCAGTTCCGCAATTTTTTTCAGATAGGCCTTTTCGCAATCGCAATTCCGCAATTCCGCAAACTAATTTTGACACCTACAATTAAAACAAAACACCTACAATTAAAACAAAAAATGTCTCTCGACTCTTAAACGTCTCTAGACTCTTAAACACCTATAATTAAATAAAAAAATGTCTCTAGACTCTTTATTAGTGTTTAATACTTTTACATATATTCCTATTCTGTTCCTGTCTATACTTGTTACTTGTTGTCCTTCACAATTAAGTCATTGTCTCTTTTAGTGTTTTTCTTTACTTTTACACTTCACAGTCTACTGGCCAGTAATCACTAATCTAAGTAATCTACTAATCTTCCTCTTCCTCCTCCTCCTCCTCCTCCTCCCACTTCTTCTGGTTCAGCATGTGGAGGTTGGCAACTAATCACACACACGGCCAGCGTACACGCTCTCAATCCCAAGTTCCAGCACGCACTGACTGAGTGACTGTACTACACTTAGCAAGTTGGCAGTTGGCAGTGTCGTCTCCACAATATTTGGTGGGAACTTATGTTCACGCGGGCACTTGCCACTTTGAAGGTGGTGACCGTCACAAGTATTGCGATTGCGTTTCAAAATTTTGGTGGTCCGCAACCCGCAACTCTGCATTTTTTTCAGGCATCCCTAATTGCGCAATTCCACAAACTAATTGTGGAAATTATCCACTAAAAACCGCTCTAGTTTTGAGTAAGGTTAATTTGCATGGTGGAATTTGGCGCCTACCGTCAGGAATTCGGGATACGAACACAAATTCCACCTAGGTATATATTTTAATAGATTTGGGTATATTAAGATGTAATTAGATATAAATTTGGTGGTATTCATCTATAATACCACAATTAATCAAAGAATTAACATAGTATAAGAATTGTGAGTGACCCACGTATGGGAGTAAAATCTTATTGGAACAAATACGTGGCGGTCACGAGCCAAGCTGAAAGTTTATTTCAGTGGAGGTAATTTAGTAACGCGTCAGCCACTACAACATGAAGTCGGAGTGACCGGTTTGATTATACACTAAGATGTAGTCAACTCATAATAATATGAATAAATTTTAACCGATCAATCGGTTAAGAAAGGACCAAGTGTAAAACACACTTTGATAATATCGGCTCAGCTGTGAAAAGCTTCGTCGGCCGACCAACCATCGCGGCCATTTTAGGTGGATTTTTCAACCAGTCACCCCGAAAGCCACGAGTTCCAATCCCAGCCTGTTGCAACTCTGACCACATCGACATCCAATACTTCCCCAAGGATAGAGATCAAGCCAACGCATAATACAACCCACCTGCCAATGCTGAGTATACCTTAGTTAGAGCTAAATAGGGTATCATAGCAGATTAAGGTAGAATTGGGTTATCGCATGGTGAGTTCACATTAATCAACATTATAATTTTAACAGTTGTTGTCGACCATCAATTGGTGGTCGATAATTCCAACACTAATTACCCATTCCGCAAGTTATTGCGATTGCGTTTCAAAATTTTGGCGGTCCGCAATTCGCAGTTCCGCAATTTTTTGAGGCATCCATAATTGTGCAATTCCGCAACCGAATTACCATTCCGCAAGCTGCGGAATTCCGGAATTGCGAATTAAAATTGCGGAATGCCCACCTTTGCATTTTATCATTCATCCTTATTAGTGCTTAGTGTTGGAGGAAGCCACCACCCCGGGAGGTGGGTCACAAACCCCCTGATAAGCAGTCACTGGTACCTATCACTGTCACAGATAAGCCCACTATAAGAGTCGTTGCGAGGACTGTAGAGCACAGAGCAGCTTTGGCGTGGCAGCGCATCAAGACGAGTCCAGGCTGAAGGCTGTCTCAAGACTCCCGTCAAGTCAAGCCACCAAGAAGCCACCTGAGGACACAGGTAAGATGGCCACCGCCACCACGGAGGGGGCGCCCCGCATACTAGCCTCCTGCTGTACGCGCTGTAAGGCTCACACAGTGGGCTGAAGGAGGTCCTTCTTCAATTAATGTAGTTCCCATATTTAGAAGGGTGATAGAAGATTAATGTCAAATTATCGACCCGTTAGGCTGACGTCAGTGGTAGGTAAATTATTGAAACCTGTTATTGCAAAGAGCATTAGAGAGCATCTAAAAAAACATAGTCTGGTCAATGATTCACAACATGGGTTCCCCAAGGGTAGGTCATGTCTTACTAATTCATTGAGCTGTTATAAGAAAGTTTATGAAACAGTAGATAGCTAGGGGGGGGGGGGGGCACTCAATAGAGCGCCTACCTCCGCCGAATATAAAAAAGTAAAGAAATAATAAAAATTTATATATATATATATATATATAATATATATAATATAATATATATATATATATATAATATATCTAATATATATATATATATATATATTATATATATATATATATATATATATATATAATATATATATATATATATATATATATATATATATATATATATATATATATATATATTGCACTCAGTATGAGCGCATACCTCCTGCCGAATATTTCATCAATTGGTTGCCATGGCAACAGTTGTCAATAGATTTCATCCAAAATTAAATCAGTTCTTCCTTATTTTTTTTTTATTTTTTTTTTTTTTTTTTTTATATAATTTTTTTTTTTTTTTTCATCACAGGGATCTGGCCAAGGGCACAACAAAAATGGGTAACACAAAGCCCGCTTAGTTGCCAGTCCCTATAAAGAAGACAGTAAGAGAATAAAATAAAAACAAGGGGGTAACCCAATTTAGTTCGGGAGGTGTCTTGTTACTCTTCTTTTGAAAAGATGTAAGTCATAGGAAAGTGGAAAAATAGAAACAGGAAGAGAGTTCCAGAGTTTACCAGTGAAAGGGATGAAAGAGTAAAGATACTGATTAACTCTTGCATTAGGAAGATGGACAGAATAGGGATGGGAATGAGTAGAAAGTCGTGTGCAGCGAGGCCGCGGGAGGGGGGGAGGCATGCAGTTAGCAAGTTCAGAAGAGCAGTGAGCATGAAAATAACGGTTGAAGAGAGCAAGAGTAGCAACATTGCGGCGGTGATTTAAAGATTGAAGACAGTCAGTCAGAGGAGAGGAGTTGATGAGACGAAAAGCTTTTGACTCAACCCTGTTTAGGAGAGCTGTATGAGTGGATCCTCCCCAAACATGTGAGAATGGGTCCACCCATACAATGGGTTCATGCTCCATACATGGGCGGATAAGGCCCCTGTAGAGAGCAAGCAATTGGGAGGGAGAAAAAAAAGGACGCAGACGCCACAGCACACCTAACTTCTTAGAAGCTGTTTTAGCAAAAGATGAGATGTGAGATTTCCAGTTCAGATTTTTAGTAAAGGATAGTCCTAGAATGTTCATTGTAGAAGAAGGAGACAGTTGAGTGTCATTGAAGAAGAGGGGATAGTTATCTGGTAGGTTTTGTCGAGTAGATAGGTGAAGAAATTGGGTTTTTAAGGCATTGAACAAAACAAGGTTTGCTTTGCCCCAATCAGAAATAATAGAAAGATCAGAAGTTAGGCTCTCGGTGGCATCTCTAGGTGAATCACTTAGTTCCTGTTGAGTTGGACGTCTAATAAACGACGTTGAAAAATGCAGGGTAGAATCATCAGCGTAGGAGTGGATAGGGCTTTGAGTTAGACTTAGAAGATCATTAATGAATAATAGAAAGAGAGTGGGTGATAGGACAGAACCCTGGGGAACACCACTATTGATATATTTAGGAGAAGAACAATGTCCGTCTACAGTAGCTGCAATAGAACGGTTTGAAAGGAAACTTAAAATGAAGGTACAGAGAGAACCATAGAAACCGAATGAGGGTAGTTTGGAAATTAAAGATTTGTGCCAGACTCTATCAAAAGCTTTTCATATGTCAAGGGCGACAGCAAAAGTTTCACCGAAACCCCTAAAGGAGGATGACCAAGATTCAGTTAGGAAAGCTAGAAGATCGCCAGTAGATCACCCTTTACGGAAACCGTACTGACGATCAGATAGAAGATTGTGAGCAGATAGATGCTTAAGAATCTTCTTATTAAGTATAGATTCAAAAACTTTAGAAAGGCAGGAAGTCAAAGCTATAGGACGGTAGTTTGAAGGATTAGAACGGTCACCCTTCTTAGAAACAAGTTGGATGTGAGCAAACTTCCAGCAAGAAGGAACGGTGGAAGTAGATAGACATAGACGGAAAAGTTTGACCAGGCAAGGTACAAGCACAGAAGCACAGTTTTTGAGAACAATAGGAGGGACTCCGTCAGGACCGTAAGCCTTCCAAGGATCTAGGCCAGAAAGAGCCAAGAAAACATCGTTCCGAAGGATCTTAATGACAGGCATAATAAAGTCAGAGGGTGGAGGAGAAGGAGGAACAAGCCCTTCATCAGCCAGAGTGGAATTTTTAGCAAATGTTTGAGCGAAGAGTTCAGCTTTAGAAGTAGATGAGACAGCTGTGGAGCCATCTGGGTGAAGCATAGGAGGGAAAGATGAAGAAGAAAAATTGTTAGAGATGTTATTAGCTAGATGCCAGAAGTCACGAGAGGAATTTGATTCAGAAAGATTTTGACATTTTCTATGAATGAAAGAGTTTTTGGTAAGCTGAAGTAAAGATTTGGCATGATTACGGGCAGACATATAAAGGGCATGAGTTTTAGGAGATGGATGCTTACGGTACCGTTTGTGAGCCACCTCTCTATCTCGGACCTTATACCAAATAGACTTGGTATACAGAGTTTGGTCCAAATCTATTCGTAACTTTTCGAGAAATCCTATACACTAACAAACAGACAAACAGACAGACAGACAGACAGACAGATCGGGGTGAAAACATAAACCATGAGGTAATACTGAGGGGAGGGAGAGGGAGGGGAGTGTGGTGGGGAGAAGAGGGAAGAGGAGGTGGGTGTGTTATGGTGACAGCTGTGGTGGTGGTGGTGAGACGGTGTGAGACATTAATTAAGAGAAGGAGGAAGAGGAAGAGAAGGAGAAGGTACAAACCTGCGCAAGGAACTCTTTTTTCCCCTCCTACTTCTCTTAATTCATGTCTGTGCCATCTCACCACCACCACCAAAGCTGTCACTATAACACCTTTCCTCCTCTTCCTCTTGCCCCCACCACACACCCCTCCCTCTCCCTTCCCCCTGTCCAGCACACGCACACGAACACGGAAAAAAACATATATAGGGTCGTAGGCTACACGTACACACACGCAGACGCACAGTAGACTGCTTTTCCACACACGGCATCAAACACGGGACCAAGGAAGCTAGAGAACGTGTCTCTTGAACGCTCCCTTGCACGGGACTGCCGCGTAAGGTAACATACACCCAGTTCCTGGAGTGAACATGTTTTTTTTTATCGGGGTGTATCTGTCTGAAAATCCGTTAAATTGTACCAGTTTTGACAACAGATGTATATGTCTTTAAACCATTGCTGTCGATTTATATGTGTATTTATGAACGTGTCCTTGTATTATTTTATTATTTATCTATATTGGCTTCATGGCTGGCTCAATATAAACAGGTATGAGACACTTTAATTCAGGTCAGTTAAGCAGCAAATGAATGGGCCAGCAAACTGGTTACCTCCAGCCGCACGGCGGCGCGTCGATCGCACGCGCACCACAGCGCACCCCAGAGTGAGGTATCTTGTTGTAGATTGTAGAGGATCTTTGGTGATACTCTGAGTCTATCTAACACTTTAGATCTGTTATATAGTTTTCCTCGTCTTCACTGCCAATGTAAAGTATCCCTTTCCCTTCTCACATACAAATGTGAAAATAGACTGCACACGCTTAGGGAAAAATGCTCTTTTATTTGTTCTCGCCTCCTCTCTGTCTGTCTATGTTGCTGTGGCCTCGTCTCTACTTGTCCATCATGTTCTCGCCTCCTCTCTGTCTGTCTATGTTGCTGTGGCCTCGTCTCTACTAGTCCATCACGTTGTCGCCTCCTCTCTGTCTGTCTATGTTGCTGTGGCCTCGTCTCTACTTGTCCATCATGTTCTCGCCTTCTCTCTGTCCGTCTATGTTGCTGTGGCCTCGTCTCTACTTGTCCATCACGTTGTCGCCTCTTCTCTGTCTGTCTATGTTGCTGTGGCCTCGTCTCTACTTGTCCATCACGTTGTCGCCTCCTTTCTGTCTGTCTATGTTGCTGTGGCCTCGTCTCTACTTGTCCATCATGTTCTCGCCTCCTCTCTGTCCGTCTATGTTGCTGTGGCCTCGTCTCTACTTGTCCATCATGTTCTCGCCTCCTCTCTGCCTGTCTATGTTGCTGTGGCCTCGTCTCTACTTGTCCATCATGTTCTCGCCTCCCTCTCTGTCTGTCTATGATGCTGTGGCCTCGTCTCTACTTGTCCATCATGTTCTCGCCTCCTCTCTGTCTGTCTATGTTGCTGTGGCCTCGTCTCTACTTGTCCATCATGTTCTCGCCTCCTCTCTGCCTGTCTATGTTGCTGTGGCCTCGTCTCTACTTGTCCATCATGTTCTCGCCTCCTCTCTGCCTGTCTATGTTGCTGTGGCCTCGTCTCTACTTGTCCGTCATGTTCTCGCCTCCTCTCTGTCTGTCTATGTTGCTGTGGCCTCGTCTCTACTTGTCCATCATGTTTTCGCCTCCTCTCTGTCTGTCTATGTTGCTGTGGCCTCGTCTCTACTTGTCCGTCACGTTTGTCGCCTCCTCTCTGTCTGTCTATGTTGCTGTGCCTCGTCTCTATTTGTCCATCATGTTCTCGCCTCCTCTCTGTCTGTCTATGTTGCTGTGGCCTCGTCTCTACTTGTCCATCATGTTCTCGCCTCCTCTCTGTCTGTCTATGTTGTTGTGGCCTCGTCTCTACTTGTCCATCATGTTCTCGCTTCCTCTCTGTCTGTCTATGTTGCTGTGGCCTCGTCTCTACTTGTCCATCATGTTCTCGCCTCCTCTCTGTCTATCTATGTTGCTGTGGCCTCGTCTCTACTTGTCCATTATGTTCTCGCCTCCTCTCTGTCTGTCTATGTTACTGTGGCCTCGTCTCTACTTGTCCATCACGTTGTCGCCTCCTCTCTGTCTGTCTATGTTGCTGTGGCCTCGTCTCTACTTGTCCGTCATGTTCTCGCCTCCTCTCTGTCTGGTCTGTCTATGTTGCTGTGGCCTCGTCTCTACTTGTCCATCATGTTCTCGCCTCCTCTCTGTCTGTCTATGTTGCTGTGGCCTCGTCTCTACTTGTCGTCACGTTGTCGCCTCCTCTCTGTCTGTCTATGTTGCTGTGGCCTCGTCTCTACTTGTCCATCATGTTCTCGCCTCCTCTCTGTATGTCTATGTTGCTGTGGCCTCGTCTCTACTTGTCCGTCATGTTCTCGTCTCCTCTCTGTCTGTCTATGTTGCTGTGGCCTCGTCTCTACTTGTCCATCATGTTCTCGCCTCCTCTCTGTCTGTCTATGTTGCTGTGGCCTCGTCTCTACATGTCCATTATGTTCTCGCCTCCTCTCTGTCTGTCTATGTTGCTGTGGCCTCGTCTCTACTTGTCCATCATGTTCTCGCCTCCTCTCTGTCTGTCTATGTTGCTGTGGCCTCGCCTCTACTTGTCCATCATGTTTTCGCCTCCTCTCTGTCTGTCTATGTTGCTGTGGCTTCGTCTCTACTTGTCCGTCATGTTCTCGCCTCCTCTCTGTCTGTCTATGTTGCTGTGGCCTCGTCTCTACTTGTCCATCATGTTCTCGCCTCCTCTCTGTCTGTCTATGTTGCTGTGGCCTTGTCTCTACTTGTCCGTCATGTTCTCGCCTCCTCTCTGCCTGTCTATGTTGCTGTGGCCTCGTCTCTACTTGTCCGTCATGTTCTTGCCTCCTCTCTGTCTGTCTATGTTGCTGTGGCCTTGTCTCTACTTGTCCGTCATGTTCTCGCCTCCTCTCTGTCTGTCTATGTTGCTGTGGCCTCGTCTCTACTTGTCCATCATGTTCTCGCCTCCTCTCTGCCTGTCTATGTTGCTGTGGCCTCGTCTCTACTTGTCCATTATGTTCTCGCCTCCTCTCTGTCTGTCTATGTTGCTGTGGCCTCGTCTCTACTTGTCCATCATGTTCTCGCCTCCTCTCTGTCTGTCTATGTTGCTGTGGCCCCGCCTCTACTTGTCCATCATGTTTTCGCCTCCTCTCTGTCTGTCTATGTTGCTGTGGCCTTGTCTCTACTTGTCCATCATGTTCTCGCCTCCTCTCTGTCTGTCTATGTTGCTGTGGCCTCGCCTCTACTTGTCCATCATGTTTTCGCCTCCTCTCTGTCTGTCTATGTTGCTGTGGCTCGTCTCTACTTGTCCGTCATGTTCTCGCCTCCTCTCTGTCTGTCTATGTTGCTGTGGCCTTGTCTCTACTTGTCCGTCATGTTCTCGCCTCCTCTCTGTCTGTCTATGTTGCTGTGGCCTCGTCTCTACTTGTCCGTCATGTTCTCACCTCCTCTCTGTCTCTCTATGTTGCTGTGGCCTCGTCTCTACTTGTCCGTCATGTTCTCGCCTCCTCTCTGTCTGTCTATGTTGCTGTGGCCTCGTCTCTACTTGTCCATCATGTTTTCGCCTCCTCTCTGTCTGTCTATGTTGCTGTGGCCTCGTCTCTACTTGTCCATTATGTTCTCGCCTCCTCTCTGCCTGTCTATGTTGCTGTAGCCTCGTTTCTACTTGTCCGTCACGTTGTCGCCTCCTCTCTGTCTGTCTAGGTTGCTGTGGCCTCGTCTCTACTTGTCCATTATGTTTTCGCCTCCTCTCTGTCTGTCTATGTTGCTGTGGCCTCGTCTCTACTCGTCCATCATGTTCTCGCCTCCTCTCTGTCTGTCTATGTTGTTGTGGTCTCGTCTCTACTTGTCCATCATGTTGTCGCCTCCTCTGTCTGTCCAGGCTCCGGCACACATCACGGTAAAACCTCAATGATAAAAAAATATATAAATATCAAACATGAATTGAAATATTCAAAACATAAAACAACAAAACAATAAAACACCATCAACTGTTTCAGCCCAGCAGGCCCTTCCCACGACTGTAAAACCTTGCAAACACAACCCCACCGTCTAATCACACCCTTGCACACCGTCGTATACACGTAGAAATCCATTATATATTTTGTTTAAATTGACAAATGACATACAAGTGTGTCCAACCATAACACCTATAACACAGGTGTGTGTGTGTATTCATCTAGTTGTACTCATCTAGTTGTATTTTACAGGGCCTGAGCAGCGCTCGTATGGCCCCGTCTCCTTGTCAACATTTTTTATTTTATCATTCATCCTTAGTGCTTAGTGTTGGCCGAAGTCACCATCCCGGGAGGGGGGTCACAAATCCCCGGCTAACACCCGGTACCCATTCACTGCTGGGTGGACAGGGGCTCGGGTTTTAAGAAGACAGCCCGTCTGTCTTCGCTCCGCCCGGGGATCGAACCCGGGACTTCTCGGTTGTGAGCCGAGCGTGCTATCCCTTACACTAAGGAGTTCCCTTCGTGTGTGTGTGTGTGTGTGTGTGTGTGTGTGTGTGTGTGTGTGTGTGTGTGTGTGTGTGTGTGTGTGTGTGTGTGTGTGTGTGTGTGTGTGTGTGTGTGTGTGTGTGTGTGTATGTGTGTGTGTGTGTGTGTATGTATGTGTGTGTGTGTAGTGCTCTGTCCATGAATCAGTAACCTGAATGATGTGTTTCACTACACACCTAATGTACCACGTGAAATGCTTCCTCAGTCTCCATACATGTTAATTGCTACAAGAGAGAGAAGTTACAAACGAGTACTAGTGTTTTCCGCGGCCCCAAGTAGTGGTGGGAGACGTTTGGTAAGCAAGACTCTGAGGCGAAAAACAAAGCTGCCGTTGCCGGGGCTTCCAGTGACATTTCATGACTTCAATAAAGCAACTCAGTGTTTACAACATGGAATAGAGTGAATTTGCCTGGGCAATAGAGTACTATTGCCTGGGCAAGGGGTTAGTGTAGGTAAGTTAGGCATTGGTTACAATATGGCAATAGTTTACATTCCATACTCTGCATAACGCTTTATCACATCGTCTGGGTTCTTCACACACACGCCATGCAAGGCAGTAACATTCACCGTATCGAGCATGAACATCGATCAATAGCTGTTGGGATCCAGGAAAACCGTCAGTTGTTATCACTTGTGTGGTTATTTTGTATCAACTTATCTTCCCAGATAACATATAACAGGCAGCTGAAAGTACAAGTGACGCACGCCGGTGCACACTTAGGTATACTACATGTGTTGATATTACATATGTATTACGTAACGCACTACACGGCCACAGCCAGGACTTAAAATATATGTGGGAATTTGTTTTACATGCATATTTCATTTGAAGTCCTTACCTAATCAATCAAACCCATGGCTATCAGCCCGACACATTACCCCAGCTAATAAACTAACTAGGATACTTATCGGTGGATAGTGGGTTGAAATGCGGATCAGGTGGTGATTAATACTGCATGTTCTTGTGATCTGATGTGGTCGCCGGGTTCGAGGCCGCCCGTGACTGACAAGAGGAGGAGGGCTGGAGACTTAGTGTTTCGATACGGGCGTCAGAAGGTCTTCATAACCAGGTTATCCATGACGCACGGCTATTATCAGTGTGTTGTATTCTAACACGGTCCTATTGGTTTACACTTATATGTACAATTACCTATGTACAAAATCTCTTCATATTAATCAGAGAAAAGATTTTAGTCCCATGAAGGCTGGAATGATACTGTACTTGTACTTATATACTACAAGCACGTATATTTAATAAGATGTTAACTCCTCGGATGTCTAGAGTGTACTGATTCTCTCCCTGTGGGCGGCTGGTGGCGTCCACCATAAATTACACGTGTCACCTTTTAGGTAGGCGGCAGGTGTACCACCTGAATTGGTGCAAATTCAAATGACGGCGATCAATAGCCAGTCGCTCCAAATTAAGGTGCAAATGCTTAATAACCACTGGGAATATTAATTTATTTTATCCCCAGTACTTATCATTTACTTAAATTACCTTAATATTACCCATTACCATTATAATTATATACATCCCTATACGCACTCCCCCTATGATGAGCAGAAAATACCTCACTCACAAGGGGGGGGGGGAAACAAAACCACCACTCTACCAATTATGAGAGGGTGGTTGATGGATAATTTCCACAATATGATTACAAAGAATGAAGGAATCAGTTACATGTAATGATAACACACACAAACCAGTGCCTGGTGGTGGCGGCCGCCCTGACACCTGGCGAACACTTCACCTGTCTTGGTCCGCTCCTCCTCTCAAGTGTGTAGTAGTAGTAATGAACCACGCAGGGTAAGCCAGAGCCAATCACAACGCACGCCCGACGCCCTAAGCTCCGCCCACCATCCTGGCAGTACGTGGATGGGGTCACTAGCGTACTGTTGTCATGCCCCGAAGTCAGATGCATGAATGATTACTCCAATATTATTGTACTTGAGTCAGGATAACTATAATTATTACGATTAAATGTGTTTGAGTATCCCTAGTCAAGGATTCGGGGCCTAGGGATTGATGTTACTTACCTGGAACAGATGTAAATGGAGTCTCACAATTTAATATTATATTCTGCCACCACCCTTACGTTGTTTTAAGAGGCGTAAAGGGGTCCCTGGCAACATGAACTTAGATCGGAGGCAAGTGGTTAACTCTTTGAGTAGGTTTGTAATTATGTAGTGGATGTAAGAAAGATAAACTTCAACACACAGAAGGAACACTAGAGGCGTATTTTGTGACGACATTACAAAGCAGAATTATACTTATTTAAGCTCCGCCCCTGCTTGCCATCACAAAATACGATTGTAGCGCTGCCAAAGCCCTTTCTAGATGTTGCCGGGCGTAAAAGTGTCGTACACTTCATTCTCCGGCACTCAAAGGCGCCTCCCTCCTCCCTCCGTCAGCAGTTCCGGCACTCAAGGGCGCCTCCCTCCATCCCTCCTCCCTCCGTCAGCAGTTCCTGCACTCAAGCTAGGGCGCCTCCCTCCATCCCTCCGTCAGCAGTTCCGGCACTCAAGGGCGCCTCCCTCCATCCCTCCTCCCACCGTCAGCAGTACCGGCACTCAAGGGCGCCTCCCTTCTCCCTCCGTCAGCTGTTCCGGCACTCAAGCTAGGGCGCCTCCCTCCATCCCTCCGTCAGCAGTTCCGGCACTCAAGGGCGCCTCCCTCCATCCCTCCTCCCTCCGTCAGCAGTTCCGGCACTCAAGCTAGGGCGCCTCCCTCCATCCCTCCGTCAGCAGTTCCGGCACTCAAGGGCGCCTCCCTCCATCTCTCCTCCCTCCGTCAGCAGTTCCGGCACTCAAGGGCGCCTCCCTCCATCCCTCCTCCCTCCGTCAGCAGTTCCGGCACTCAAGCTAGGGCGCCTCCCTCCATCCCTCCGTCAGCAGTTCCGGCACTCAAGGGCGCCTCCCTCCATCTCTCCTCCCTCCGTCAGCAGTTCCGGCACTCAAGGGCGCCTCTCTCCATCCCTCCTCCCTCCGTCAGCAGTTCCGGCACTCAAGCTAGGGCGCCTCCCTCCATCCCTCCGTCAGCAGTTCCGGCACTCAAGGGCGCCTCGCTCCATCTCTCCTCCCTCCGTCAGCAGTTCCGGCACTCAAGGGCGCCTCCCTCCTCCCTCCGTCAGCAGTTCCGGCACTCAAGGGCGCCTCCCTCCATCACTCCTCCCTCCGTCAGCAGTTCCGGCACTCAAGCTAGGGCGTCTCCCTCCATCCCTCCGTCAGCAGTTCCGGCACTCAAGGGCGCCTCCCTCCATCCCTCCTCCCTCCGTCAGCAGTTCCGGCACTCAAGGGCGCCTCCCTCCATCCCATCCTCCCTGCGTCAGCAGTTCCAGCCTGGCCAGGTGCCTCAAATAACAGTAGTGTTCGTATCTAGTATGTACATTTTTTGGGTGACATTCCTGTGTAAGTTATGACAAATGTACCAGTTACATTGCATTTTTTAAGTAATTATAACTATTACTAAAGAGATTTTTTATTGTTTTAGTGTATTATGGCCAAAATACAAAAGTTTTATCGTGCGTGCCACAAGTCTTAACAAAGATTCGGACGCATTGAAAGATTCGGGGGATTGGAATAATTGTTCCCAGATGTCGCTGGAGAATTTTAATATTTGCAACTTCTTACCTGTTAAGAGTCACCTACTCTACTCCTTACTACTCCTTACCTACTCCTAATTAAATACAGTATCCTTTGCATGTCGTGCGCATGTAATTAATGTTGAATTGGATGATAATTAAAGGAAAACAGAAACATTTACGGGAGGAGTTCTGATAAGATTTTCTCATGCGCGCGATCTGATTCGCCAGGCTATTGAAAGCACCACCCACACCCATAATTGTATATTTTTCCGGGAAAAGAGTATATTTTGGTGCCAAGAGTGTATCATGTCCGTTTTCAGTGCACTCAAAAGAGTAGAAAATAAGTGGGCGGAGCTTAAATAAGTATAATTCTGCTTTGTATTGCAGTCACAAAATACGCCTTAGGTTATAAGTATAGACCTTCTTTCCTCTTTCCTTGACCATATTATTCTTGTTGACGTTAACTACATGTTGCTACAGACGATTTTGATCATTTCCTTACTACAGAAGACTTCAAGATCAAATTACATTGGTTAGAAAGCCAAAACAACAATATTATAACACTAAATATTTCCGAGAAAGACTACTGGGGGGTCTATGAAAACCTACATATATACTTATTTCATATATTATAAGAATATATATTATATTTCTGAGGCGAAGGCGGAGCCAAGTCCGAAGGCGCCACGATCACGATCAATTTACGCTGTAAACCGCTTCAACCGAGCAGCCGAGGCGACGGCTTCTACCTGTCTCGCGTACCCATCATCACGCAGGCAGCGTCTGGTACTGGATTCCGCATGCGGCATCTGCAATTTCCCATCCGTGTTGCATTTGTCATGACGATCAACAAGTGCCAGGACCAGACCAAGATTTACGTGGGAGTCTACCTGCCTACACCCGTGTTCACGCACGGCCAGCTGTACGTCAGCCTGTCAAGGGTTGGCTGTGCTGATGCCTTCGAAGTGTTTGTGCCCCGTGGAATCACACGGAACGTGCTCTACCCCGTGGCACTTTGACCAGTGACCAACAACTGCAACAACATGATTGGAGTTTGCACCTACATTGTTGTCTAATATACGTATACTACTACAAACATCAATACATGGGTCCGAAGGGCCCACAAGCACTTCTAATATAATATAGGAGTAGCCGTGTGTCTGTGTGTGTGTGTGTGTGTGTGTGTGTGTGTGTGTGTGTGTGTCGAGCCCCTTCCTCTATATTTACTTTCCTGAAAAGGCTTAAGACAAAAAGCTGCTTATCAACTGAATACTTTGGTTAGGCACAAGATGGTCATAAGGTACCTGGGCTCGTTAAGTGGGGATGAGACACGCAGCTTATAGTTTCACACATTTTATTCTAAAATAACATAATAATCACATACAACATTATTTGTCTCATGACAATCTTCCTGTCTTACTGACATCTGAACCATTACGTTAACACTTGATAAACATTCGGGATGTACTGTATATACTGGATAATGACCATAGTCACAGTCACTGCACAATCAAATAAAACTCAGTCTTCAAAAGTCACTCAGTTACTTACTATTCCCGTGGTCCACAACAGCAGGAAGACAGCCGAAGAAGGGTCCATTTTCGCTATCTATTTATGTCTGAGGGGAACTGTTTTACATCACAGGCTAAGTGCCTTATAACAAGGGTGGGTGATGAGACCAGTATGAGAAACTGGTTGTTCGCTCGCTCCTCTCTGTGAATCTGTCTTCCCTTCACTGTGTCCTGTTTTATACTAAATCTTTTTCAGGTCATTGAACAGGCCACGAAGCGCATGGTGCCGTATCGGCTTCTACTCCCCCTACAACGCCCCTTAGTACTTCCGGCGGCCACTGGTGCCGTATCGCTACTTCACGCCCTATGTTACTTCCTGTCTACTCTACCCTCCTCACACACTACTAAATCATGTTATTGTCATTGTTCTCTCTGTTCTCCATTTGTTCAGCTGGCTCCTGTTCACATTGTTCTTCGTCCACTTCTTCAATCGTTTTGCGGCTACGACAGACCTTCCCTGTCAAGATGACGCGTCCCTGCGTCATACTCGGACGGCGCGCCGTACCTGGGCGATACGGGCGGGCCACCATGTTCAACCAGGAAGAGTGGACATCGAGGGAAGTGTCCGACGAGGGGACTGCTGCAAAGCGCCGGACCGTCCACCAGACACCAACCATCAGTGCCATGCCTGTAGGGAGACCCGCGCCCACCAAGACCCATACCCACCAGGCAGCATACCGGGACTCCGTCGGCGGCGCCTCCACCCGGTGGATAGGAAGGAGTCTTGGTGCTAGGACAGACAGCTCTGTTGGGCGGAACGCCCCATAGGTGGGAGGGAGGCTGTTTGGGCAGCTGAGTCAGGACCCGTTTCTCCCACCCCGCCAGCAAGGGTGCTAGGGGCAGGGGGGATGGGTGGACACTCAGCGGCGCGTCGTCGACCACCTCATCCAGCGCCGGCAACGTGAAGGTATCGGCATGGACCGCACAGCTGGGCCCAATTTGGAGGATCCCTGTGCCTTGGATGGTCTGCCGGAACTTCTGTAAGGA
Organism: Chionoecetes opilio; assembly: GCA_016584305.1. Classification (NCBI taxonomy): domain Eukaryota; kingdom Metazoa; phylum Arthropoda; class Malacostraca; order Decapoda; family Majidae; genus Chionoecetes; species Chionoecetes opilio. The sequence continues at coordinate 54,033 of JACEEZ010002489.1, read as the reverse complement.
GCTGGATGGGCAAACCATGGTAAGTGTGGTAGGTTGATCCACACTGAAAGCCCATCCTGCAGGTATGCGGTGGAACGTCGGCCGGAACCTCTCCACCAACTGTTTCGGACAGAGCGCAGCAGCATCCGGGGTGCCTAGAAAGATACTTATTTCACAGACACTTTCGTCTGTCGTATAAATTGGACCCCTGGGCGGGCAAATGAGAAGAGCGTCATGTCTCCTACAACGCTCAAAATCGTGTACCAACATGTACATGTTACGATCCTCTGATACTGCCAAATATCTAGCATCAGGTGTTATTTGTATAAAATACTTAGGGTCTATGGAGGGTATTTGGGAGGGAAAGGCATGAATCTCAAACACATCAAAGAGATCAGAAGGATCTCCCTTCATGGGTATGACTAAATAGTAACAAAGCGAACCTTTGAAGGCCGTGCGTCTCGTATATACAGTACTTATATCCCGGTACAAGGAAAGAAATTCTGGTTCCGCAGGGAATAACAACCCCGGGAGCCTCAGTGAAGCCTTCTTAAGTATATCTAACAATACATCATCAGGAATAATTAGGGGGGATGCATACGTCTGTAGCATCTCCATAAAACCAATTTTCAAGTTGGTGAAGTCATGGTCCAGGTCTGACAATGCTAACTGGATTAATGAAATAGTTTCTATCAACCTTACATCACCTTCTATTTCCAAGGTTTTGATAGAAAATCTCCTAATAATATCAGCGGCTGTTTCTGCTGCGGTCTCTAGACGGGATATTGCGGAATTAATATGTCTGAGGTCTCGTATCGTTATGTTAAGGATCTCTGAATGTATGTTCAACGTTTGTCTTTCAGATTCAGTCAATTGATTAAGGTTATCTAGGTTCCTGTGTATTTTGTCTACTTGTTCCTGCGTCGCTGTACCAAAAAGTAAGTTAGCAAGGGAACCAATAAAGTTTGCTGCTCCGCGACGATAACGTGAGTGTGGAGCACGACCACTCACTGATGTCAAGAATGCTTTTGCTTCCTTGAATAGTTTACTGAACTCTCCGTGAAACCCGTCTAAAGTACGCTTAAGCAGATCTACCGTTGGGTATGAGCGATTCATATGCTCCATACTCCATGCAACATCCGCTGTCAGATTCAAAGCATTGATCATGGGGTATAATACAGCATCGGTTTTCACCATGATTGGAACTATATAAGCCCTCCCCGTAATTAGCATCCGAAAAGCCGGAGTGAAGGCCAATCCCGCTTTCATTGGTTGTTCTTGTGCTGGGTGAATGGTTTCCAAAGATTGAGTCATACCCAGAGCCTGCAAATTGAGAGACGGTACGTTACTTTACGGCCTGCTGACTGATTTCTTATTGAACTTTTTCAATCCCTTATGATACTTCGCTGTACTTCTCCCTCTGACGCACTGTATTCTATCGGTCTGCCCATTATGAAAGGTAATTCTGGGGCGGTGGTATTTGATCGTAATGGGCGCCGCGGCAGAGGAGGAGCTTCTGATTCTGACTCATTATCACTGTTATCATTTAGCGCATCATTCTCGGGGATTACCCTCCGCATGTCATACTGGCTAGTATGTGATATGTAACCCGCTGCTTCGTTAGTTATTTAGTCATCTAGAACAGGAGGTATAGATGCTGCCTCACCATATGTGGGCCAGTTAGGGGCGGATGTATCACATACTACTTCTCCTTGCCATGGGAATGCTTGTCTAATATTCCTAACATTTGACATGTCTAGACCATCCTCAGGTACTACTTTTACATTGTTTGTGTGTATTGACTTGATTTTACCTCCTCTAATTCTCTTTACTTTCAATACAACATCACTTATCTTATCTATGACTCGGTATGGACCTTCATAGAAAGGTTGCAACTTCCTTGGTTCTCCTGGTTTCGGTATATTCCTCAAATATACTCTGTCACCTATCTCCACTACCAGTATTTTTGTCCTTTTAAACCTCCTCTCATTTTCCAGTCTTCCCTCCTCTAGGTACTGTTGGCATGTAGTGTATACCTTTTTGGATATTAACACAGTTTCTCTTCTGTAATCTGTGGTGTTATACAAAGGTGGGCAAGGTTGCTCAAGTGTTTCATATGGCGTCCTTGCATCTCTCAAATATAGGAGAAAGAAGGGAGAGTCCTTTATGACTCTGTGATAGGCAGTATTATAGGCATGTGTTGCTGTAGGCAACCATTTGTCCCAAGCTCTTCTATTATCTTCACATAGTGTTCTTAATATGTTAACTATCGTCCCATTACTCTTTTCTATTATTCCGTTACTACTGGGGTGGTATGGTGTAGTCCTTAAATGTCTTATACCTAACATTTCTGAGAGTGCTTCAAACACATTGTTAATAAACTCTCGCCCATTGTCTGTAACGAGCACCTCTGGTGCTCCTTGTGCACATATAACATGCCTGTAAAAAGCTTGTGCCACTTCACTAGCGCTCTTTGACTTCAACGGAACTGCAATCAGGTACCTGGTCATCACGTCTATGACCGTCATAATATACTTATGTCCTTCTTCCGAGGTACTTACTGGGCCTACGAGATCCATATGGATCCTCTCATACGGAGTACCAGCTCTCGGGTACTCCCTTAATGGTGCCTTTGCACTGTAGCTGGCTTTACAGCTCCTACACACCGGACAGTTTTTGCAATAATTAGTAATAGAGACTTTCATCCCCGGCCAGTATGCAAATTTCTTACACCTTGCCAACGTTGTCTTGACTCCCCCGTGGCCAGCTGTAACCGCGAGGTGAGCCAACGCCAATGCTTGGGGAATATGGTCTTTAGTTACTACTATGCACCGATGCTCGCGACCATACTCGTCGCTATAATGCTTATACAGCACATTCTCCTCTACCATCATTTGGTCTATCGGGTACTTCCTGGTATCGATACCTCTACTCTCTTTACCTCGCTTCACTACTTCTTTCACCGCCCTCACTTCCGGGTCGGTATCTTGGCTTCTAATAACCTCTTCTAGGTTCCACATCTTAAATTCTTGCAGCTTCCTTGAGTCACTACTTAGGACCAATACTCGTCCTTCTATCTCTCTTTCTAGTCCGTCACTCTCTTGTTGTTGTATCCTCGATAAATAATCGGCAACAACGTTCTCTCTACCCGGTAAGTATTCTACCTCAAAATCGTATTCACTCAAAAGTGTCTGCCAGCGCGCTATGCGACTGCTTGGGCTTTTAGCCTTCAATATCCAGACCAGCGGTCTGTGGTCACTCTGTATACGTACTTTATACCCCAAAATAAGGGGTCTGTTGACTGTGAGGCCATAAATCACTGCTAATGCCTCTCGTTCCGCGGCCGAGTACTTTACTTCCGCGGAATTTAATGCGCGACTGAAGTACGTCAAAGATTTCATTCTTCCTTCCTCATCGGCCTGTTGTAACACCCCTCCAATACAAAAATCTGACGCATCCGTCGTCAGGACGAAGGTCTTATTGAAGTCAGGGAATTTTAGAGTAATTTCATCTGTGAGCTTTTCTTTTAAAAGACTGAAGGCTTGGTGGGCTTCCTCATTCCATGTTATTGGGTGGTTAGCTTTTCGGTCTTTCCTTAGTCCCGTTAATAGCTTGTGAATAGGTGCCGCTACTTTAGAAAAGTTGTAAATAAACTTTCTGTAATAGTTAACAAACCCTAGGAAACTTTGTACTTCTTTTACCGTTTTCGGTATTGGAATGTTTTTCAGAGTCTTTATTTTCTCTGGTTGTGGTTTGATGCCATCTGCACTAATTATGTGTCCTAGGTATGACACTTCTTTCTTAAAGAACTGGCATTTATCTATCCTAAGGGACATGTTTGCTGTCGCTAGTCGACTTATCACTTTCTCCAAATTACCTACATGAATATCAAAGGTAGGACCAAGCACAATGATGTCGTCTAGGTAGACCTGGGCCACTTTGCCCACTAGGCCTGTCAAAATGTGGTTGATAATCCTTTGGTACGCACTGGGTGCTGTTTTTAATCCGAAAGGTACCACTGTGTACTCCCACAAACCATAAGGGGTGGCAAAAGCAGTCTTCTGCATAGACTCCGGGGTCAGTGGTACCTGATGGTACCCTGAGCGGAGATCAAGGGATGTGAACACTTTGCTATGACCCAATTGGTTTAAAATACTTTGAATATTAGGAATGGGATGTTTATCATCTACTAGTTTATCATTTAACTTACGAAAATCAAGGCACAGCCTTATGCCTCCATCCTTCTTCATTACTGGGACCAAAGGTGAATTATAAGGAGAATAGCTTGGCTGAATTACCCCCTGATGGTGTAATAACTATAGTTGTTCCTCTATCTGCGTGCGATATTTGATAGGGATAGGGTATGGCTTTGTAAAAACTGGGTCTTCAGTTTTTTGCTTGATTGTATGACAATAATAAGGAGTTATAGTAAGTGGCTCCTCTTCTAAGGCAAAAAGCACAGGGTATTTGTCAGTGATGCTCGATAGTGCTATGTTTTCTTTACTTCCTGAGGGGAAGAGAGAATCTACCATTGCTCTTAGTCTTTCCTTCTTTTCACTATCTAGACTTTCTTGTTTTTGTGCATTGTGTTTACTTTCATCCTCTACCCCAATGCTACAAGCCATAGCGGCTGGTTCTGCATAGGTTACTGTACTACAAGGTATTATTTGACCTGCTACCATGTCCGGAGTTAAATGTAAATATTCGGGACTTGGGTTAGCATATGGTATTACAAATATACTCTTACTTTTATCTTTATTCCTATTGCACTTCACCAACCCTGGATATAGGAACATGCCACCTTTTTCTCCTGCATTAGGCAGAAACAATCCTTCTGTACAGCCTGTTTGTGCTTCTAGCTCAACGTATCCTATCATGCCTGGAGACAATGTCAAATCTGCCTCTGCCTTCACCTTATAGGTATTTTCTTCTTCTCCTTCTCCTCCTTCCTCCGCTAGTCAATCCTGGGGATATTGACCTATCCACCCATCAGGGGCATCCCCTACCTCTAGGTGAATCCCTCCAAAGGTTAGTGCTAGTGTTCTACCTCCGTTGGTAGCATATACCGGGTGAATCACGGCCTCTTTCCTTAACATGAAGTCAAGGCCTAAAATTAGAGAAGTTGGTAGGGTGATCTCTTAAGAGATAATCATACATTCTTGCTTTTCCATCGTATGACCTATATTTAATTTAAAATTTCCCTTACCTACTGTAGGTATAGGGCTATGTAAGACGCTTCTCAACTTATGTGGTTCCTCATTTACATAGTCACCATTTATGGCTTCAAACAGCCTTTCCTCCATTACTGTGACTGAGGATCCACTATCTATTACTGCTAATACTGGCGTCTGAATCGCCCCTACCCGGACCTTCAAACAAAATAGTTGGGTCCTTGCGTGGTAGAAGGCCATTAAACCCGGGGCCAATTTGGCGTTTTTTTTTTGTTGTAAGGGCCATGTCCTTCCACTTTCTAATGCGTATGTCTGGTGTCCCGGCCGCATGGCGGCACCTCTTGACACAGGCGGGCGTTGGTACGTACACCCGATCGCCCTATGCCCTGGCTGGCCACACATCCAGCATCCCTCTTGTCTGGGGAATCGAGTTGCAGCCTGGGGCTGTCTACAATTCCTTGCAATATGTCCCATCCGGCCGCATTTATAGCAGTCTACTGCCTGAGGGGCCTGAGGGCGTCGTTGGTTTAAATTACTTGGGTATCCCTGATACCCATTCTCTTCTCGGTGGCGCACCACCGCTGAATATCTTTGTGATGGTCTATTGCGTGGTATAGCGCCGGTATTTGGTGTCGGCTCCACTATGGCCACTATCCCTCCTTGCCTTTCTCTTACTATATCCCTGTCTAGTAATTTCACATGAGGGTGGGCTTGAGCCCAAGCATATCCTTTGTTTAATATGCTCAAAGGATCTTTCTTTTCATCCGATGTCAACGAGTACTCATACGGTGGAGGGAAACATGAGAGAAGGCGAGCACAGAAATATTTTTATATAATGGTGCAAAATTTTGCTCTTTTCGAGCCAATTCCCCGTATGCTGTACGTAATCGGATGTAGAAATCTCTCAGGGTCTCTCCTAACATCCTCCTCGCTGTACTTAACAGTTCTGCATGAGTCTTATTCTCCTCATCTGCAGGGTATATTTTCAAGAACTCCTCCTTTACCGCAACAAAATCTTGCCCATGTTCTTTAATGCATTCTTCTAAAAATGCCCTAGCATTCCCTAAACAATGCTGCTTAGTCAGCTCTAGCTTACCTAGCTCATCCCAGTTCAATACTGTTCTAGACTCGATGTCATTAAAGAACTCTCTGGGGTTGGTGTGGCAAGGGAGATTAGGATTAGGTGCGAACTTATCGAGTCCCCCACAAAAATATTTTAAGCCAGTCACGCGCCCAAAATCATTTAATGTATGTCTTGCCATCAGCATCGACAAGTCATCCGTAGTGATATTACGGTTACCCCCTACAGCCCCACCACTCATGGTTGAATCTACACCCATGTCTTCAAGTGATTCTTTATCGCTATCGTCAAATTCAGATTCTGGTATATAACCGTGTTGATTTACAAAGTCTACGTTAAATCTTTCAGTTGGAGTTCCTGACATTAAGCTACCTCAGCTGTTATCACTCCCACACATCAAATACTTTGTGTCTCAACCCCACACCTGACACCAGTTTTGTCGAGCCCCTTCCTCTATATTTACTTTCCTGAAAAGGCTTAAGACAAAAAGCTGCTTATCAACTGAATACTTTGGTTAGGCACAAGATGGTCATAAGGTACCTGGGCTCGTTAAGTGGGGATGAGACACGCAGCTTATAGTTTCACACATTTTATTCTAAAATAACATAATAATCACATACAACATTATTTGTCTCATGACAATCTTCCTGTCTTACTGACATCTGAACCATTACGTTAACACTTGATAAACATTCGGGATGTACTGTATATACTGGATAATGACCATAGTCACAGTCACTGCACAATCAAATAAAACTCAGTCTTCAAAAGTCACTCAGTTACTTACTATTCCCGTGGTCCACAACAGCAGGAAGACAGCCGAAGAAGGGTCCATTTTCGCTATCTAATTTATGTCTGAGGGAACTGTTTTACATCACAGGCTAAGTGCCTTATAACAAGGGGGGTGATGAGACCAGTATGAGAAACTGGTTGTTCGCTCGCTCCTCTCTGTGAATCTGTCTTCCCTTCACTGTGTCCTGTTTTATACTAAATCTTTTTCAGGTCATTGAACAGGCCACGAAGCGCATGGTGCCGTATCGGCTTCTACTCCCCCTACAACGCCCCTTAGTACTTCCGGCGGCCACTGGTGCCGTATCGCTACTTCACGCCCTATGTTACTTCCTGTCTACTCTACCCTCCTCACACACTACTAAATCATGTTATTGTCATTGTTCTCTCTGTTCTCAATTTGTTCAGCTGGCTCCTGTTCACATTGTTCTTAGTCCACTTCTTCAATCGTTTCGCGGCTACGACATGTGTGTGTGTGTGTGTGTGTGTGTGTGTGTGTGTGTGTGTGTGTGTGTGTGTGTGTGTGTCTGTCTGTCTGTCTGTCTGTCTGTTTTGGGTAGCCGAAACTGTAAATTCAATTTTGATGAGAGTAGGCTCAAAAAGTCGCAAATAAATCGTAGGTGGTAAGCGGCTTGGTCCCATGTCGATTGACCATGAACCATGTCCCATGGTCCCATTTTGAAGGAGATTTTGGGCTGAAAACACTTAGGAGTATTAGATTACAGGAAAAACTCTGCGGTAACGTCTTGCCGCATTCCACAAACTCAGTAGACTCATGGACTTACGTTTGTGTGCGTGTGTGAGTGTGTGTGTGTTGGAATCACACGGAACACAAAGGGTTGGAATCACACGGAACACAAAGGGTTGGAATCACACGGAACGTGGTCTACCCCGAGGCACTTTGACCAGTAACCAACGACAGCAACAACACGAGTGGAGTTTGCAATCACATGTTGTCTAGTTTACGTTTACTACTACAAACATCAATACATGGGTCCGAAGGGCCTACAAGCAGTTGTGTTTACACTATAGAGTGCGGTCTCCCGGGACATTTACACTATAGCGTGCGGAATACCGGGACATATACACTACAGCGTGCGGTCTACCGGGACATTTACACTATAGCGTACGGTCTACCGAGAAATGTACACTATAGCGTGCAGAATACCGGGACATATACACTACAGCGTGCGGTCTACCGGGACATTTACACTATAGCGTGCGGTCTACCGAGACATTTACACTATAGCGTGCAGAATACCCGGACATATACAAAACAGCGTGCGGTCTACCGGGACATTTACACTACAGCGTGCGGTCTACCGGGACATATACACTATAGCGTGCGGTCTACCGGGACATTTACATATGGACGGGACATGCCTCATTATTTGTATTGTATTGTCCCATAAACGTGCGGTCTCCCGCACATTTATAGGACATTTGCATTTAAATTTGTAACTCAATATTGCGATATAATATTGTCAATTATACAGTGCAGTATTATATTATATATACAGGAAAATAAAATGTAAATAATTTATTTAACCCCTTCACTGCGGCTGTCACAACTACGGCCTCTCAGCTATCTAAGGGTTCAGTGCGGCTGGAACACATAGGGTTTATGTATTTAAACTTCGCGCTCAATGATGTTGTGGGTAAATATTCCCTGTGATAGGCTTGTATGGCAACAGTGTCAAGTGTTGTGATATAATATAACCTCTTTTTCTGCTTGAGTGAGTTAATGTGAGTAATAAGGTCAAGCGGTACAGTACGAGGTGTTGACGCTGCCGCGCCCTCTACTGCAATGGCGAGGCTAAATAGTCAAGATAATCAACATATTCTTGATGGATATAAAACAGAAGCATGAATGAATGAATGCATGCATGAATGAAGCATTTATGTACCAAAATAAGCTGTATCATGTTGAGTAGTAAGTGGTTTCATTGTGCGCCTGGCAGCACGGTCACGGCCCTGTTGCTGCACTCTGACGCAGCTCCTCACTTAGCTGGTAGCCTCCACCAAGACCAAACATAGATTTTCTGGTATGGAATGAGCATGCTATTCATTTAGGGCCAGGCACTTAAAATATGATAAGTAATTATTTGTAATTTTAATGAAACCTGCCGCACAGGGGGGTAGGCCTATTAATTTGATATCACCAGTGAAGGGGTAAATCATCATCTTATAACAAAACGTTGCCTTTTATACAGTAGAATATTACAAGAAAACAAATCAATCATTTGCTCCTATCATGGGGAGGCGGTAACAGAGTGGTTAGCGTCTCCGAGTGGCATTCTCGCTGACTCAAGTTCCATCCCCAACGAAAACCAAAATCTTTTTGTCCGTCGAGTGGCCTAAGAACACCCACATGCTGCCCATTAACTCTACCTTCGATTGTGAGTGTATCGGAGGACACAGGGGGACGGCATAAGCCTCTAATCACAGGCGTCACTATAAAAATCCTGCCTGCGCCACCACGGGCGAGGGCCAACCATCACAGTCCTCGGGTGAACCTCCAGGGCCTACCATCCCACCCCTGGAGCTCACTGCCTACACGGGCTATAGGCACATATGTAGAAAAAAATAATAATAATAATCTTTTCATAGCACTTTCCAGCACAAGTGATCAAGGTGTGATTGAAACAGCTCACTGCCAATGCCTCTCATTTTCTTTAGAAGGAGGACACTGACATATTATGGTCCTTTTTTTAACCCCATTTTATAAGGTTGAGTAGGGTCCTGGTAGTCAGGTCAGGTGGGGTCTTGGTAGACCGCACATTACAGTACGGTAGACTACAGACCCCGAGGTAGACCGCACGCTGTAGTAGCACCCATCACAATGTAGGCTGATGAAGCTTAACCTCAACTGAACAGACTATGCAAGGCAAGGCAGAAAGTGTGACAATGTATGCTGCGCTGCGGCTGGTGGGCGTTGCAAACTCCTGCGCAATATTTACCCCTCATGTCCTCCAAACCCAAATTTTTAGGGGAGAAAGTTTACCCCATACACATCTCTCCAGCTTAAAAAACGCCGACCTTTTTCCCCCGGCCCAAACCCTTTCCCCGACGGCCCCCCGGTTTGTTATGGAGGAGCGGGGAAAAACTGAACCATGAGGCATTAACGCCGATTTTCGATGACCATCATTTTATCACATTAAAATACGGGGGAAAAAGACATTTTTGACCCGCTCATTTCCTTGGTTGAAAGTGCTATATGCCGACTAGCCAAAAAATATCTGACATTTTTGGTTTTGTTCATCCCACATTTTTTAAAGGTGAACTATTTTCTTTTATGTTTTTTGATGTGTTTTGAATAAATTTGGGGAAAAAATGGATGAAGACTGAGCGGCTTTTTCTAAGACACTGATCTTATTTTCAGGGCCAAAAAATCTGCTCTAGCACGGGAGAATTTTTATGTTCCGGAAACCCGTAATTTAAAAAAAAAAAAAACTTCATCAAACCTAGGGTCGCCAGGGGTCGTTTCCATTGATAAAATTTTCTCCATTCAGAAAAAGCACTAAAACGGGCCTGGAAAAAATGGTCACTGCCCCAGGATAAATTTTACCCATACACCAAATTTAACTGTAAAAAAACCATTTCCCCTTTCCCCCCCCAAAAACGGGTCCCGACGGGCCCCCGGGTAGTGACAAAAGGGAAAAAACCGGGGGAATGCCGAATTGTACAAAAACAAATTTTTTCCCCCCCCCCCCCCGCATTGCCAGCCCCCACGCCAGCCGCGAGTGGTCCGCTCTGCCCGCCCCCCGGGGAGGATTATTACCTACCCGCCCAAAACCTCATCTAACGGGGGGGCCTCGCCCCCCGGGGAATTTTTAAACCCTTCTAATACTAAAGGGTGGGGGGGCCTCGGAACGGGTGGGGTGTTTTTAGTTTTGGAAAACTATCCATTTTTTTGATATGTATAGGTAATTTTAAAAGGGTTTACGCGGAATGGATTAATGCACCCAATAAAACTGAGCATAAATTTTATATATAAAAATTTAAGGGGTAACACGGTACCGAGTGCGCAGTTTCTCGTCCATTAGACCGTATCTTTTTACTTTTTTTTTTGGCAAAAATGTGGGTGTATTTAATATATTTTTTTTTATTCAAGTCTCATTAAAAAACCCCCTGGAAAACAAAAATTCTATTTTTTTTAAACCCGGCCCAAATTTATTAAAAAAATGTTTTTGTCCCAAATTCATCGTTTTTAGTACCCAATTCCCAAAGGGGGTAGGTCTTTTTTTGTCTCTAAAATTTTTGTTTTTATGGGAAATTTATGAGACGGCAGATAATGTAAGGTTTAGATATCATTACCTGGCCTTTTTTTTGTAAGGCATTTGCAAATACCACAGAGCGACTTTAAATAAGGTTAAAGGGTCATGGAATAGAGGGATGGTTCTTCGTTTGGGTCAGAGCTTGGGAAAATAGGCAACAAAGGGTTTTAAAATTTAATGGGTTTCCCAAAACTGAATGGGGGCTGGTGAAAGTGAAAATTTCCCCAAAGGGGTTTTTTTTTGGCCCTTTCTATTTTTGATTACATAAAGACTTGGCATTGGGGGTTTGCAGTGATCAGCAAGTTTTTGGATACTAAGGAGGTAGGATTATTGGTCACAGCTGAGTAAAAAATATTGCAGGGGGGACTTAAAAAACTTAATGAGGGGGGTAGTCAGAGGCAGATGGGAATTTAATTTGATAATGCAACGTTTTTAAAGTTGGTAGAAAAAAACCCCGGAATAGATACACCCTAGCAATCAGAGTGGGCGTATTTTAAAAAATTTGTATTTAAAAACAAATGGTATTAGAAAGTATTTAAATCATTGGTTGTCATGTTTTTTTTTACGTATTTAAATACTTTTTTGAGTTTTCAAAAACATTGTAATAAATACTCAAATATAAAAAAGTAAATACTTTTTTTCAGTTAATTTTTCCATAAAAACCCCCCCCAAATATCTGGCAAACCCGATGTTACGTGAACATGTTTCCACTTCAAGGAAAACCCATTTTTTGGAAAATTTGGCCTGAAAGGGAAATTTTTAAGGAAACCCAAAATCTAAGGGAAATCCATTTTTTTTGGACATGTTTAAAATTGGGTAAATTTTAAAGTATTTTACAAATGAATAAACCAATTTATGTATTAGTATTTAGATTTAAATACATTCTAAAATGTATTTTGTATTTGTATTTAAAAATTCAATGTATTTTGTGCCCAGTCGTACGCAAAAATATCGCTGAAAAGATCAAAGGTGAAAAAAAATCGGAGTGGGTGGCCCAGACCCCCGCCTAGGGAAAAAATGTTTGAGGCTAGAAATGAGCTAATAGATGTTTTGGATTTTATTACCAAAAGTTTAAAGTAGAAGTGCGGAAGTTATATATATAAGTTTTCTCTCATCAAACCTCACCCAGACTATTTCGGGTTTAGTTTTGGTCTCCATATTACGGATGGTAACCTTGTTAAATCCTCGAGAAGGATGACCAAAATGATACAAGGGATGCGTAACTTGAGTTATGAGAAGAGATTGAAGCTATTAAAGTTACACTCACTTGGGAGACGTAGAGTAAGGGGCGATCTGATAGAAGTTTTTAAGTGGATAAAGGGATTCAATAAAGGAGAGGTAGGAAAAGTTCTTACGGCTTTTAACCAGGGTAGAACAAGAAGTAACGGATTCAAGCTGGAAAAGCGTAGATTTAAAAAAGAAATAGGGAAAAACTGGTTCACAAATAGGGTGGTGAATGACTGGAATGGACTCAGTAGACAGGTAGAGGACAGTAGAGGACAGTGCAGAGTCATTAGGGAGCCTTAAAGCGGGGCTGGCTAGGTTCATGGATGGGGATGAAAGGTGGATGTAGGTAGTGTTAGGCTGGGTGCACACGAGCCACTTTTTAGTGGTCAGTGGCCGCCACAAAAAGTGACTGCCACAAAAAATGGTCGCCACGAAAAGTGGTGAGTAGGTGCACCTTGCACACGAGCCACTCGGTGGCGGCCACTGATGAGGTCAGTGTCGTCATGGATCTCGTGGAAGTAGCAGCTGTCTGCGCTCTCTTGGTGAAGATGAAGCGCAAAAAGGGCAGAAGAAAGTACTGGGTGCACCCCATAGTTAGCAACAGACTACTACGTGGAGCATTCCACACATTATTTACAGAGCTGAAAGAACACCCTGATAAATTTTTTGACTACTTCAGAATGTCACAGGATAGCTTCGATCATCTTGTCCTTGTCTTGACCACAGCCTCACACACCTCGGTCCACAATTTTTCTTTAATATTCTTGTCACTGTATTCCTTCAGCTGGAAATCATAAAGTCCTGGTCTCTTCTCCACCTCTGCAATCAATGTTTCACAGTTAAACAACTCTTTGAAAGCCATGTCTGCCACCCTCTTCGCTCACGGAAGGAATAGTTGAATCTGTGACAGACAAACCGAGACAGCGAAAGCAGCGGGTGTGCAGGGTGGTGGCAACCGGAAGTGGCTCGTGTGCATGCTGCCATTTGAAATAACGGTTTCTATCGCTGGCCACTGTGGCCGGCCACAGTGGTGTGGTCGGAAAAATGGATCCGCCAGCCACGACTCGCCACTATTTTGTGGTCGCCACAAAAAAGGGGCCAGTGTGCATGCAGCCATATAGATGTGTGTGTTCTATTTTGACCATTTTTTTATGGCGGCCACTGACCACTAAAAAGTGGCTCGTGTGAACCCAGCCTTAGGTAACAGGAACTACCACGTGTAGGCCTCACGGCCTCTTGTAGCTTCCTTATTTTCTTATGTTCTTATATACACAGCGTTGGAGTTTGGGGCGGGGCCACCCACTGGCCCGCTCCCTGCCCGCACTGGGCCTGTCACCACCAGCTCCGCTCCCCCATGACTAAACCTAACCTGTCTAAACCTAACCTAACCTTTTGTAACCTCCTATCCTGATTAAACCTAGCCATAGACCACTGTATACCTGGACTGCGCACGGAATATCGGCCTGTTGCACATGGGCCTGAACTTGCCCTGAAGTCGGAGGGCCTCTCGGATTTTTATATATATATATATATATATATATATATATATATATATATATATATATATATATATATATATATATATATATATATATATATATATATATATATATATATATATATATATATATATATATATATATATATATATATATATATATATATATATATATATATATATATATATATATACGGATCATATAGACTGGTTTATCAGTATATATGATATACTGTAATCTTCGTAAATGTTTGTTCTATAATATTATCCAATAAAAACAGTAAAACACGGTAAAGAAATGCCATTACGAGACTCTGAAGAAATATGCATGAACATTCACTTCAACTCTTCGCCATTTAAAACTTTGCGAGTCAACTTTTATCATGAAGGGTATCAATAGAAGCGCAATTTTATTAGCTTTCCATTGCTATATTTGTTTTTCTGATAAATGAATTACCCCCATGCAAAAATTAGCGTTAACTAAATAAATAAAATCATCACTCGGGTAATTTTCCTGATTGATGAGGTTATTTATTTAGTCAACGTTAATTTATACATGGTGCTAATTCATTTATCAGAAAACTAAATATATGAGTAAATAAATAACATCATCAATCGGAAAAATTACCCGATTGATGATTTTATTTATTTATTTAACGCTAATTTATGCATGGTTTTAATTAATTTATCAGATAACGAAATATAGCAATGGAAAGCTAATAAAATTTCGCTTCTATTGATACCCTTCATGATAAAAGTTGACTCGCAAAGGTTTAAATGGCGAAGAGCTATGTGAATATTCAATTCAGTTCATACATATATCTTCATAGTCTCGTGATGGCATTTCTTTAGCGTGTTTTACTATTTCTTATTTGATAATATTATAGAATAAACATTTCCGAAGATTGCAGTATATCATATACATATACTGATAAACCAGTCTATATGATAGTCCATAGACCACTATATTTCTTTGTCAGGCGGGCCGCAGTCCCCTATGCAGCCCCGCAATTCAAAACATTGTCGCGTGAACAGTCCAGGTATACAGTGGTCTATGACCTAGCCTAACCTTTTATAACCTCCTATCCTGACTAAACCTGGCCTAACCTTTTGTAACCTCCTATCCTGACTAAACCTAGCCTAACCTTTTATAACCTCCTATCCTGACTAAACCTAACCTAACTTTTTATAAACTCCTATCCTGACTAAACCTAGCCTAACCTTTTATAACCTCCTATCCTGACTAAACCTAACCTAACCTTTTATAACCTCCTATCCTGACTTGTCGAGAGCTGCTTGGTATGGGAAAGGAGCCTGCATGGGAACTCGCGCGTGGTGACCCCCGGGAGTGGCGTCGTAGGGTGGGCGAGGCGACGCGCCCCCCGGCGTATGCCCCCAATGATTGATATCCTGACTAAACCTAACCTAACCTTTTGTAACCTCCTACCCTGACTAAACCTAGCCTAACCTAACCTGACTATTGGCTTTCAAAAATTGAATTCTTAATTTGCCGAGCCAGCTCAAACATGCAAATTCTCAGTGACGAGATTTACACAATGAAACAGGTGAGGATTTATCGTCTGGAGGATGCACTAATACAAAGTATTATACCCCAATATTTCCTAAGCTAAGCAATACACTTGTAATCTTACCTTGGCAATGCGTTCAGGGCACCTCCAACCCTCATAGAAATTCACTAAATATGTGGAGATATGTACAAGTTTTCCATAACATATTGGAAAAGTTAGCCAAGAAGCCGCCATTGGCGCCTCCTTCCATCACGCCCTTCACTTTAGGGGTGTCTGGGGCATGGTATCTTTCACCCCTCGGCTTGTGTCGGCACAATACATGGCAATTTCTCTGTGCTCATATCAGGCAGGTGTTGAAAAAAATGTATTGTTGTGTCAATATGTTGCACAATTTTTGGGGCAATAATTTATTGTTGGCTGCCCGGTGATATGCAATAATTTATTTCAAGTCTAGAGCAATTAGTGAGCAATCATAAGAATATTGTTTCGTTAAAACTTTAAAAAAAAAAAAAAAAATTGAAATCACAAAGGACTGGCCAAGGGCATGCAGTAACAAAAAGCCCGCTTAGTTTGCCAGTCCCTATAAAGCAGACAGTAAGAGAATATAGGCGACTGTTTGTTAAAGCCAACCTCATGTCATCCCGGACATCCTGTTCCTATTCTTCGTTTTATTGTTGACAAGAGTTGAAAATCCTGCCTCACACAGGTAGGTGGAAGCAAATGGAAGAAGAACACGTAAGGCTATCACGCTGACTTTGGAGTGATGCATAGCGCACCAGAACTGAGTCACCAATTTCTCCTTGAACAGATAACGAGGCGGAAAGTCGTTCCGTAGATCCAGAAATTCATCTTGGATTTCATCTGGGATGCTGGATACATCAAGTGCAGGAGAAAAAGGGTTCCCCACCAGGGTCTCCTCTTTTTCTGCTAGCTCAGGGAAGTATCGCTCCAATTCCTTTTCTCGACACTCAAGGTGTTCAGTAATCTCATCCTTCAGGAACTGATCGAGTTGGGCCTCAGACTCATCCATCACTCCACACGGATTTTCAAACATAGCCATGTTCCCAAAATTGATTTTCCGACGTCAGTTCGACTGTTTGAAAACGAAGGCCGTAGATTGTCTTGAAAAATGAGAACATGCGTTTCTCTTCCCTGAAGTTTCAAATTTAGCTTGTTCAACTGGTCGAATATGTCCGCAAGGTACGCAACCCTTTTAGTCCATGCTTCATCATCGCAGTGAGCCACAAGATCTGTCTTTGCTTGAACTTAGAAAAAGAAATAACTTTATTTCATCTTTCATCTCGAAGACACGTTTAACAACGTTCCCTTTCGATAACCAACGTACTGCCGTGTAGAAGACAAGGACTTCGTGGTCAGCATTCATGTCGTTGCATACTTCTTTGAATAGGCGAGTGTTGAGTGGTGCAGTCTTCACATAATTCACAATTTTGATCACAGAATCAAGCACTTCCTGCAGAGAGGCAGGCAGGAAGGGTCTTACTAGCGAGAGCATATCGGTGGATCATGCAGTGGATGCCCTTGCCATGGGGTGCCAGTCTCTTCACTCTCGACTGGCATCCTGCCTTTGATCCTAGCATAGCGGGTGCTCCATCTGTACAAACCCCGCACACGTTTTCCCATGGAAGACCTTCGCCTTGGAAAAAGTTTGAAACTTTTTTCCATGCCATCATCAGATTTTGTAGTGGTTTCAAGTGCACTGCAGAACAAGAATTCTTCTGTAATGTCATCTGAATGAATGTATCTCACGAAGACAAGCAACTGAGAACATGAACGCATATCCGTTGATTCGTCGAGTTGAGAGGAGAACAACGGAGAAGCTTTGATTTTAGTCAACTCCTGCTCCTTTACATCCATAGACATCTTAGAAATACACCTCTGAATAGTAGTATTTGACAGAGCTACTTGCTGTATCTTCTTTGCACTGGCCTCCCCAAGAATAAGCTTTACCGTTTTCAACATGCAGGGCTTGATAAGTTTTCTCCCATCGTGTGAGGCTTCTTTAATTTAGCAATTTCCAATGCCACTACACAAGAGGCCTCCACTGCTGCTGCACACTACTACTACTACTACTACTACTACTACTACTACTACTACTACTACTACTACTACTACTACTACTACTACTACTACTACTAACACCACTCCAACTACTGCTGCACTCTGCTGCTGAAACGACCCACTGGCATCGAGTTTTTGTCTTTTGAGACATAGTTCTTGACGTTTGAAGAAATCCAAATCCTTCTTTCCTTGTTCTGAATGCTTCGTCTCGAGATGACGCTTGAGTTTTGATGGTTGCATCGACTCTGCACTCAGAACAACATGGCACACTACACACTGGTTTCTCGATGCTGTTGTTGGCGAGCACTGTGGTGAAGCTATTGTTGAGGATCCCACCATATATGAGAATCCCACCATATAGGAACATAGATTTATGATAATAATGATCAAAACACGTTTTTAGCACTGAAACAAATACAAGAAAATTATAAAAGCATAAAAAAATCAAATCGATGAGTTCAAAAAATGTTCTAAGCCATTTCTAGCAAGGCTTCGCGACCCCTCTGCCAAGCCTTCGCGACCCACTGGTTGGGAACCCCTGCCCTAAAGAATAATCAACCTGGCCTTAACCTAACATGAGCTAGACGCACCCTTCTAGCAGTGGAGATCCGCTCCAAAAGTATTTACATAGAGGGGGACCAATGCCCCCTTCCCTCTACCCCAACAAACAGAGGGGGACTGGCGAGAATGTGGACTATTTTGAGGGAGATACTAAGATGCTGATGATACTAAGGCAGGTAGCCTTATCAGATCACAGTCTGATGTAAACAGTATGCAGGGAGACTTAGATAAGTTAAACAAGTGGGTAGTCAGGTGGCAGATGGAATTTAATATTAACAAGTGTAGCATAATTAATGTTGGTAGAGAAAATCCTGGTAATAGGTACACTAGTATACCGCAATGTATCGCTGAAAAGATCAGAGGGTGAGAAATATTTGGGTGTGCGGGTAAACTCAGATTTCCGTCTTTGGAAACAATGTATTGAGGCTAGAAATCGAGCTAATAGAGTGTTAGGATTTATTACCAGGAGTGTGAAAAGTAGAAGTGCTGAGGTTATTCTAACGCTTTATTTGGCTCTAGTCAGACCTCACCTAGACTATGCGGTGCAGTTTTGGTCTCCGTATTACAGGATGGATATAGCCTTGTTGGAATCAGTGCAGAGAAGGATGACCAAAATGATCCAAGGGATGTGTAACTTTAGTCATGAGGGGAGATTCAAGCTATTAAATTTACACTCACTCGAGAGGCGTAGAGTAAGGGGCGATCTGATAGATGCTGCTTCACGTATACGCTTCCGACCATTTTCAGTGGGAAGAGGTCTGGCAAATGATTCATGGGTTGCCATCTACAGCAGCTTGAGGCCCGCCAATCAGTTTTACAGCCTTTTCTGTTATAGCTAGTGTGGAAATGTATGTCATACATATATTTAATTTGAGTTCTTACCTATAGAAACCCATTGTCTATCTCATTCCGACACAATACCCCAACTAATCAACTAACTAGGATACTTATCGGTGGATAGTAGGGTTGAATTGGTTGTAGGCTTAATCAATACTGCAATGTCTTGTTATTCGAAGTGGTCACGCGTGATCACGGCCGCCGGTGAAGGGCGGAGGCGGAGGGCGGAAGCGGTGTGTTTTGATATGGGCGTCAGGAGGTTTTCACACCAAGTTATCTTGACGCGGCGGATAATTATCAGTGTGTCGTATTTAACACGTCCTTTGATTTAACACTTATATGTACAAAATGAACGTATGTACAATTTTTCTCATTATAATCAGAGAAGAGATGTTAATCCCGTGGGGGCTGGAGTGGAACTTATATATACAAGCACGTATATATTTAATAAGAGATGTAAACTCGGTAGAGGCTGGAAGTGTACTAAAATTTAAGCCAGCGGCGGCGACCGGCCGCACAAATCCTACCTACACGTGTCAAATCGTCGGTGGCGGCGAGGCACCCCTACCAATACCTGCCACGTATACACGCAGGATAGGAGCAAAATTATAACCACGACCAATAGCCAAATTAAGGTGCTAATATAAGGTGCAAATGTTTAATAACTACTGGGAATGTTCATTTATATTATCCCAGTACTTATCATTTACTTAAATTAACTTAATTAATACCCATTACCATTATAACTATATATATATATATATATATATATATATATATATATATATATATATATATATATCCCTACGCACCCCCTTTGATGAGCGGACAATACCTCCCTCATAAAGAGGGGGGGGAACAAAACCACCCCTCTACCAATTATTGAGTGGGTGGTTAGTGGATTATTTCCACAGCTAGTATGTGGAGTAGAAAAAGAAAAGCAGAGTATTATCACTAGAAAATTTCATGTACATGTAATTATAGAATAAACAAGTAGAGCCTAAACTTCCCACCACTCCCACAAGCTGCAATTGCCTCCTACACTTGCTGGCACAACGCCTCCTCAAGACATGGATGTGTAAAGCATGTGGCCACTAATCACCATTGACATCTGATCAAACATTGAGATACTGAGCAGAAAATAATATTAATATTTTTTGTTCAGTATACATGTACTGTGCAGTATTAATCCACTTCCGCGTAACCTTCAAAACTTAGGTACATATTTTAGAAATTATATAATTGTCTAATAGCGCATATAGGCACACACTCCCCGCCCTGCAACCCTTTAAGAGGTTAGGTTAAGGTTCGGTTAGGTTCATAATCTCGCCGGGGGGTCGAGGGGGCGGATCCCCCCTTTAAGAGGTTAGGTTTGGTTCAGTTAGGGTAATAAACCTCCCGGCAAGGCGGGGCAGAGCGGACCACTCGGCGGCTGGTGGGCGGGCATTGTTTTCCTTATGAACTTTAAGTTTATAATAGAGGAAGAAAGATATTAATAATTATATGTAAGAATTTTTATGTAGGGGTTCCCTGAGACATGAAAGTTATTGCAAGGGTAAAAAGGTTGAGAAACGCTGTTCTACCCTATCAACTCTCCTATCCACAGATAAGTAGCTGAGTTAGTACTGACTGGGGTATTCTGTCGGGATGAGATAGACAAAGGGTTTTTGAAGGTAAGAACTCTAATTAAATAAATGTTTGTGACATAAAATTTCCACATTGCCATTATTACGCTAATGACCTGCGACCCGCCTACCGAGCCCTGAAGAAGCTCCTTTCCAAGTCTCCATCTCGGGCGAGTGCTATTCGAACAGCAGATGGGCGCCTCGTGTCGGACATGGATGGGCAGATGGCTCGTTGGGCTGAGTACTTTGGGCAGCTGTTCACGGTGGACCCTCCAACTGAGCAGCTTCACACCACTGGGTTACAGGCAGTGGATGCCGATCCTCCCATTGACGAAACCGCACCCTCTCTTGACGAAGTCAGAGAGGCTGTAGCAAAGTTGAGGGGTGGAAAGGCAGCTGGTGTTTGTAATATCAGTGCAGAGCTCCTCAAAGCTTGGGGTGAGGCCATGATCCACGGGCTGCATGCTGTCCTGACTGCCATGTGGCAATCAGGTACCGTTCCTCCTGACTGGAAAATTGGGCTGGTCGTCCCTATCTGGAAAGGGAAAGGGGACCGTCAGGACTGCAACAATTACCGCGGTATTACACTGCTCAGCGTACCAGGCAAGGTGCTTGCCCATCTATTGCTGACACGAATTCGCAGTCATCTGGTGAAGCATCAGAGACCTCAGCAGTCTGGGTTCACGCCTGGTAAGTCAACAACGGACCGTATCCTAGCGCTTCGTGTCCTGGTGGAACGCCGACGTGAGTTTCGACAGGGGATGCTTGCAGCCTATGTTGATCTCAAGAAGGGGTTTGACTCAGTGCATCGTGAGTCACTCTGGGATCTTCTGCGACTTCGAGGGATTCCTGCAAGGACTATTGGTTTGATGACTGTTCTGTACTCTGGGACCGAGAGTGCTGTGAAGTGTGGGGGAGGTGTATCCAGCTTCTTTCCTGTTAATACAGGAGTGAGGCTAGGGTGCGTCCATACCCCATCACTTTTCAAAGCTTGTATGGACTGGGTATTGGGCAAAGTTGTAGATCAAAGTAATTGTGGAGCATCCCTCGGCAACACCAAGATCACTGATCTTATTTTTGCCGATGATGCAGTAAACTTTGCTGAGTCGCTGGAGATCCTGGTGATGGCTCTCGAGGCGCTGCACGAGGAGGCAAAGCCTTTGAGACTTGAGGTCTCCTGGCTTAAAACCAAGGTCCAGGTGTTTGGAGGCTTACTAGATGAAACAGTACAGTCTGTTCATGCGTGCGGCGAGGACATTGAGATCTTGGAAAGTTTAACATACCTTGGTAGCGCAGTCCATAATGACGGCGGGTCACGTTAAGAAGTCTTACGGCGGATTGGCATAGCCCACGGTGTTATGGACTCACTCAGCAGGAGTATTTTGCGTTGTCGGTACCTGTGCAGGAGGACAAAGATCCGGATCTTCAAGTCGCGTGTGATCCCTGTCTTACTCTATGGTTGCACTCTTGCAGGAATTCTCGCCGACGTTGGCGAGTGTTCCACTTCGTGCCCCCCGCCCTTTTGTTGATAAATAAAGACGGGTTTGTTGTCGTAGGACGCCTGGACATGCCTTTGTTTATCAAGTCAATATTAGTAAGTATTCCCCTCAACACCCGTTTTCCTTGCCTTTGTTAGTAAACGGACTGCTTTTCGTAAACAGACACTTTCCCACGCGACACCGGTGTCGAGTGAGCAGCAGTCTGTTTACGAGGTGCAGTCCACCTGTGTTTACTAACAAAAGAAAACGGGAACTGCGCACGCGTTGAGGGGAATATTTACTGATACTGAATGTCCGCTAAAGTAGGGGAGGGTATACTGTTTTTATTCTTTCATAGGAAAAACATTCATGAATCGAATAATAATAATAATAATAATAATAATAATAATAATAATTTTATTCGCGCTCGAAGGCATACATACAAACAAAACAAAGCGATAAGAAAAGGCCAAAGAGTAAACTTAAGTACTAGAGCAAAAACAAAAAACAGGAACAAAGTACAGGCACATTAGGAGACATAGTATCAAAGTACATAGAAAAGCATACATGGACACCTGTGCTACCCCACATTCTGTACAAACAGCAAACCCAGCCACCGCGCTCTGCTTTTGTATTACTGATGTGAAGGACCATTATATAGACTTTATGCAGTGAATCATGAGTAAATCTACGGAATACAGCATCTTGCTAATTAAAAACAAAATACTATTTTGATGTGTATCAGATGAATATGATACCTGTGTGGGGCAGATTGCATTCTTGAACACGGGTGGTTAGGGCCCCATCTCCTGCTCACAGGACATTTCTGTACGAAATTGAATGCCTCATATATCATATATGCTCAAAACCCTACCTATAACTGTCGCCGATAGGGATTCTCGCCGACGTCGGCGAGTGTTCCACTTTGTGCCCCCCCCCCCCTTCTGTTGATAAATAAAGACGGGTTTGTTGTCGTAGGACGCCTGGACATGCCTTTGTTGATCAACAAGTCAATATTAGTAAATATTCCCCTCAACGCGTGCGCAGTTCCCGTTTTCTTTTGTTAGTAAACAAAGCCCTAGTGGCAGCATCTTCAAACTAACGGCCGGGAACCTCACCGCGCGCGAAATTTGAATGCCATTCTTTCCTTAATGTCCCAAACTATTCCGGACAAATGTCCGGCCCAAGCCAAATATGTCCGGGGAAAAACAATGACCGGGAAATCCAAATTCCAGCACTATGAGGTCCGGAAAATCGAGGGTTGAGTATATATATATATATATATATATATATATATATATATATATATATATATATATATATATATATATATATATATATATATATATATATATATATATATATATATATATATAAGTCGATCCTCGATTCAACGTACCTCGATTTAATGGAATTCGGATTTAACGGACTCCATTTGCATAACAAATTTGCGAGCAAGAATGACATGCCAGACTGCTTATCGCCGCTTGAATTGTCAACTCAACATAATTGTATTATTTTCTCATTTTACTTTGGAATGTTTGGGTTTTAAGGAGTTTTGATGTATCACATATTAAGATATATAAGTAAGGAGCCTGTGTTGCTAGTGATTTAGTGGTAGAAGGTGTGTATTCTTTAAAATAGTGAGTATTAGTGTTATGGCGTGGCCGCTGCTACGTCTCCCTGTCACCTCAACACCCTAAATCACCCTTATCTAAGGTGACACACGGTGCTACACTGATCCAAATAGTGACACGTGTATAGAACAGCTCATCACAACCATATAATATATATATTAATTAGCAACAGGCATGATGATAAGCTATACCTTTGACAGCCACGGCCAGTGTCTGGCTTGTTCTTCTTCTTGTTACCTCTTCTGCTTAGGATCGCTTTGTAGGTCTGTCAAGCTCGAGCTTGAAACATATCTCCTTTGCCACTCTGTAGCCCTTGCTTTAGTTTTCTTTCTTTTACTTTTTTCTTTTAGTTGTGATCATATGTATACCTCTCACTACCCAGACGGTGAGAGAAAGCACCAACATTTTAGGGATAACTCATCACTTTACGAAAGACTTTTTCTTTCTTTATATCTCATTTTGGGGTGATTATAATGTCTCATGATGCTGCTGCTGCTGCCGCGCTGCAAGGCGTAGATGAGACCCTTGCTTGTATTTTCATATCATTACTCATATGTATGAATAAAAGCCATTCAAATGCGATTATGTCTACACATAGCTACACGGTCTGGTTGTGTTTGTGATTATTTCTCATTTATTTCACAATTTTTCCTGTGTTTTTCCTATATTTTCACAGCCTTGGGAAAATACCCTCGCTCTAACGGACCATCGGCTTTAACGGACCACTTCTCCCCCCTTTTAGTCCATTAAATCGAAGGTTGACATATATAATATATATAATAATGAGCAATAGTCATGCTAATAAGCTATACCTTTGACAGCCACGGCCTGTGCCTGGCTTGTTCTTCTTCTTGTGACCTCTTCTGCTTAGGATCACTTTGTAGGTCTGTCAAGCTCGAGCTCGAGCTTGACATCATCTCCTGCCTTATTATATATATATATATATATATATATATATATATATATATATATATATATATATATATATATATATATATATATATATATATATATTATATATATATATATATATATATATATATATATATATATATATATATATATATAGTAGATTTTCTTGTTAGATTCATCATGAAGTTTCAGGGTGACAGAGACACTCGGTATACTTGGGGTTGTTTATGCAACGTTTCGCCAAGGCACTTGGCATCATCAGGCTAAAAATAGTTAAAATTTAATATATTGTAATGCTAAAAAGCGAACATCTAAAAATTAATTCTAAGAAACAATAAAATATTCCTATATTTTCTAAAATTACTAACTAATAAATAAAATATAATTTGTACTTAACGGACCTTGGTGTGTATGCTGTCTGAGTTGGTAGAGGACTGAATGAACACTGGTTTTGTGGGTGACATTTCAGCTTGTGTGGGGCGATCGAACCGAGAGTCGGGCAATCGAAACAGTGGTAGTCATTTGAGTATATGTAGTTGTTGTGAAATGACTTGGTTATTAAGATCAGGGGACAAGTGCTTGATGTGTATAGCTTCTAATAAGTTAGTGTCACTAGGGTAGTGTGCCTTGGATAGGATACTAAAGTCATTCATAGAAAAAGGGTGATCTAAATCATGTGAGTGTGAGCGGATTGCAGATTGCGAAGGTGAAGAAATGGGTCGACCAGTACGTGCAGAAACACCTTTATGCTCAGAAAGCCTAAGGGTTAGATTCCTTGTCGTCTCGCCGACGTATCTAGCGTTACAGCTAGAGCATTTGAATTCATAAATTATGTTAGAAATAAGGGCTAACATACATAAACATAAAAATTTTTACTAATTCTCTTACCCTAAGAACTCATTTCAAATATAAAGACTCTATACCTAAAGCCCTTATTTCTAACATAATTTATGAATTCAAATGTTCTAGCTGTAACGCTAGATACGTCGGCGAGACGACAAGGAATCTAACCCTTAGGCTTTCTGAGCATAAAGGTGTTTCTGCACGTACTGGTCGACCCATTTCTTCACCTTCGCAAACTGCAATCCGCTCACACTCACATGATTTAGATCACCCTTTTTCTATGAATGACTTTAGTAATCCTATCCAAGGCACACTACCCTAGTGACACTAAATTATTAGAAGCTATACACATCAAGCACTTGTCCCTGATCTTATAACCAAGTCATTTCACAACAGCTACATATACTCAAATGACTACCACTGTTTCGATTGCCCGACTCTCGGTTCGATCGCCCCACACAAGCTGAAATGTCACCCCAAAACCAGTGTTCATTCAGTCCTCTACCAACTCAGACAGCATACACACCAAGGTCCGTTAAGTACAAATTATATTTTATTTATTAGTTAGTAATTTTAGAAAATATAGAATATTTTATTGTTTCTTAGAATTAATTTTTTAGATGTTCGCTTTTAGCATTACAATATATTAAATTTTAACTATTTTTAGCCTGATGATGCCAAGTGCCTTGGCGAAACGTTGCATAAACAACCCCAAGTATACCGAGTGTCTCTGTCACCCTGAAACTCATGATATATATTATATATATATATATATATATATATATATATATATTATATATATATATATATATATATATATATATATATATATACTGTATATGTATTTAAAAAAGTCAGCAATTAGTTCAGTATATTCTGTGTAAAATGTTACTGAAATGTGTAATTGAACACTAGCTTTGCTGTAATTGTAATTGTAATTGGGTAATATTTAAATTAAGTAATTGTAATTGTAATTTTAAAAAATTCCTTCCTGGTAATTGTAATTGAGTAGTTGGATAAGTCATCCTAATTGTAACTGACCCAAATCAACTCCAAGCCTGGTCCACGGGTGTCTTGTGTGGGTCAACCTCTGACCCATCATTGTGTTGTGTTGGCAGACCTGTCCTCGAGGCGCCATGGAGCCAGCACGGAAGGGCGACAAAACGGCACAGCTGAGGGAAGGGCGGCGAGACAGCAGGGTAAGTGTTCCCCGGCGAGGCGTGGCAGGGCTGTGGAGCAGCTGTTTACTGCCTTGCCAACCCTCCTGAAGGATGGGTCTGACTCATGTTCGTTGCATCTTTCTTCCAGGAAGATGCCGTCGAGGACTGCCTGGTGTGCCTGACTGTCTTTGATGAAATAGACCGCAGACCGCGCACTCTGCCGTGCGGTCATACATTTTGCACCCCCTGTGTAAATGGGCTTGAGGAGCAAGGGCAAGTTACATGCCCCAAATGTCGCGTTGAACACCCCGTGCCTGAGGCAGGGCAGTTCCCTGTCAACTATGTTTTTGAGGAGCTTTTAAGGAGGACGAGAGGTGCATCATTAGCCTCCCCGCCACCCAGTGCTGAGAAAGACACGGCAGAGTCGGCACACACACTAGGAACAAGACCTGGTCAGCAGGGTCAACAGGGGCTCAGCAAGCGGGTGCGTTCCCTGCTGGAGGAGCAGGAGGCCAAGATCCTGGCCGCCATACACAACTGTCAGAAGGTGAAGGCACAGCTGAACCAGTACGAGACAACCGTGAGAGACTGGGGAAGAGAGCAGCAAGACTTGGAGGACAGACTCCAAGCACTGATTGATCAGTGCAAGGATGCCAGGGTGCTGGCGCGGCAGGAGGAGTTGAGTACCTCTGATAAGAGGCAGCAGGTAGATCATGGGGAGCAGCAGCTGCACACTCTGCTGCAGGCGGTACGCACGGCCGCTTCAGCAGGGGAGGCTTATGAGACCATTGAAGATGCCGACCATGTCATGGAGGAGGAGACCCAGAGGGAGGAGGAGTGCCTGGAATTGTTTCCTGATGTGCACACCGTCACCACACTAAACAAGGTGAGTGAGTCACTGAGGCGGCAAGTGTTTTGTTGTGCTGAACAGAAATAACAATGGAGACTGAACACACAGCTGCCCTCTCTTCTGTCCCGCGCACATATTCCCGTTTTCTGGAACAGTATGTGTGTCATGCAAGTCGGGTGCATGAATGATTACACCAGTGTTATACTACCAGACTCAGGTTGGCTATGATTATTACTGTGAAATTTTTGAGTTATGATTTGTATTCAAACACTCCGTATTCAAAAATTGGGCTTAGGGCTTGATGTTACTTACCAGGAATGAATCAAAATGGAGTCTTACAATTTACTATGGTAAGCTGCCACCACACTTACATTGTTTTAAGAGGCTTAAGGGCAGTCAGGGTTTCCACTTTCAAGGAAATTTCCTTATTTTAAGGAAGTTTAGACCTGAGAAGGAAGTTTCTAAGGAAACTCAAAATCTATGGAATTCCCAAGGAAATCCACCTTTTTTCAGGAATTTCTTAGAGATATTTAGATAAAGTTAAATAGCCAGGGCAGCTGAAAATGTTGTTGCCTTTGACAATATGACCAAAACACAAATTCGGTTATCAGTGCTAATTTATAACCATATTCATATATATATAGCATCTACCGCAGCAAGGATAATGGGGACAGGTGATTAGGGAGGCGGTGGTACATGGGTGGTGGGTGTAGACGGGCTGGCGGAAGCCGCGGGCCTGGCGGGTCTCTAACGACTAGTTCAGTTCCTGTCCTACTGTCTGGTAGGCGCCGTTGCGCATCATTTAGTAGTATTCGGTGCTTCTTCCAGCCATTTCTATAGTGTATTTAATTAGCTCCAATGATTTCATATTGTCTCAAGTATGTGCAAACTTATATGATAATAATGCAACTCAAATATTATATCACGGAGTGGATTCCGTAGTGTCGCATATGGTTTATAGAATTATCAAAGTAATGCATACTTATATTGCAAATAGAAGAAAGAGTTTTGAAATTTGGATTTCAAAATTTTGTGCATCTGGACTTTTTTTGAATTAAATATGTGAATACTTTGGAGGCGATAATTTCATGGTAAGCTACATATGTGTATTGAAAGCCCACGAGTTGTGAGTGAATCTATACTTGCCGTCGCCAATATTTGCGCGCGTATAATATAAGTGTGGAGGATGTGGAGGCGGCCTGCAGCTTCGATGGAGTGTGAAGCCAGCACACGTACCTTGGTCACCATCAGGGGCGTAGCTAAGGTTGGGACAATAGCTATTTGAAAACGTCTCCCGTCGTAATGGTAATGAGCGGAAAGGATTTCCTACGTCACCACGCGGGAGAATCAAGTCCAGGGGAATACTGTAATCAAGAACAATCGTGGCATTAAGTGTGGTGTTAGGTTAGGTGTTAGGTGTTAGGTGTGGTGTGGGGATGTCGAGCCAAT
Organism: Chionoecetes opilio; assembly: GCA_016584305.1. Classification (NCBI taxonomy): domain Eukaryota; kingdom Metazoa; phylum Arthropoda; class Malacostraca; order Decapoda; family Majidae; genus Chionoecetes; species Chionoecetes opilio. The sequence goes on along the minus strand of JACEEZ010002489.1, from coordinate 25,051 downwards.
CATCATTGTCCAAGCTCGTGATGTCACATGGGTGCGAATCCTACATGATAGCACGGCTATGCATGTTTTATTTAACATTTTACCAATTAAATTGTTTAATTTAACCTACCCTATCATAAACTGACCTAACATAACCCAACCTAAGCTACCTCGATTAAATACATGATGTTAAATGGAACACAGGTAATAACCCAGCGACCACTTAAGCTCCACCCTTATGTGGCGTCAAGAGCTTGGACAACGGTGATTGGCTAGAGGCATCCCCCATGCCACATACAATTCCAGAGAACGGCAATATGCGGCCTGGACCTGTGTTCTGAGCCTGTGTTGGTGTTTCAGGCGACGGAGGTGTCGCAGGCAGCCCTGGAAGCCGCCGCCACCGTCCAGGCAGCCCTGGAAGCCGCCGCCACCGTCCAGGCAGCCCTGGAAGCCGCCGCCATCGTCCAGGCAGCCCAGCAGACAGCGGGTGTTGGTGGTGGTGCTGCAGGAGATGCCAGCCTCCCTGCAGCAGCGGCCTCCTCCATCAAGGACAGAGTAGATGCCCTGATGTTATCGCCCTTGAAGGTGAGTGAGGCGTTGCCCAAGTGTTCCCCCTGTAGCAGCCAGCCCCGTGAGAGAGATATGGATAGTGATATTTTATTAACCTCGATATACAATTATCACAAGATGCTTTTACAAAGAAATGCAATATATTGGTCCGATGAGTCAAGACTTAGCCTCAAGCCAGAAAGGAAACTTATCACATTTGGAGAAGTCGTAGAACATCATCACTGTTATCTGACTGCTATTTGTTATTGATAACAGGCATTACCATATATGTACACACATGTAATACTCACATACTTATATCATGCACTGTCTTCCTCATATATATGTACACATATATAGATATGTGTGACCCTACTATATACATAAACATCCATACATAAATCCCACATGGAGAGAGAAGAGAGAGAGAGATCGAGAGAGGAGAGAGAGAGAGAGAGAGAGAGAGAGAGAGAGAGAGAGAGAGAGAGAGAGAGAGACGAGAGAGAGAGGAGAGAGAGAGAGAAGAGGAGAGAGAGAGAGAGAGAGAGAGAGAGAGAGAGAGAGAGAGAGAGAGAGAGAGAAGAGAGAGAGAGAGAGAGAGAGAGAGAGGAGAGAAGAGAGAGAGAGAGAGAGAGAGAGAGAGAGAGAGAGAGAGAGAGAGAGAGAGAGAGAGAGAGAGAGAGAGAGAGAGAGAGAGAGAGACAGAGAGAGAGAGAGAGAGAAGAGAGAGAGAGAGAGATATTAACCATCACAGCAACAATCCCGGCATAACATTTTTAATTATATCCCATGACCGTCTTCCGTCCACCCGGCGCCTCTCTCCCTGCAGGCCGAGGACCTCCGCAGCCTGACGCAGCACGCCAGGGACCTGCTGCAGAGAGGGCTGGTGTTTGCCGTCCACAAAACGGATGGGCGGAATCGCCAGGCTAGCCTCAGCTTTGAAGACGACCGCCTGTACCTCCATTGCCTACGGGACCAGCCCCTGCCCCGCGGCGCCATCACCCTGCAGGTGGGTCAGCCGCTCTTGTCACTTAGGGAGTTTTGGGGAGGTTTGTCCTTACCATCATATCAGTGCATTTTTTAACATGCTAACTGGGCGACCAAAATGTCTCCCAGTGATGGAAAACTGTCGCCCAGTAAGGACATTTTTAAGCTACTGGGCGACAAGATATTTATTAATAAAATCCTTCCTGGATGCAATGGCTCATATGTCTGTGTGTGTAAGATCCACAAGTGCTTCTTATTACTGCATATGATCTATATTTATATATATATTTCTTCTTTTAATGTCTATATAATCTTGTGCCGCCATATATACCCCGGCGATTGTTTGCGTAGTAAAAATGTGTTGGTGTCACTGGAAGATTCATAAGCACAGCATGGAAAGGGAGGGGAGGGGTCACACAACATACGAAATGGGGAAGATAACACCAAAAAGCTGTAGTTTAACAGCTATGCCTACTACCACCCTTCTGGATATCCAAGGAATGTCGCCCAGTAAGATTGGCTTAAGAAATGCTCTGCATCCTATGGGTGGAGGGGCGGCTTGGTGGCGGGGAAGGCAGGCACGGAGCCTGCCAGGATGGGTTTTTTTTTTTTTTTTTTTTACATGACAAAGGACTGGCCAAGGGCACAACAAAAAGAGGTAACACAAAGCCCGCTTAGTTGCCAGTCCCTATAAAGAAGACAGTAAGAGAATACAAAAAGTGGTGGGCCAATTTAGTTCGGGAGGTGTCTTGATGTTGATGTTTGATGTTTGAAGAATTTCGTCAGTTATCGACGCAGCTGAGATGGATCTCCACTGTAACCAGACAGCTCTCTCACAAACTACCCCTAGAGAGCTGTCTGCTAGTGCTTATAGTGTTGACCGAAGCCAGCACCCCGGGAGGCGGGTTACAAACCCCCGGCTAACATCCGGTACCCATTCACTGCAGGGTGGACAGCAGTCGGTTGTGAACCGAGCTTCCTTGCCCTACACTACGGAGTACCCACAAATAATCTATAATAATAAAATCTAATAATAATAATTTTGTCACTCTTCTCTTGAAAAGATTTAAGTCATAGGAAAGTGGAAAAATAAAAACAGGAAGAGAGTTCCAGAGTTTACCTGTGAAAGGGATGAAAGAGTAAAGATACTGATTAACTCTTGCATAAGGAAGATGGACAGAATAGGGATGAGAATGAGTAGAAAGTCTTGTGCAGCGAGGCCGCGGGAGGGGGGGAGGCATGCAGTTAGCAAGTTCAGAAGAGCAGTGAGCATGAAAATAACGGTAGAAGATAGCAAGAGAAGCAACATTGCGGCGTTGATTTAAAGATTGAAGACAGTCAGTCAGAGGAGAGGAGTTGATGAGACGAAAAGCTTTTGACTCAACCCTGTTTAGGAGAGCTGTATGAGTGGATCCTCCCCAAACATGTGAGACATACTCCATACATGGGCGGATAAGGCCAGGCCCCTGTAGAGAGCAAACAACTGCGAGGAAGAAAAAAAAGGACGCAGACGTCACAGGACACCTAACTTCTTAGAAGCTGTTTTAGCTAAAGATGAGATGTGAGATTTCCAGTTCAGATTTTTAGTAAAGGATAGTCCTAGAATGTTCATTGTAGAAGAAGGAGACAGTTGAGTGTCATTGAAGAAGAGGGGATAGTTATCTGGTAGGTTTTGTCGAGTAGATAGGTGAAAAAATTGGGTTTTTGAGGCATTGAACAAAACAAGGTTTGCTTTGCCCCAATCAGAAATTATAGAAAGATCAGAAGTTAGACGCTCGGTGGCATCTCTACGTGAATCACTTAGTTCCTGTTGAGTTGGACGTCTAATGTATGTATGTACGTATGTATATCTTAAATCCTCTTTAGTTATCTTAAAAATGCACCTTATTGCATGTTATTGGTGGTGTGTGCAGCCTGCCTTTCCCGGGGCAAACTGGAACACACGTATTTTGTCCCTTACGCCCCATGCCGCAATTATGATTATAATGACCATTATCAGTATTAAAGTAAGAATAATAGCAAAAATATGAATGCTAATTAGAATTACAATACAAATAATGATAATTGTTATTTTAATCATTACTATTACTCGCATAATAATAATTATCATTATTATATTTATTATTATAGTCTATTCACTTAAGCTGGATTTTTGGGAGCTGCTCGATGCCTACCCGAGCTTGTAAGGACGTCGCTGATTGGCTAATAGACTCGGGCTGGGTGGTGGTGATGGTGGTACCTTGCCTCGCCGCTACCAAAACCCTTGCGTTGCCTCAGAAAAATATTCACATTTCTTTGCTTAACTCACCTCTTACACATGATAGGCCTATTTTGTTTGTATCAGTGAATCAGGCAGTGATTGGTCAACAATAACACGCTATTCGTAACTCAATAGGGTAAAAAATAAAGTCATGACTGAGTATCACAGGAGTAGGTGGATTTTCAGGTTTCAGTGCATTGAAATGTTGTACTCCTACCCGATATTACCAAGCTACCAGATGATATTTAGGTTAAACTGAGCCTATTATGTATCGTGTTCAGGATACATTGTTGCATATCTTGGACATAAAAAAATGTCAGTAAGACGACACCAATATTAAGATAATTGAAGGAAAGTAAAACAGTGTATGTCTTGTATTTTGTCTTGCTTTTTTTGCTTCAACTCGCTGTAACTCCATCAGTTTTGCTCGCATTAAATTTTGAATCACTGTTTCAAAATCCTCACAATTTTCTGATTCTTAAGGTATGTAGCACGTACCAATAAGGAAAAAAATATGTGGTCAAAGTGGTTAATAAAGTAAAACTACTGAAACTGGCGCCGTGACTGGTGAGCATTGTTCCCTACATGAGAGATGAGTTCTGGGGAGTGCTATCAGAGGCTCACCAGTCACGGCGCCAGTTTCAGTAGTTTTACTTTTTGAAACACTGACCACATATTTGTTTCCTTTAATTAGAGCGTCGGCTACAATTATGGACAGTTTTAGACAAAAGTTTACCGTAGGGAGGTTTAAGTGTTTTCAGCAGCATCACACATGACATGCGTATCATGACATGCATACACACACATGGTTTACAAGCGGCTTGTATGTAGAGTAGAAAACGAGGCATCACGGGGCACAGTCACGTGTGTGTCATGTGGCATGACAAGTCAAAGAAAGGGAAATCCTGACACAGTTATCGACAGGCTGCTACAGTTATCCAGTCTAACAATTTTTTTTTTATTACTAGCAAAATCCTACAAAGTGAACCAAAAACGTAGCTGACAGCAAGGTAATTGTATGTCCAAGTATTTACAGAATGAAGTAAGCCGACAAAGTGCTGTAACCATAATGAAACATTATACACGTGTGTGTATACAGATGTGGTCAAGTTGTTGTTTTTTCTTCTTTCGAAACCGTGAAGTGTGCACACAACCCTGGCAACGGCATTGCTCGCCGGTAATGTTCGTCGGCACCGACGGTGCTGAGTGAGACGTACAATTATCTCCAAAAGCTACATTGTAAATTCACTTTGAAAAACAATGCTTTGTATACTGTCGATAACTATAGCACTTCCATATTTATTAGGGTACGCCATATAACAAAAATTCTTTTTCTCAACTTTGGCATGCCAGTTTCCTATGTAAAGTAGAATTCTAAGACGATTTTATCTGCTTCCATTTTTGCATTTGAGCAATTCTTACTATGCAAAATCGCACTTTTATATTGCACCTTTATCGAATAATGCTTAAATGAGTACGCAGTGTCCGGTTGGTCCTGTGTATTGCATCATACACCAATATGAGTTCAAATGACTAGCGTGGTAAGCTCTTTCTGATCAGTTGGTTCATCAGGCACTACATCACAGTGTCCCCAGCCTCTACGTTGGCCTAGAACGTGTCCATCATGTCCTTCTTAGACCTGAAGCAGGGCATGGTCTCCCGGTGGTGGGCCCCAGCCCGGATGAACCCGTCTCTGGCCTGCTGTGCCCCCCCCACTGCTGCCGCAGCCTCTGTCACCTGCTTCACGACTCTTTCGGTGCTCTGAGTGTGGATAGAGAACTCCGGAAAACCCCGTACGGTTTGACCAGGATCTCTTGGATCTGATCCCCGGACAGTGAAAAAGGTGAATGCCGGGTCGTGCACCTGACCAGGCTGCAGCTGATCAGTGTCTGCAATCTGGTGGCTGACAAGTTCAGCTTGGGTGTTTATGCGAGGTCTTTCACTGGGTTTTCCCCATACTCCTCGCCAGCCCTCGGCTTCAAAATCTGGGTCACGGCGAACCTGCGGTCGTCCTCACTCTGACCCGCCATCAGCGAGAGGAGGACACATTCTGAGTGTGGCGAACCATGCTCCTGTCCGCAAAATAGAAGGTCACAGCGTTTGGACCTTTTTTGGGCTGCGACCTGATCACTCTGAGCTGCGTGAGGATGTGCTTGGGGCCGTCCTCTAGTCTGTGGTGAACCTTGATGTCGTAGTAGAGTTTGAAGTAAAACCTGCAGGCAGTACTTACTAGGATTTCCAGGGTGTTCAGTTCTTTGCCAGTCAGTCCATACTTTCTGGTCCACATGTACACGAGCGACTGGGCTGTGGTGAACCATCTGGAGTGGGACACCTTGCCACACTTGATCTCCTGCAGCTCGGAGGGAGAACGCCCCGCTTCACAGCCTGGACCAGCTGGTAGGAGACCTGCTGGTCAGTGGGCCCTGTTGACCAGGATATACTCCGGTATCTCCGTGAGATCTTCACCGCCTGGCACTACTCTGAACTCTGCGTTGTATTGCATCTCATTCACGCTGAACAGCAGACTGCACACTGGACCCGTGAAGCCAGTGGCAGATGAGGTAGGCCCGTCGATGCTGGTGATAAGGTGGCGCAGGGGCAACTCGTTTGTGTGCAACACGCATATACTCCAGAAGAGCTTGCGTCCCAGCATCTTCTTTCCCAAAAGGCGTGAGTACCACCCTTCCACCCCCTGTTGGACCTAGTTGAGTCACTTGCAGTACGATCAGTGAGTCGGTGGAGTCGTATGTCACCAGCAGATCATAGGGGAAACCTGAGCCACCTTGAACGCAGGGTTCTCAGGTGGCACCGGGTCCTCGGGACAAAGTGCCAAGGGTACCTTCCAGATGGCTCCTCTGTCACTGACACATGCTCCTCCCTGATCAAGCTTGGGTGCAGTTTCCCATAGCTGTCGGGCACCATCGCCCTAGTCTTGTCCTTCCTCCTATCGTAACCCAATCGTAACCCAATTTTGGTACCCTGGTTAGGGTACGCCGTATAACAAAAATTCTTTTTCTCAATTTTTGGCATGCCAATTTCCTATGTAAAATGGAATTCTAAGACGATTTTACCTCCTTCTATTTTTGCATTTGAGCAATTCTTACTATGCAAAATCGTACTTTAAGCTATGTTTTGCATATAAATATAAAAGTCCATTTTTGCATAGCAAGAAGTGCTCAAACCCAGAAGTTGAAGCGCACAAACCACCCTTAAAATTCAATTTTACATAAGAAAACACCCTGCCAAATTCGAAATAATCTATATTTTACTTTTCATTGGACCTACGGCGTACCCTAATATTTATGTACACAATTATCGACACCCCCGATTGTACACATAGAGGTCATCACAGAAAGACAAACTGCAGCAATGGCATTCGTATGACACTTACTTTTGTAGATTATCAACTAAAAACAGTAGATTTTTAACTCCGACTTGAAATAAACAAACACATCCATGGCTATGTGCGTTAACGTACCTGTTAAGAAGCACGATTCGGTGATTTGTGCAGTACCAGCATAACACATTTCAAGCTCGTATACACAGTGGGTTAGCAGTAGAGCTGCATGATAGGTCTAGAAACATTCCGGGTGAGTACAGTTGTAAGCAAAAGGACAAAGAGCCATAAAGTTTAAAGGGGGTTCGCAGAGAGTATTTTTTTGAAAAAAAATATATGCATAAAAGTGATCATATGATCCATGATAATTGTATGAAACGATAATATAATGATAATATGGATAATAATAATGATAACAATAATAATAATAATAATAATA
>JACEEZ010002489.1:0-10000 GCA_016584305.1 Chionoecetes opilio | reverse complement strand
ATAGAGAAGGGGGGAAACGGGGGAGGGGGTTGTAATACAGAAGGGGGTGTTGGTGGGGAAACGAGGGGAGGAGGGTTGGGGATGGAGAAGGCGTTGTGGTGTTGATGGGGATATGTGTGGTTACAAGGGGGGGGTGGCATCTTCACGTGTTTAGGGAGTAGGGGGGTAGGAAATAGGGGGAGGGTGGTGTCACCGCGTGATGGGAGTAGGGGGATAGGGAGACGAGGGGGGATGTCACTGCGTGGTGAGGGAGTATGGGGGTAGAGAGACGAGAGGGGGTGTCACCATGAGGTGAGGGAGGAGGGGGTAGGTAGTAGAGGGAGGGTGGAGGTGAATGAGAAAGGGGGGGAAGGCGGAAGGGGGTGGGAAAAAAAGGGGGGGAAGGTAGGGATGACAGCGCCGTAACGGTTTCTTATCGTCACGATAGACATAAGACGATCACGGTAGTGTCACGAAGCTGCTACATAGATAACGATAGCGTCACGATAGACTTACGATTGCGCTGCATTGGGTACAAACATCGGGGAGCTTCCCGATTTTTTAGTGTACGCACTAACTTTTCGTGGCCTCGGCCGAGCGCGTCACGAGCGTCACGATCGGTCACGATGGACCCATAACCAGGACCATGACGGCGCGCGCATTGCATTGTTGGCGCGTTCGTGGTTCGATTATGGAATGTGGACGGGGGCTTTATGGAGTAGGACCTGCTACTGACGTCACGTCATCCGCTCTCCCAGACGCAGGCTTTTACATAGAGACGGCTTTGGCCATGGCCCCTCCATAATATTTAAATGTATTTATTAATATATATATATATGATATATATATATATATATATATATATATATTATATTATATTATATATATATATATATATTATATTATATATATATATATTATATATATATATATATATATATATATATACTATATATATATATATATATATATATATATAATATATAATATAATAGATAAAAAAAAAAAAAAAAATATTGATATAAAAAAAAAAAAAAGTTTTATATTATATTTTGTAAATGTTTTGATTTATAGATGTTATATTTATTCATTTTTAGATTTTTTAGATTTTTTATTTTTTTATTTAATTTTTGTATATATTGATTTATTTTAATTTCTTATATTTCATTATATATTATGTTATATATTTAAAAATTTTAGACTTTTTTTTTTATATACTATTATTTATTTATTTATTTATTTTATATATTTCTGGATATTTTTTTATGGATTTTTTATTGTATGAATTTTTTTTTTTTTTTTTTTTAAGATTTTTTTTTTTATATTATTTGATATTTATGGTATTGATTTTTCATAAATTTTTAAATGTTTTATTAAATTTCTCTCAGATTTTTTTATTATTTTTGTTTTATTGATTTTTTTTATTCGATTTTTTGTTTTTTTCATGGTTTTTTTGTGTTTTTTTGGATTTTTGTATATATATTTTATATTTTAATATTTTTACATATTTTTTTATATTTATATTATTTCTTGATTTTTATATATATATATATATTTAATATATAGTATATATATAGATATATATATATATATATATAGATATAATATATGATATAATATATATATAATATTATAATATATATAATATATTATATAATATATTAATATATATATATATATATATATATATATATATATATATATATAATATATATATATATATATATATATATATATATATATATGTATAGGTATAATTTTTCTCAGATTTTATATCTTTTTTTTGTATTGATTTTTTATATTATTCATTTTTTTTTGTGTGATTTTTTAGTAGTTTTTTTGGATTTTTGTATATAAATGTTTTTTATTTCAATCATACATATTTTCTTATATTATAATATTTTTAGATTTTATATATATATATTAATAATATAAGCGAAATTGTGTCGGTCTGTCTGTCTGTGTGTGTGTGTGTGTGTGTGTGTGTGGTAAGGTTCCGCCCCCCGTGGCGGAATCCCCTCATATGGCATAGTTTTGGAACCGGCTTGACCAGGGGAAGGTTTAAGCACACTATGAGATGATCTGATCACTTTTCTTTTCTTTTTTTAGTAGCCTATTAGCGAGAATTGTGAAAAAAAGTGGGTTGCCGAGAATTGAGGAAACCTTGATGTAGGGTGATGGGTAATGGGTGAGTGAATGGGTGGGGTGATGGGTAATGGGTGTGGGGTGATGGGTGGGGGGATGGGTGGGGGGGTATGGGTGGGGGAAATGGGTGGGGGGGGGGGGTAATGAGTGAGTGAATGGGTGTGTGTTGATGGGTAAGGGTGATGAATGGGGTGGGGGTGAGGGTAAGGGTGAGGAAGGGTGAATGGGTGGGGGGATGATGGGAAGGGGGGGAATGGGGGGGGTGGGGTGATGGGTGAGGAATAGGGGGGGGGGGTGATGGGTAATGGGTGAGTGAAATGGGTGTGGTGTGGGTAATGGGTGAGGAAAAAAGGGGGGGGGGGTGAGGGTAAGGTGAGTGAAGGGTGGGGGTGAGGGGTAATGGGGGAGGAATGGGTGGGGGTGATGGGAAAGGGGGTGAGTGAATGGGGGGGGGTGATGGGTAAGGGTAAATAAAAAGGGTGGGGGCAAGGAAGTAATAGAGGATGGGGGGTGTGTGTTAAATTTTGGAGGACGGACGGCCCATTTTCAGGAGTTTAATCAAAACACAGCAGATTTTTTAGGGGTGTTTTAAGTTTTTCTATTTAAGCATTCAAACCGGTTTTTTCGTTTTTTCCCTTTCCTATTATTATAAACCCCTTAAATCTGACTATAAAAATTTTTCTTTAAAAGGAAAATAGAAAAACATAGTGACAATTTCACTTTTTAAGGATTTCAAGCAGTTAGATTTGAATCCAGTACATGAAAAAGGGACGTTGAAATTTTGAATACCAAAAAAATTTTGGGCCTGAAAGCATAATCAGGAAAATTTTCCCCAAAATGGCAGATAATAATGGTTTTGCAGTATGAAGACTTTTCTTTTTGAATCACCTACACAATGCAAAAACCAAAACAGTACTGAAAATAAAAAAAATGTAAAACAGTATATTAGCCTGACATACCAAATACAAAAAATACACCACACATAGATATATATATATATAAAAATATATATATAAAAATATATAAATATAATAAAATAATAATATAATATATAAATAATATAAATATTATAAAAAAATAAAGATAGATATAAAAATAAATAAAAAATATAATGTAAATATAATATATATTAAAATTTTATATTAATATTAAAAATTTTATATATATCCTCAAATTTAAAGGCAAAAATTAAATATAATATAATATATATATATATAAAAGATTTTATATATATATATATATATATATACATATATAATAAAAATAAAATATAAAAAAAAAAAAAAAATATATATATATATATATATATATCCCAAATTAAGGAAACAGCCCCCCCCCTTTTGTTTCGTACAAATTGGAAATGTAAAATAACAAGGCCATACAGTATGTACCTAAATGATATCAAATTACACAGATGCCGGCACATAGATGGATATTTTAAAACATATCAAACAATAAGGAGAAATAATAGCACTGCATTTTTGGGGGTTTTAAGTGTGCAAGGGTTTCACAAGGGTGTTGTTTTTCATTAGGAAGGCAAGGACAGATGCAAACGTTTCATGCAAGATGAAAAATGAGAACCAGTGTACAAGCTTGTTTTTCGCATGCATGCCATAATAAATAAGATTTAAAGAAGAAGAAAAATTGTTGGTAAGTGGCTGTACTGGGGAGGTATGAGAATTAGTGTAATTTGGGGATTGCCGAAAAGAGTTGTTTAGGCTTTAGAAACACCTTTTTTGAACATAGGATAAAAACATAGGTAACAGGGAGAAGAGGGATTTCACAGAATGAGCGAAAGGGCCTGATAAATTCTATACCCAAGATGGGAGAGAAAGGAAAAGAAAAATGATGCGAATTTGTTAGGGGCAAGTTCGACAGCATGAAAAAAATACAGTTTTAATAAAAATGATTTTGCATGACATAGATTTTCTAAAAACAGTCCGGGGAAAGAGGGGGGGGGTTAGTTTGAAAAGTTTGATAATGAAAAAGGATACCAAAATTAAAAAAAATAGGGGTTTAAAATGGTTTAGGTTTTAAAAAGGCGAATATAAGGGTAAGGAAAAAAGGGGGGCAAAAAGGTAAAAAGGGGAAAAAATGGCATGCCGGGGGAAAGGGATGAAGCAAGCAAGTAATAGTCGGGAGGGATGCATATGTCAAAACCCAAAACAGAGAAATGTGTCTGAGATGTAAGGCAGTGGTTCTAACTGGTGGCCATGTAATTTTTTTGGGTCCCAGGACTTTCACGATATTTGGAAATGAACTGAAATTATATAAAACCCAAAAAATGTGACTATCAGAATACTTGAATAATTGAAAATTTCTTTTAATTTTTTTTACAGGAATATATTATAACCAACCTTTACTACTTTTAAAAATCTACCCTTTTTCATCATATCTCAAAATTTTAAAAAAGGGTTGGTCATGTTTTTTTTTTTTAATTGGGCAGGACCCAGGTTGAAACGAGTGAGAACCCTGGAAAGGGGATAGGGGAAAAAAAGAGATATGCGAAAGGGGGAGTGAAAAGGGTTTACACAAAAAAAATGAATGAAAGGGGATGAAAATTTTTGAAAGGAATCTGAGTAGTTTTTTGAGAGAAAAAAAAGATTTAATTTGGAGGAAGTACAAAAAAGAAAGGGGGAAAGAGGAATAATGGTGGAGAGAGAAAATGAGGATCAAAAGGCAAAAAAAAAATTTTTGAGGAATTAAGGTGTGAATGTATGGAGCATAGAAGTGAAATAAGAGGGGGCCCCCCAAACAGGGACAGCAAGCAATGGGATATTTGTGCTGCATAGAGAGGACGCTGAGAAGGAAGTGAAAAAAAAGGGATTTAAAGGGGCAGATTCTTCCTAGGACATAACAAGGAGACTTTGGGCTGGAATAAATATAAGAGGTCTCAGATTCAAGCAATGGAAATGAGTTATTGAGGAGTGGGGGACATGTGAAGAGAATGATGAAGTATCAGTACAGATAGTGTTTAATATTTTACCCCAAACGTTAGAACCATGATTATCCGTGTGAGTTTTTAAAAACTTTAGTGTCTGCAAAAATCCTTGGGGAATTTTCCAGGACTTGTGGGAGCAGTCAACGGGAGAGAGTGTTGGAATTTTTCATGCGAAGCAATGCTTGGTGTGGGGGAGGGGGTCAGGGGGGGGCCCCGAAAGTTGCCGATTTTGGTTTGGAAATTATCATGCCAATACAAAAATCTTTTTCCCTTTTTTTAATTTCTATAAATTCAAAAACCCCAAATTTAGTTGTCATCTTTTTAATCAAGCCAGAAAAATTAAGCCACATTTTTAATTGCATAGGTGTACACTCTAAACCAGGGGTTCTCAAATGGGGGCGGAAAGTCTTTTGAGGGGTGCGGATTTTAGAATGTGCAAAAAAACCAATATTCATTTTTATTTTATTTTTCTATTACAGATAAAAAAAAACAAGATTATAACTTTTTAGGGTTTTAAATTAATATATTGTAATATAAAAGATACAGTTACATAATCGATGAGAAAAAAGTTTCTCCTTTTCCTCCCCCCCCTTTCCTCAAGCCCCTCACCACCACCAAAAGTCAGTAGCTGGCTGGTAGATATGGGGAGATATTACCCTAATAGGGAGGTACTTTATCATCGCTACCCCACCCTTTAATGCATTTCAAACCAATCACAAGTCTAAACTTATTAGGCACTTATTTTTTTCGTGTGTCAAACAAGAATTAGGATATAGATTTGGGATGATACGGACGGGGTCATTAAGTATTAAATGTTTTACCAAAAATTTTTACCCAGAATGTATGATAGGAGCAAAACGACTCTACCTGTGTGTGGGTTAAAAAACGGGTATGTGGGGGTTGTGTGTAGGAGAGAGAAAAAGACAAAGAATTATTGTGGGGAGATTGTCAAAAAGCTTGGTAAGGGTGGGGGTTTGGGGGGAAACCTTTTAAAATAATTGGATGGGGCAGGCCAAAAAGTTAGAACCTTTCTCTAAACCCGGGAGTCAAAACCCCATGGCCCGCGTACATGATTTTTATAATATTTATTTGGCTTTTTAGCCATGAGCTTTCTTTAAGAGATTGTTCAGCCGGATAAAAATTTTGGGTTTTCTACGCTAAAAATAAACCGCAGCACTATGAAATGTGGAAAACTTATTTTTTAATAAGTCTGTAAAATTTTAGCTACTAAAAACTTAATGCTTAGGGGTGATCCCCATGGTACACAAAAGTTGGTAGACACATTCATGGCATGGTATCCTGACTTCATTGGTGTTTTAATTTTTAGTAACAAAACCTTTAATAAAGAAGATCATCATTGTTTCCCCTTTTAGCTTCAGCTCTGAATTTTTTATCAATGAAAAAGAGTATAGGTAAAATTATGCGCATGAGATACTTTTTTGAAAATTTCTTCTATTTTTAAATTCATTATTACAAAAAAAACTGTTTTTTAAATCTCAATTTTGATAAGAAATCGGGGGGTGGTTATACCAGGCATGGTCAATGTTGGCAGGGGGCTATGCTTTTCATCGACCAAATGACTGACAATACAAAGATCAAACAAAAAAATCTGTTGTGATGGAAAATTTTTTGATTATTTTTTATCATCCCTCTACCATAATATATGCTTGACTTTTTGGCCAATTTAGATTTAATATCTATTAATTAAGAATAGAAAAAATTCCACCTTTTGCATACTGGTGCGAACTCATCTGCACCTCAGGGTTCTTGGGCGAAGGGCCCCACTTCTTTTTTTTACCTGTGCTGCTGCCTTCCCTTTGGTTGCACCACCAGGGGTCTTGATCCAAAAAGCTATGGAAAAAAAAGTAAAAGATTCCCCCGACCTAATGCAACCTGCACAATAGTATTTTTGCAAATTTGCATAATAAAATTTTGATTGTCTAATTTTTGCTTTTTCGGCCAAATTCTTTTAAGCAGTTGTTTCCTGTTAATCGGGAAGTACAGGACCTTTTAGGAGTCACGGATAGCACAGCATGTAAATAATGAAAAATATAAAAGTGAAACATTTTTTAGGGGCACCACAAAATATTGCAAGCACCATCCCAAAAATGTTAGAGAGAAATATCAGTTGGAACCCCAAAAGTTTTTACATAGTCATTTCAAAAAAATTTACCATCTATTAATCCGCCTTATACCTGAAATGAGATTTGCAAAGACAAGCACACCCTTCCCGAATGGTTCATTTTCCCACCATGGGAACAGCTGCAAAGATCGTAGACAGCTGCAAGCAGTCTTTGAGCACAGAAGTATTGGTGGGCGGGGCATATCTCGCTCTATAAAGTGTCATGTTCTTTTGCAGACACCCTGACAGCCTGGTGTGTTAAAAAGGAATGGTAAATATGAAAATGGTTAGGTTCGCATAAAATTTTTTTGACGTGAAGAAGCACGCATTAAGGTCGATATTACTGTGAGCTAATTTTTAGAAAAATTTTTATATTATTGATGGTAGCTAAGTCCTCCAGTTATATATTACAGTTTAAATCCTCAACTTGGCGCGACAATAACCAGCTGCCTATTCTTCCTTCGAATGTTGTTTATTTGCGACCTTGCCAAATTTTTCATGTTACTTTTCATTCCCATTATCAGTTTGGAAGTATCCAGATGAACACCGAACTCACTTTTGGTGGACGAAACTATTTTTCTGGTGGTTTTGTATGTTATGTGATATGATTCTGCTAAACGCTTCTGTCGCAAACTGATTTATTTATTATTTATTTTTGCAAAAAGGACAAAAAAAAGAACCTAAACCGAAACTAAAACTAATACCTATACCTAACCTAAGCCATACCTACCTAAAAAAAACGAACCTTTAATACCTAAAAAAAAGAAAAAAAAGAATTACGACAGACACAGTTAGCACATTAATTTCAATAAACACAGGTATTTTCTAGAGTTGGCCCATACTCCCCTCCCACAAAACAAGCTTGGGGAACCTGGGGAATGCGGGGATATTTGGATGGGGTATCAAATATGCGTCGCAACCACATATTTTTGAGTTAGGTGTGTGAAAAAATTCCCTAGATCTGGGAAATTCATTTGATTCTGAGTCCAGAGAAGTGTGACACTGACCTGACGATTCCTCACAGAATGATGGACCGAAGTGTCGAGAACCCCCCCATCACCACGCTAGGAGGTAGGTTAGATTTGTTTATGTGTGGATATTTGGGAAGGTTAGGTTGTAGGTTAGAGTTTGGTTAGTTAGTGAGCGGTGGGTAAACCCCCCGCAGGTTAGGTTAATTTAGTTGGAAAGCTTCTCTACATATAAGGAAATTTTCCTAGATTATAGGGAATTTTACAACCCCCCCTTACAACAATCTTAAAATACTCTTTCCGACGCATAATTGTACCCACCCGAAAACTCACCGCATTCCACGGTCCCAAGCTTGGTGGGGGGGAAGTGGGAGAGAGAATGGGCAAAACTAGAAATTTACCAAAACACATAAAACACAACAGAAACAAATATGTTTCGTCCACCAAAGGGAGTTGGTGTAATATGGATAAATACCCAAAAGAAATGGTACACTGTACATGCCACACTGTAATTAGGATAGGAAACTGCAATCCCAACAGGTGACGTTAGAACACTAGACAACAGTAATATTTCATAACAATAACGCAGGTAAACTTAAATTTTATGGGCCGTCAAGTGACACGCCTAAGTTAAGCCTTATTAGATATGTAATACTCTCTTTTCATTAATTGCCGTGTTTTTGGCAATATTTGTTAAGATTATTAGGCCTAATATTACCCAAATGTTGATAAATATACTGCGAAACTCAAATATTGCAGATAATAGAATCACTATGCTTGCAGGGGCGAGAGAGCCGACAACCAAGAAGTTTACGTCATGATTCAAAGGTCGGTTTATTTAATCACTTTGCAATCACCACACCCCATACATACTCCCTGGAATAATTGGGGAAGAGATGAAGCCTGATCCGGGATGATAGTCTCTTTCTGCCGCAAACACAGCAACGGCCACTTAGTTATTGTGTTGGGGGTTTGAAGGGGCCGTGCAGCTGGGGTGCCACAGCCCCTAGTGCCCCGAAGGTGCAGTATGCAGATGGGTTTGCAGGTTAGATCCTGTGCGTTGGCCCGATTGTGTAGGAAGGTCTGGTGTGTTTTGAGAATTTTGAAGGGCCCAACCGGGTCTGGAGAGCCACCCAGGAGGTCAGCTAGAGTTGGCCTGCGGAGGAGGAGTGGGGATAGGATTGGAGGAGTGCCGTCGTGGGAGGGGGTGACGAGGACATTGCAGGAGGAGGTGTTCAGGTTGTTCCAGGGGATGTGGGGCACCAGGGGCAGTGAGGGTCACTGTCATCCCAGTTTGTGTAGGTGGCGTTGAGGGGGGGTGTGGCCAATCCGGAGTCCCGGTGACTGCGGTGTCCAGGGCACGGCTGGGGGAGTGGGTCCACCAGTGGTGTCGTGTGTCTTTTCGTATACGTCCAAGTGAAGTGTACTGTAAGCCGTCCATTCCCCCGTTTTGTCCCAATGCGTTCCCCATTAGCTTTAAAGGGGGTTTGTAATCACAGGTTGGCATGTCAGGGAGAGGGGAGGGAAGTGTGCCTCCGCGTCGCCAGCGGCTCTTGGACAGTTTTTGCCCCTACAACCAGGGGAAGGGGGGAAACCCCTTAAGGGTGATTTGCTGGCCCCGGGGAGGTTAAGGGGGAACAAGGTGTGGTGTGCAAAGGGGAGGGAGTGTGGGCGGTGGACGGTTTGGAAAGTTGGAGGCTTAGGTGATGATCGGAAAGGTTACAGCAAGGAGGGGGGGAAACGGGGTGGTAGTTTGAGGGCCCCCGTGGAAAGTTTGGAGGGTGGAGGGCAGTGGTGGTACGCACCAGGCCCGGTTGGCAAGTGGCCCTCCCGGGAATGGGGCAA
>JACEEZ010002487.1:0-14711 GCA_016584305.1 Chionoecetes opilio | reverse complement strand
ATAATTATCGTTTTTTAAAATAGCCCAAAAACCCCCCTCCGGGGGGCTTTTTTTGGCTAGCTCCTGCGGAGGGCTATTATGGTGGGCCTTCGGCCCCCCCCTTGGGTTTGGGGGGCCGAAGGGCCCCCCAAGCCGGGCTCTCCAATAGCCCCTTCTAAATTTCCCGAAATCAGGGGTGTAGAAAAAGTTGTATTACCCCACCCATTCACTCCCTTACCCATCCCCCCCCCCCACCACCTACCCCTACCCCAAAACCCCCCCCCCATTCCTCACCCATTACCCATCAAACCCCCCACCTATTCCCCCCCCATCACCCATCATCCCCAAAACATCACCCCCACCCCATTCACTCACCCACCCCCACACCCATTTTCCCAACCCCCCCATTCACTCCCCATTCTTACCCATCACCCTACACAAGGCTTCTCAAATTTTCGCAACCTCTTTTTTTTTCACATTCTCCTAACTGCTAAAAAAAAGAAAAAAAAAAAGGATCGGGTCATCTCATAAGGGGGCTTAGACCCGGGCAACCTGATTCCAAAAAAAGTGCCAATGAGGTGTTTTTCGCCACGGGGGGCGGAACCTATACCACACACCAAACACCACCAAAAACCACGACAGACAGATAGACACTTTCGCTTATATTTTATAGATTACCCATCCCCCCCCCCTATTCCCTCACCCCCCCCCATCACCCCCAAAACCCCTCACCCCCCCCCCTTCACCCCACCCACACCCCAACCCATTTCCCATCACCCACCCCTTCACTCACCCAACCCATCACCCTACATCAAGGTTTCCTAATTCTCGCAAACCCCCTTTTTTTTTTACAATTTTCGCTAAAAGGCTACTAAAAAAAAAAAAAAAAAAAAAAAATCGATCATCTCTTAATTGGGGTTAAAACCTTCCCCTGGTCACCCGGTTCCAAAAAAAGTGCCCTAGAGTTGATTGCGCCACGGGGGGGGGAACCCATACCAACACACCACACACACACAACACACACCACACAACACACAGACAGACAGACGACACACTTTTGGGGGTTATATTATTTTAGATTTTCCCCTCACCCCCACCATTCCCTCACCCATCACCCATCACCCCCAAACCCATCACCCCCCACCCTTCACTCACCCCTCACCCCCACCCATTACCCATCACCCCCCATTTACTCACCCATTTCCCATCACCCTACATCAAGGCTTCCTCCATTCTCGCAACCTACTTTTGTTTTCCCAAAATTTTCGCTAAAAGGCCCCGTAAAAAAAGAAAAAAAAAGTTTTCCCCGGGTCATCTCATAAGTGGGCTTATGACCTTCCCCTGGTAACCTGATTCAAAAAATGTGCATATGGGTTTTGGCCCGGGGGGGGAACCTATACCACCACACACACCACACACGACAGACAGACAGACACACTTTTGCTTATATTATTATAGATAGATGTATATATATTATATGTATATCTTTTCTGCTATTTTCACCGTGAGACCCATGACACCTTTGCACTCTCTAAGCTTGAACTAAGTATGTCACAGGACAAATGCTACAGCTATCAGCAGTAGGTTTAGGTTCACGACCCGTGTACGGAGGAGACGAGAGGCCAGAATCACGAGAGGACAAACAGAACACTGGGATCTCCACGCTACCAAGACGCACCTCTCAAGCGTTCATCCGAGACTCCTGGCTGGTCACTACATAATTGGTTGTAAATTTTCAGTGTTCCGTAAACGGACCTAAAATTTAAATGTGTAAAAGCCTGAAGTCCATTTTAACTCAGCCAAGATAGTTTCTACAAATATACCCGACTTATAGTTTTTGAGGAGATGAAAAAAAATGTAGAAAAGATAAAGGGGGAAAAAATTTTTAATTGTGAAAGAAGAAAAAAACAGGTGGTTAAAAAATAGATGAAATGTAAAGAAGTAAGAAATGCGAGATACAGGTAAGCGTAATATTGAGGGAGATACGCGGAAAGGGAAAAAATTGATAAAATCTTTATGTAGGATAAGGTAAGGTGAATAGGTGATGATTTAGAAAATTTGAATGCAATAGAGTATAAAAAAATAAACGATGTTAGAGGGTTTATAAAAAAAATCGAAGTCCAGAAAGAAATGGAGCATGTAAACAAATACGAAAAATGTATGTAACTTGCCTCGTTTACTATATTTTTTCTTTCATGAAATTTATGCGAGAGAAAAGCGAGCCAGAAAATTGGTTCCTTTCTCCCTTTCTCTTTCCATTCGCAAATACAGGAAGAGGTAAAGGAAAGGGTAAAACAGGGGAACAAATCGAAGGAAACAAACATAGTAGAAGTAAACAATTCTCCTTACAAGGCAGAGAAGAGATGAACAGAAAATTTATGAAAGGCGGAAGGAGCAAACGTGTGAAATGAGAGAGAGAGAGAGAGAGAGAGGAGAGAGAGAGAGGCGAGAGAGAGAGAGAGAGAGAGAGAGAGAAGAGAGAGAGAGAGAGAGAGAGAGAGAGAGAGAGAAGCGAGAGCGAGAGCGAGAGCGAGCGAGAGCGAGAGCGAGAGAGAGAGAGAGAGAGAGAGAGAGAGAGAGAGAGAGAGAGAAAAAAAAGAAGTAAAACAAGGTTGGAGAAAATGGAAGGGAGACAGTATGAGGTGTAGGAGGGAGGGGAGGGGAGGCAAGAAAGGCACTTCTTAACACTGGGAATATTTCGCTTCCATACTTACACTTTAATTCTTTTTCGATAATGAAATTGTTTCCCTTCTTTCATTCCATTATTCATATAACAGAAATGCCTATAGTATCTGCCTCTCCCTCTTTTCCCCTTAGAGAGAGAGAGAGAGAGAGAGAGAGAGAGAGAGTGAGAGGAGAGAGAGAGAGAGAGAGAGAGAGAGAGAGAGAGAGAAGAGAGACAGAGAGAGAGAGAGAGAGAGAATAGAAAAGAGAGAAGAGAGAGAGAGAGGATCTCCTCCAAAGCCTCCCTGTGGCGTCTGCCTATGCTGACGACTGCACCGTGTCTCACTCCTACACCAGAGAGGAGACTGCGAACGTGATAGATGCCACCAACCGTCAACTTGGTGACATCACGGCCTGGGGAAGACGGTGGCAAGTCAAGTTTGCTGCCGAGAAGACCCAGGCCATGGTTATATCACGTTCGAGGGAGGACCCCAGACTACTCGAGGGGAAGTTGAAGTTTGGGGACGATACCCCTGCCATCAAGGATTCCATCAACATCCTGGGGGTGGAGGTTGACTCTAGCCTCCGCTTTGACTGCCACCTGGAGACAGTGGTACGTCGAGCCTCCCTGAGGGTGACTCTCCTGCGCCGAGTAAGGCACCTGCTCGACGCTGACGGCCTCATGCGGCTGTATAAGGCCCAAGGGAGGCCCGTTATGGAGTACAGTCCTCTCACCTGGATGAGTAGTGCCCAGTGCCAACTGTCACTGCTGGACAATGTGCAGAGGCGTGCTAAGCGCCTCATACATCCAACCGACGACCAATATCACAGGGAACGTCGCCCGCGGCAACAGTGGCAGCAGCAGCAGCGACGACAACAACAACAACATCAGCTGCAGCTCCAACACCAGCAACAACAACAACAACAACAACGACTACAGCAGGAGCAGTGGCGGGATGATCCCCGCTCCCAGCTTGACAGCCTGGGGCACCGGAGGAGAGTCGGTGCCCTCACAGTGTTGCACAAGGCCCAGGTGCAACACTCTTCCACCTTGCAGGGCTTCGGTCTCGTGGAGGAGGTCAAAAGCGCGCTACGAGGACGGTAGCGTCAGGTGATCTCCTCCTCGAGGCCCCGAGGACCCACACCGTGATGGGCCAGCGAGACTTTACTTGGGCCACGGCGACACTGTGGAACAACTTCACGGTTGAAGTGGATGTCGTGGCCATGAACACCCAGCAGGTGAAGGTGGCGGCCCACAGATGGTGCCGCTTACATCCGCCTTAGTGCCCGTAAGGTGTACACAATGTCGTGTCAATAGTGATACATAGTGACACACACACATAGTGGACACACATTGACACAGTGACACAGTGTACGTGTAAATAGTGCGCCTAAAAAGTTGCCTGTGACGACAGAGACCCTCAGTCTGTAACATTATATATTTAGTTTTATCTTATAAGGCATAGCTTTCAGATAGATGTCCCCGGGACAGGGGACATCTTTAGCTTCTGCCACCCATTGCCTCAACAACCTCTTTGCTATTTTGTAGCCCCATGTATACCATGTCAGTTGTTAAATGAAAAAAATAAAAAAAAGAGAGAGAGAGAGAGAGAAGAGAGAGAGAGAGAGAGAAGAGAGAGGAGAGAGAGAGAGAGTAGAGAGAGAGAGAGAGAGAGAGGAGAGAGAGAGAGAGAGACGCTGAAACAAGGTCACCTTATTAAGTAATGTAGGACAAGCACTGTGTGTGTGTGTGTGTGGTGTGTTTGTGTGTGTTGTGTTGTGTGTTGTGTGTTTGTTTGTGTGTGTGTCAGCGCCGGGAGGTGAGTATGTGTGTGTGTGCTGTGTGTGTGTGTGTGTGTGTGTGTGTGTATGTGTGTATGTGTGTGTGTTTGTATGCATGTGGTGTGTGTGTGTGTGTGTGTGTGGTGTTGTGTGGTGGTGTGTGTGTGTGTGTGTGTGTGTGCGTCTGAGTGTGTGTATGTGTGTCATTCACTCATGGTCTTGTCCACGCGTGCTAGACTCGCGATCGCCAGTGTAGGTTAGTATTATTATTATTATTAGTGTTCTACTATGTGTTCTGTGTTCTTGTGTTCTGTATGGTTGATGTTGGGTCCTAGAACACCTGCTAATCCACTCCCTAGGCAATACACTAATCCTTTAAACTCGACCTAAAGCCGACGCCAGATGTTTCTCCGTCAGGTCTTGATTACCGGCCCTTTATAAGGAGCCAGTCTCTTGAGGGAGACACTTGAACAGACCTCTGTACAGCAACTCCTGTCTTTTTCAAGTCACAGATCACATCCAAGCCGGCGGGAGCAACTCCCCAGTCCCTCCCGAGTCCCCTTTACCCCACGTTTTTACCTGTTCCTGTTCCTTTCCCCGGGTTTTAATAACGCTATCAAAACAAGTTAATGTTTTGTCACCCAAAAAAGTGAAAATCCCTTTTACACAGGTGGCGCGGGGGGGAATTGGAAAAAAGGTTTAAACCCAAACTTGACCTCCCTCCCGCCTACCACGCCCCCAACACGTTCTCCAGGCTTCTACCAGAGCCGCCCGGCCTCCCGCGCCGCTAACCCAACTACCTGCCCCCACGGTTGGACTCCCCCGCCCCGCCTGATCTTCCTACACACTTCAATTGCTCACGCCACATTTTCTACATACCGCCTCTCTGGTCATCGGCTTCATACACGTGGGGAAACGCCCCCCAAACCCCCCTACAACGCCTGGCCCGGGGAAATTTCCCGACCCCTGCCCCCCCCTACCACTCAAACCGGGGGAACCCCGTCGCCCACCACGGCTTCTCCAAAATATTCATCCACCAAGGCCGCGCTCCAAGCTGGGCCCTCCCCCGGCCACTTACCCCAAACCCTTACCATCCACCCCCCACCGCTTTGCTACCCGCTCTCCAAACAAAACTCCCGCCTCCCCCACCACATCCACCCCGCATTCCCCAGCCGCCCTCGCATCCACAAAACGCGGTTCCTAATCACCACCGAAGCTGAGTTCACATCGCTTTCACTTTCAAAACCACACGGAGGAGCGGGGAAAAGTCCACTCGCCTCCGCTTCCACGCCGCGCCGCTTAAATTCACCTCCCCCGTGCCTCACGAGATCCCTTCCCAGGCACCCCCCGGCCCCAAAGCTCCCCCAACGTTTTCATCCCCCTACTCCACCCCCTGTTTCCACCCTCCAAAACCCCACGTCTTAAAAATTCTTTTAAGTACCAAAAATTATATTTTCCCCTCTGCTCCCCTATAGTTGTGTCTACATACCTTCATACCCGTTGTTCTTTTTCTGTTTTCCCAATTTTTTGGTAGTGGCATACCTTTTGTGATACTGTGTGTGTTCCCCCTTGATTTTATTCATTTGTTCTTGGCTGATAAACTTGACCCCCTAGGGATCCTGACCTTTAAACCCCCAACGCGTGTGACTTTTACGCGTCCGCCTCAAGCGTCTGCCGGGGCCTGATACTCCGCCCTTTGGACTTTATGATTTCCGCTGAGTTACGGTATTTTTATTTTGTAGCGTAAAGGCTTTTTTTATTAGTCTTTTTTTTATTTTCCCTTTTTTCTTTTTTTACTAGTGATAAACGACGCTCCACACTTACACATTGCTTTTGTTAATAAGTGAAAAACTATCACTCTCCAACTTACACGTGTTTTTCACTTTTATTCACGTTCTCCCCGTGTTTTCCATATAAAACGTATTTAAATCTGGGTTTTATTTATTATTTTATTATTTTATATGCCATAACTGTTGTGAACTCTGATATTTTTCTTTCCTTCACAAATTCCCCTGTCATCATGCCACCACCAGCCCCAAACTTCAGTCCTCTGTACACGGGTTCCTTTTTTCCAAAATTTCGGAACAATATTCCAGTACCATACTACTAAAAGTGTTGCGACAAAATCGCGCGTCGTAACATCACTGACGATGAAATCAAAATCGCTCAACTAAAGTCCCGCTGTGACTTTCAAAAACTGCCTTGCAGGACAAAAAATTTGCGAGGGATTTATTTCTCAAAATTAAGACCTATGACGAATTAGCCCACATTAAAATAAATATTTCAGTGGCAGCAGAAATCCGATCCTTGCTCCCTCTTTAGACTTGAGACCCCTCAAAAAAGGGCAAAACACCCTATTCAGTCATGTCACTTTGCAACAATCTTCAAACGTCAAATTAGACTTGAAAAAGACGCTGGAATCTTCAGATGGTTGATGAAGAGGGGGAAAATAAGTCTACAAGCTGTCGGTAACCTTTTTGGAACTACACTCATGTTTTTTTCCCTTTTACAGAAAAAACAGGCGCCTGAAAAAAACACTTTCACTTTGCCCAAAAAAACCCCTTAAATGCTTTTGCTTCCATTTTGAGGACCTTCGTCACTATTGTTTTAAACAATGCACTTCTTCTATGTCTGCTGTGACTAAAAACACAAACACCCCCAACCAGAAGCACTTCCGTCCTCCTTTCAACAAAAAACCTCGTTACCCCAAACAATGGGGCAAAAAAAACGCTCATTTCCCCTTCACGACAGCCCCGGGGCAATCCCCTCACCTGCCTCGTACGCTATTACGCAAAAAAAAAGGGACAACGATCGGCGTTGCTTTACCGACAACGTCTTTTTAAAACCCCACAGTTGTTCCCCCCGCTTTTTGACCCCAGGGGTCTGTGGTCACGACATTCTGAATGTCGCGCAGGAAAAAAACGCTCCTCGATTTTTCACAAAACCAAAAAAACCTTGACGGTCGTAAAGGACCACAATTCCCGCCATTCCGCAGATAACCCTCAATGATACCACGCGACGGCACCCCCCGGAAAGAACCGATCAAAAAGTACTTCACTCCCTTTGTATAATTTCTAATACACTTTGGGAGGCCCCAATATTTTACAAGCTAAAGTAAACCGCACTACTTCCCCTTGTTTATTGATACGGGTTTTCTTCAGTAATTCATGCTAAGAGTGCTTTGATAACATCAGATCTGTGCGTAATCGTAAATTAATCATTTAAAACCCTTTCTGACCTGAAACTTTGTGGAATCGGGGAAAACCGCACTACTACTCTAGGAAAATTTATTTTAAACCCATCCCTATGTCCTGACTTGCCCCCTGTCCCCCTGACTTCTAATACCAGAGGCATGCCCCTTCCACTGACGCTTCAGGTCGTCCTGCTCTACCCCCAACACCAGATAAAACCTTACCCAAAGCTTACATGGAATTTATTGGCGTGAGCGTTTTTCCAGAGGTCTTGAAAAAATCTAGAGCTTTTCCTGTTCTCTCTGAGAACCTGTTTCATACTGAATTGTCCCCTCCACTGCATGCGCCCTCCCCCGGTCTTCACAAGCTTTTGATTCCACATCACCCTACAAAAAATCCTGAGACAAGTGTTCTCATTCCTAGTTTCCATTGAAATGCCAAACCAACATTCACCTCCAGACCATGTCGTTTTTTTCCGCTGGTCGTTTTTCTCGCTCAAAACGAAAACGTAACCTTTCGTCCGTATGAGCCACAGCACTTCTACGTCAATAACACTAACTCCACTCCCAGAATTCACTTCACAAGGTCTTAAAGCCCAAAGCAAAAGCATGTCACGCTGTCATCTCGCCAAACGTTGGCTTAAACCCACACACCTGCACCCGGGTAGACGTTCGGGAAAAAGGGCATTTCGAATGTCAAAGCAGTCCTCCTGAAGGGGTCACTATTTGCTCTAGCTGTTCCTGCGCGCTTGCAACTCAAAAATCGGGCAGATAAAACCCTTTTATGTGGTTAACGTCCCCACAGTTCCTTCCTCTCACTTGGGGACAGGGCTTTAAAATTTTACGTCTACCCAGCGAGTTCGTGTCGCGAATGCCAAAAGATCCACATTTCATTTAACCCCCTTTCAGTTCAGGCGCCTTAAATTTTTGTCTGACCTAAACTCATGTGCAAACCACAGACCATCCGATTCACAGGTGACTTTTAAAACTCTTGACCGACTTCAGGAGTATTGTGTCTCCCCCCGGTAACACTGGGTAAAACATCCGTCACCTAAATTAGCTTTATAAAAGACCCCACCTCCCACTACCAGGTATCGCAGGGGCCCCAAAAAGAATGCTTGTCGATCGCATGGCCCTCCGAAACTAACTGAGGGAATCTTTGAAGACCGAGGTCCTTTCAATCCCCCAATTTTCCGGGTTTCCCAAAGAGTCAGGCGAATGGGCCTGTGCGATTTCCGAGCTCCTAACAAACTGACTGTTCCTTTCCCCGTATCCATGCCATCCGCGAGGATATTTTGCGAATTTAGGTGTCTAAACAGTTTTTTCCCACCTTGGATTGTGCCCCGGGCTTCTGGAAAGTCAATTGACGCAGAAACCCGTGAATACACGTTTTTTTCTCACCCTCAGGCATTCCCATACTGTCGCATGCCTATGGGTCTTTCGGGATCACCCGCGCCGTTCCAACGTTTGATCATTCCATATTTACTGGTTTAATGGGGAATACACTTTTTTTCCTCCTTCACGACTTGATCGTTTTCCTAAACGTCCCCGAAAATTCCCGAAACTCAGAAAAGTTTTTACTCGTCTTCAGGACCAGGCTGAATTAAACTTTTCCAAAAGCGGTTCCTCGCAAAAAAATACCTTTCTTGGCCATCTTTTTAAAAGCGATTTTGGGATTCAAACGTCAATGCAAAGTCCCGGCTGTAACTAATTATCCTACCCAGTCAAATTTGATCAAGCCGTAGTTTTTATAGGCTGGTCCTATTACCGCAGATTTTTCAAAGGGTTCTCCACTCACTTTACTCTTCAAAAAGATTCCCCCCCAATGGTCTGCAGTCAGGAAAACCTTTCGTGCTCTTAAGCACGCTCTCACTTCTCGCCTGTTCTTGCTACCCTACTACACTAAACCTTTCATTCTCAAAACTGACGCTAGCTACACTGGGCTCGGTGTGTATATGCAAAACCACGATGGTAAAAAACGCCCCCCCCCGTATGCCTCTCGTCTACTTAAAGGCAGAGAAGAACTACGCAGTAGGAGACGAACCCCCCTGCAGGGCATTTGGCCTTAAAGAAAGTTTGTTTTCCCCCATCATTCCCCGGCTTCCTATCAAGGTCCTTAGGGTCATAAAACCCCCTTACCCCTCTTCAAGGCCAAGGGACCCCGCAGGGCGCATGGCCGATGGTTATTACAATTTAAGATTTTATCCCCGAGTCGGGGACATTCAAGGCAAAACAACGTTGCAGTGATGCTCTTCTGCAACGGGGCAAATTACTGTCCTTGGTCCCACGCCAAAAACCACTTTGACACGCTTTTCACGAGACCTCTACCTGCTCAACGCAAAAAAACCCACATGGTCAAGGTCTTATTACCTTGAATCAGGTGATGACTCCGACATTCCTAAGGTTCCTTTTTTTTCACATTACCCCTTCAGGGAAAATTGCTGTCAAAGCAACCCCAAATTTCGGAAGCAGAACCGTTGTCCCCCACCCCACTTTTTCATTCCTCCAACTCATGTCCATCTGTCCTTAAAATATTCTACACACCAATGTTCACATCCTGGAAGGAAAATCACTTTCCAAAATAGACTTAAAATTTTTCTGGCTCACCTGAGAAAGGATATCAATGCTACATTGATGTATGTCATAGGTGGCAAGAAAAAAAGGTGATTACATGTTCATGTTTCCCCTTCTCAGTTACCCGTGCCTCAGCACCATGGGGAAATTCTTGGCATTGATTTGTTGAAAAATTTCCCCTTACTGAACGTGGAAATCAAAATTTTAAGGTTGCCTGTGTCATTTTTCACGTTTTTTCCATTATTATCCCGCTAAAAAAATCAGCACAAAAAGGGGCCGTGCATTTCTTATCATTTTATTTGTCCTTTTCCCATTCCCAAAGGGTTTTTTGTCTTAACGGGACTGAGTTTGTTAATCAGTTTTGTTCCTTTTGCCAACATTCAAAATCAGGAATTAATGTTCTTGCTTCCGCCCCAGTGCTAAAGGTTTGGTAGAACGTTTTTAACCGTAAAAACCTCAACACTTTCCCCTCTTTATTTTCCCGAACTGACACCCTTTGGACCCTATGCTCCCCAGGTGTGGTTCTCTCAATTTCCCCCACAACAATCTGTCCCCTGAGACACCCCAATTCATTCTGTTTGCTCAAAAAAATGTCTTTTTTATGATCTTTTTTCCAAAAACCCTTTTAAACCTATATACAACTATATGACTTTGTCAAGACCAGGTTCACGACGTTCCACAAAAAACCAAACGTAAACCAACAATCACCTTTGCTTTTTCTAAATGATATGCTCCCAATCACAATAAGTCACTTCCACATTTACACTTGACGTAGGTGCATTATGTATTTCCCTTTTGCAAACAAACACTCCAAATTAGACCCTAAGTTTGACGGCCCCCTTCCCCGGGCATAGTCAGGAACTGGAATAAAAGGGTTTATTGCTTCACTTAACGACGGGATAGGAAAGTTGCCTACCGATTCTCTTAAAAAGTTTCCAAAGGGCCTTAAATGTGAGACCCAAAACCCCATTCCGTGAATCTCCCTCCTCAAACACACCTCAACCAGCCATTCTACACTCCTTCACCACTCCTCAAACCTCTGGGCCCTCGTTTTTTTCCTCCCTAGTAGTGAGAAATAACCCTTTCCCTTTTTCTTTTTCCATGTACCTTATGATTTAATTTTTTACATAGGATTGTATTGTCCAAATTTTTTTCGTACTCATATGTCCCTGTTACCATGCCGGTACCTTCCACGATTTATGTTTTTTACATTATTTTTTTTTTCGATACTATCCTTTTCCTGTTCCTTCTCCCATTTTCTATTCTAATAATATAGATAGGTATGTTTTTGTGTCCATTTCTATTGGGTCCTGTCTCCTTTCTTTTAGTTTTTAAAGATTTTCCTTTTGTCGAATGGGACATCTCGGGTCGTCCCCCCGAGCATAGTAGGTTAGTATTATTATTAGTAGAGTGTTTCCCCTATGTGTTCTGTGTTCTGTGTTCTGTATGGTTGATGTTTGGGGCCTGGTACCTTGGCAATCCACTCCCCAGGGAATACACTAACCTTTTAAAATCGACCCAAAAGGCGCCAATGTTTCTCCCGTCAGGTCTTGAGTATCGCGGCCCTTTATAATGAGCCAGTCTCTTGTAGGGAGAAATTTAAAACCCGACCCTTTTTCAGCAACTCACCATCCTCAATCAAAAAAAATCACATCCAGCCAGCAGGACAGCTCCCATCCTTTCCCGAGTCACCTTACACCACGTGTTACCTGTTACCTGCCTTTAAGTGAATAAACGACTATCAAAACAGAGTTACCTGTTTCTGCTACCCTAAAAATGAATACCAAACACTTTTACCAGTTTCCCCAAGCGGAAAGAGCTTGGGGTCATTATGACCGATCTTTGGGTAATGCTGGGACCTCACACACCACACACAACCATCCTCTTACTCAAAGGGGAAAGTGACAGCACAAATTTTTCAGTGAAAAATCACCGGGAACCAGCGAAGATTTGAACCGGATAGCCACAAAATGGCGCTCCAACGCTGTATCCAATGAACCATCGTGGCGGTGTGTGTGTCTGTCTGTCCTGTCTGACATGTGTATGTGAGAAGAGTGAACAAATGAGAGTAGGAGTGGTAAGAGGAGAAGCGTATAAAAGAGATTTGAGCGAGAGAGAGAGAGAGAGAGAGAGAGAAGAGAGATAGAGAGAGATGAGAGAGAGAGAGAGAGAGAGAGAAAAAAATATATATTATATATATTATATTATATATATATATATATATATATTTATATATATATATATATATTAATATATATATATATATATATATATATAATATATTATTATATATATATATATAATATATATATATATATATATATATATTATATATATATACTAGCCGCAAAGCCGCCCTCCGGGCGGCCTTTTTGGCTAGCTCCTGCGGAGGGCTATTGGTGGGCCTTCGGCCCACCAAACACAGACTCTCCAGATAGACCCATTACCCACCCCCTCGGCCCACCAAACACAGACTCTCCAGATAGCCCTCTAACTTTCCT
Source organism: Chionoecetes opilio (assembly GCA_016584305.1). Lineage (NCBI taxonomy): Eukaryota > Metazoa > Arthropoda > Malacostraca > Decapoda > Majidae > Chionoecetes > Chionoecetes opilio. Next base: position 2,021 of record JACEEZ010002487.1, on the reverse strand, counting down.
GAAATGTATGTATTCCCCCCACCCATTCACTCACCCATTTACCCATCACCCCCCACCCATTCACTCACCCATTACCCATCACCACACACCCATTCACTCAACCCATTACCCATCACCACACACCCATTCCTTCACCCATCACCCCCCACCTATTCCCTCACCCATCATCCATCACCCCCCACCCATTCACTCACCCATCACCCCACACCCAATTACCCATCACCCCACCCATTCACTCACCTATTACCCATCACCCTACATCAAGGTTTTCCTCAATTCTCGCAACCCACTTTTTTTTCTTCAGTTCTCGCTAATAGGCTGCTAAAAAAAAGAAGAAAAAAAGTGATCGGATCATCCTATAAGTGGGCTTAAAAACCTTCCCCTGGTCAACCTGATTCCACAAACCGTGACATATGATGGGATTCCGCCACAGGCGGCGGCACCTATCGCGGACAGACAGACACACACACACACACACACACTTTCGCTTATATTATTATATATATATATATAAGTATAATATATATATATAATATATATATATATATTATATATATGATGAATGAGAGTAGATACAGGGGGAGATGAACGAGGGAGAAAGGGGGAGAGAGGAAGGATATGAGTGCTTTCCCCGTCTCATCGGCTTTGTATGAGTGACGGCCGGACTACCTCTTTACCCCCCCCCCCCCCCTGGCCCTGAAGAACTTACTGGAGTGAAGTTGAGGTGGTAGTTCGAGAGGATTAGCTTTAGGATTAAGATGCATTGCGAGCCAAAGGTAATATGGAATTAGGGAGCATGAGTTATATGACGAAAGTATCTTCTGTGAAATTTTCCTTTCAAAAGATTCCAAAGTACAATCACGATCTGCTTTATTTTTAATTAGTATCTGTATAACTAAGAGGGATTTGTCTGTCTGTCTGTCTGTCTGTCTATCTGCTTGCCATCAACGAGTCTAAGCATAAATTTGTGAATAATACTAACACAGTAACACAACGCGGAAAATGATCGATAACCTGGATACAAATGTAAAAAAAACTCCAAGAAATTCCGATCCAGTCAAAAACTTATATGAAAAAAAAGTGCTAGTCTGACAGCAATGTGTGCCATACGTGCGAGTGTATACGGCTTTCCCGGGGCGGCAGAGGCAGGTGCGCATCATAAGTTTCAGGGAGAGAGAGGGTCGCCAAGGCTAGACAGCAAAAGGCGGAATACCAAAGGCGTTTACCCGAAAGAAAATGTTCAAATGTTTCTGGTAATTACCTTTTCGTGAGTAATTGCTCACACACTCACCCTTGGTAGCTGGGGATGAGTAAGGGTCCAGGAACACAATTTTTACTCACTGTTTATGCTGGAAAGTTAATGTGTGGTTTCGTGAGGAATGATTAGATACGCCTTTGTAATTGATTTGGTTCCATTAGCTGTTGTAGGTATCTATCAGCGCCAGAATTTAAATAATAGGTTGGGAGGATAGCGAAACATTAGGGACATACATGTTTTGCTTGTAAATTGTTTTTTGTGTGTGTCAATATCATTATTTCTTTTCCAGAAATTCACTTGTTTATGTGTTTCCTGGATGCCAGAAAGCCGTTTGACAGTGAATTACTGGAAGCTCTTTCATAAATTCTCTCAGGGTACACTGGGTACATTGTCAATTTATTAATGTACTGTACACTACCCAGGAATTTACTGTTAAGTGGGGTAATTCTTCTCGCTGTCCTTAGTACTGCCAATGGTATTCGGCAGGGGGGGATTTTATCCCCCTACCTGACAATGTGTACACGGATGATCTCAGTGCCAACCTTCGTGATACAGGTATCGCTGCCACATACATGATGGGTGCTCAACTCACTGAGCATGCTAATGATATGGTACTGCTGCACCACTGCGGATGCTTGCAGGACCTTATCAATGTGTGTCAGGTGTATGCTGCCAAGCATGACACTGTCTACAACACCACTAAGACATGTGCATGGTCAGGTATCACTGGCCGCGCTCAGGGTGAATACCTGAAAACGCATGG
>JACEEZ010002486.1:0-10514 GCA_016584305.1 Chionoecetes opilio | reverse complement strand
AGACTAAGGCTTAGTGGGTAGCATATTATGCCTACCCTTTCACACTCTAGATACATTAAGGAGATGTTCACTTCCCATTTCTGCACATGCACACACACACACCGCGTGATGGTCAGGTTGATAGCGTGCTGGTCTCCTATTATGTGGGTAGGCGGTTCGAATCCTCGCGCTCCCGGGGATTTTTCACTAACAAATTCGGGCGGTTACTATCCCCCTTGAGAAAGGGGATGGGGGTGTGTGGTGTGTGAGGTACACACACACCTGCATGTGTGGTACAGTGTTAAGGTCTTGGTGTGTTTCATTTGACGTACCTATGCTCAAGCCCCGCACATGGCATAAAAATCTTTCCCAAGAAACGCGGGCAACTACTGAAGAATGGAATACGATGTGTAGTGTGATAGTTCCTGCTTTACCCAAAGACATGACCTATGAAATCTAAACTCTTTCCGGGAATGTAAGACCTGCTTGTCGTATGGCCAGCGCATAATTAGGTCGTGGGCGAATTGCACAGCTGCAGTATGACTATTGCCATATAAGAAATGTCATTAAAGTATGAGGTAGAGGTGACCTTATCAGGAATCTATCATATCAGTTTCACATGGACTTAAACACGTGTGGGAGTCGTGATCGCCACATATGACCGTATCGGTGGGTGTTTATAACTAGTATAGTGACAGATATGTGGGTATGGCTACGATCTCACAAATAATGTTCACGCAAAATGGCTATAATTACTCTACACGTTCTGTACATCCACCCATTTCACACTGTAGATGCTTGAGGTATTACTGTACACATTGGTAATCGCGAAATACTGATGCGTCACCGTTATCACTAAATATCGATAATAATTCGGGAGTTTCCATACAACGTCTTCTTGCCACCACTGAAGTAACTTTACGACGATGGTTACTTATTTTTTTAATATATTACAAATTAAACTTTTTATTCGTATCCCATTATTTTATAGCCATCTTTAATTACTGATCAAACTATTTTTATTTATTACTATACTCACTCCATCCCCTTGTTCAAGTCAGTCAGGCGGTAACTTCCCGCTCATCAGCAAACAAAATATCACAGCAGTCTTGAACAGCGGAAACATCACCCTTACGAGTAACAGGCAAGGGTTTTTTTACACTGGACTATGTGGTTATTAGAAATTTTCCTTTCTCTGGGGGGAATCGAACCCGGGTCTTCCGGGATAGGCGGGAACATTAAGTTTGGGGCACACATTGGTCCCACACGAGCAACTCACATCTTATCGCGAGGCAAAATTCGGACGTATGAAATTTTTTGGGCTAAAAAAATATTTTCGTATTGAAACCCAAAAAAAAAAAGTGGATTTATTGTATTTTACAGCGAGAGGAAAATTCAATGATAAAAAAATTATTTTTATGTGAATAATTAAAGGGATCGAAACTTTTTGCAAAATATTTTTTTGCAGTTTTTTAGCAAATAAGGGTGACCCCTAAAAACCGATCCCCCCTGGGTTTGATCGTAAGAGAAAACCGGTGTGGAGGAGGCAAGGGGGGCCCACAAGGTCGGGCTGGGGCAAGTTGATGTTTTTTGTCGAGAGCTGTTTGGTATGGGAAAGGAGCCGAGGGAATTGCGTGGTGACCCCGGGAGTGGCGTCGTAGGGGGGCGAGGCGACGCGCCCCCCGGCTTTTTGCCCCCCAAAGTGATTGATTGATAAAGGTGACCTAAGTCGTGGTTTTGGGGGGGTACAGGCGTCAATGAGGCAAAGGATTGATTATGCATTATTAAACCAACCAATAATGAGGAAAATAATGAGTGCAGTGAGACATCTTTGGTCACTCCCCCCATGGGATTTTAGCATAGGTATAGATGGTATAGAGTAGTAAGACATAGTAGGGATATATTTTGCAAGTTTGGACCAGGGCACCCTGACGCATCGGGGGATATTAAGAAAGTCGTCAAAACCCGGCGGTGGAGATTCTCACCGTCGTACGTCACGCCACATATTCGCGAAAAAGTTGGGGCGAGGCAAGCCCACAATTTCTCAAATTTTTTCCTTGTCTACAAATGTTCGCTCAGTTCTTTGGGGACCCGCTCCCCCCCCAAGTAGCCCACCTGTTTCAAAATCCGATTTTTAGTACCTGTGGGAGTAATTTAAGTTTTAAATCCCCCACAACAGCTAATGACAATTTTAAAAGCTCCCTCCCCTCTTTTCCCCCCCCCTTCCCCTTTCCCTTGAGCCCCTTCAACGGGTCCTTCCTCCATCAGACAGGATGAAGAACTTTTTTAAAAATTTAAATTTTTTGTTTTGGAAAAATAAGGCTATACCCCAAAAATTTCGAACACTGAGAGAAGGTGTGACAAACCCGGTGTGTATTCCCCCTTTATATGTATGTGGGTGGGTGGTGGTATGGTTTTGGTGTGTATGTGTGGTGTGTGTATTGTATGTGTTGTGTGTTTTTGTGTGTGGTGTGTGTGTGTGTGTGTGTGTGTGTGTGTGTGTGTGTGTGTGTGGAGAGTGTGAATGATGTAGCCCAAAAATATTTTTTGGCAATTTTTATAATAAGTATTTTTTAATTTTACATTATGTATGTATGTCTCATTGTGGATAGTGTCAGAGGAAAAGAGAGAGAGAGAGAGAGAGAGGAGAGAGAAGAGGGAGGGGAGGAGAGAGAGAGAGAGGGGAAAAGAAGAGGAGAGAGAGAGGAGAGAAAAGGGAGAGAGGAGAGAGGAGAGAGAACTTGAACTTGATACTGATAAGTTTTTTTGGCTTGGTGAATAAAAATAGGTTCATAATAAATCATACAGTATAAAAGCCACGGTCCTTAAAGCCGGAGCTTTTATGGACTATGCTATGATTTAATTTTTTTGTCTCTCGGGGGACAAAAGTGGACTATTAAAAAATTTCATTACATACCTAAAAATTTTTAAGTAAAAAAAGAATAAAAAACCCTGTAATAAAATGATAATAAAAAAATAATAAAACGTAATAATGGTAAGAAGAAAAAAAAAATAAAATGTGTATGAAAAAAATAAAAAATTTAAGATTAAATAAAAATTGGTATATAGTGATAATAACAAAATAAATATAATAGAATAAGGTAAAAAAAAAGACAATAATTAATAATGATGATAATATTAATAGTAAAATAAAAAATGATATCGATAAAAATAAGATGAGAAAAAAAGAAGAAGAAAAAAAAATATATATATAATAATAATAAAAAATAAAGATAGTAGTAAAAATAATATCAATACTGAATATCAAATAAAAATTTAATTTAATAATGTAAAGTAATAAAGATACCGATTGAAGAATTTTGATGGGTTAATAACAAGAACAGTAATTTGATAAAAAAACAAACTATAAATTAAAATAGATAGAATTTAAGCAAGACAATAACCATTTCCAAAAAAATACCCGTCCCCAAATATAAAAACCCAAATCATTCAACGCATTTTAAAATATACCCACTATACATATGCATACCCATACAGATATACTTATAACACACATACACACACATGTCCATGCTAACAAAATAACCTACATATACATTTTTACTAAAAACCCCACCCCCATCAATACGCAACCCCCACACGAAGTACACAAAAGACAAAAATTTAAAATTTTTCCCGTTTGAGTTTATTTTTGAATATTTTGTTTCCCCTTGTATTAAAGAGTTAAGTGACACGGAATTTTGACACCTCCTGCAGTCGACCCAAACCCTTTTGCCCCCCGAAAAGTAACACTTTTTTGTGCGTGTGATGCCCTAAAAAGGGGGGAGTTTGAATTATTGGTAGGGTGTAATATTGGGAGACAGGATTTTGTCAAATGGGGAATATACAAAGTTTTGACATAAAAAAAACGGGTTTTTGAAGGGTATGATGTATGAAATTTATGTAATTTTTTTCAACAAAGGGGGGATTGGTGTGGTATATTTTTGTTTGTGATACATGATGCGGATAACTTTTCTGGCAATAAATATGATCTAAGTAATTTTTGTCCCCACCCCATATGCTGAAAAAAATAAATATATGGATAAACAACTGACAGGTATTTTTGTCTTAAAACATTTGGATTTTAAAAAACTTTTCCCCCCCTTAAAATCCCCCACATATTTTAGAAATTTTTATTTTACTCATTAAAGAGAGTGAAATTTAGTTACTGTCTATTGTTATTCCAAAAAAACTTATTTCCTTAATTTGTTTTATTCAGGGCCCCATAAATTAAAATTTTCAAATGGGGGGGTTGTTCATAGTTGAGTGTGATTCATGAGTGTTTTTTTAGAGAATTTAGGTAAGTTTTTTGCTAAAACCAGTTTGATATCCCCTAGTTCTGTATTTAGAGTATCTTTAATATAAAAATCTTGGCCCTGTAGGAAGTGGTAGTGTCGTCAGCAAAAAGTATAAAATTAAGTCTATTACTGCTAGTGTTATATCATTTAATAACAAAAAAAAAATTGGCCCCAAAATGGACCCTGAGGTAACGCAGTAAGGATCTCGGTGGAGACTTTTTTTCAAGAACTTTTTGTTTTCTTGCCTAAATAACTTGGAACCATTTGAATGCCGGGCCCCCGGATCCCCCCTAAACAATAATTTCGTAGTAAAATATTAGAGGGGTATCAAAGGCTTTCTAGGTACAGAAAACAGCAACTGGTTCATTTTATTATCCAAAGGGAGAGTAAATACTTTTTACTAAGGGGGTGTAGTCCAATTTTGGGAGTGCTTTGGGGGAAAAATCCCAAATGAGATCTGAAAAGGGGAAAGCTGAGTAAGAAATTCATTAGTCTTTTTACGACAATTTTTTTAAAAATTTACTGAAAAATTGGAAGAATTTATATTGGTCTGAGTTTGTGGGGTAGGGGGCGTCACCTTTTTTATAGATAGGTCTTTTGCAATCTGTAAATGCTTTTGGGGAAGGAACCCTTTTGAAGGATGTATTAAGATATATTTAAGGAAAAGGGGAGTTTCATACTACATTTTTTTTTTATTAAAATGAATGTCATCATGACTGGTGATGTTACTTTAAGTTCTTTAATTATGGGCTTTATTTTTAAGTTTTTTCGTAGGTTTTAGATAAAAGAAAATTAGTGGGTTAGGAAGGGAAACTTTTAATTTAAACAGGGAGTTGATCTTACTGGCCCGGGGTTGCCACTTGCAAAAGATCGTTAAACCCCGTGCATGCCCCCGCGTTTTACGTTTTTTTCGTTGTGTGTAGGTAAGGAAGCTGGAGGGGTAGGATTCTTTTTTTCTTTCCCCCCGCCCCGTTTTTAGTTTCCCCCAAGTTTTTTTTAGGTTTCCTGCATTATCTTTGGTTTTTATGCGTAATACTTCTTTGGGGTATTTTAGCGCTGTTAGTGATTTTTATAGCTTTTAAAGGAGGCTTGTAAGTGAGGGGCCATTTTGGGATAGAGTTTTTTTAAATTTTTTCCGGTGTTTGTGGAGGTTTTTATAGCTGATGTGATAAAGCTTACCAAAATGTTTACTTTGACTGTAGAATGTCTAATGGGAAAGTTTTTGTTATAAATATTAAGAAATGTTTTTTTTGTAAAATTTCAAAAACCATCATTTAACTTTTTATCTTTTACTTCAGTTACCCCCAAATTAAAATGCATTAAGTTTGTTTTAAATGTAAATGAATTCACCGTTAAAACCCTTTAGTTATTTAGAGTATGAGGATCGATCATTATGTTTGGGGGGTGAAAAAGGGGTAAAGACTGGGAAGTGTCACAAAGAGGGACTAATACCACGGCCTGAAGGTTTGTAATCGTTGTCCCAAAAGTGATCAATTATTTAGCTGATGTATCTGTCAACGGGGAGGTTTTGTAATTATGGAAAAAAAAGAGTAAGAAACAGTAAATCAGTAGCTATTTTCTTTTTGCTTTTTGCTTATAAGATTTTTGTTAAAGTCTTTCCATTAGAACAAGGTAAATATTGCTGCGATGAATAAAAATTTAGGGGGTGTTCAAGGATAATATGAAATCAGAAAGCTTTTCGTTAGGGGGCTGTATATCATTCCAACTAAAAAAACTGTTTTTACCGGGTAACTTATGAATAAGGATTTGATATGAGTCAATTTAAGAGAGAAATCCCGGCATAATACCCCTTTAACATTTTTTGGTATTTGAGAGCTAAAACCCCCCACCCTTTTGGGGTTTTGTTTTTTAAGAAGGCATTGTAACCGTCCCGATGGTAAAGTTTTCGATATACTCATTGGTCTTGTTTCACAAAAACCTATAAAATTAAATTATTTTTTGGTTTTCATTTAAGCATTTATCACGAAAGATCTAGGTGACGGACAAAAAACTTATATTGAAGACATTTTTTTTTCAAACAAATGGAGTAAGGGTTTTTTAACTCAGGGAAACATCACAAAAAATAATAGTTACAAATGGTTCTTTTTGGGTTGGCAAAGAGATAATTTTCTAGTAAATATTTTCATTAAGATCAAACGGATGAAAATCATATTTTCTAAGAATACTCATGGAAATTTTTGTTCTTTTTCAGGTTTAAGTTTGAATTAATTCTTTTATTTTGTTTACTAAACGGTAAAAAAAATGGTTTAGCATTTGATTGGAATAAGATTAACATAGTACAAAAGAGGTTTGGTGTCTTACCCGGTTATTTTTCGTTTATTTTTTTTATTTTTTTGAGAGACAGAGACAGAGACAGAGAGAGAAGAGAGAGAGAGGAAGGGGGAAGGAAAAGAGAGGGATGGAAGGGAAAAAAGGAAAAAGAAAAAGAAGGAAGGAAGGAAATAAGGGAGGAAGGAAGGAAGGAAGGAAGGGAAAAGAGGGATGGAACGAAGGAAGGATAGAAGGAAGAAAAAGGAAGGAAGAAAGGAAGGAAGGGAAGAGAAAGGGGAAAGGGAAAGGGAAAGGGAAGGAAGGGGAAGAGAGAGAGAGAGAGAGAGAGGAGAGAGAGAAGAGAGAGAGACGAGAGAGGAGAGAGAGGAGATGAGATGAGAGAGAGAGGAGAGACGAGAGAGGGGAAAGGGAAAAGGAAGAGAGGGAAGGAAGGAAGAAGGAAAGAAAGGGGGGAAGGAAAGGAAAAAAGGGGGAAAAGGGAAAGGAAGGAAGGAAAAAGGGAGGAAGGAAGGAAGGGAAAGGAAGGAAAAAGAGGGGTGGAAGGGAAGGAAAAGGGTAGGAAGGAAGAAAAGGGAAAGGAAAGGGAAAGGAAGGAAGGAAGGGAAGAGAAGGAAGGAAGGAAGGAAGGAAGAGGAAGGGGAGAAGAGAGGAGAGAGAGAGAGAGAGAGAGAGAGAGGAGAGAGAAAAGAGGAGAGAGGAGATCCGAGGGAGGGGGAGAGGAGGAGGGAGAGAGAAGAGAGAGAGAGCGAGGGAGAGGATAGAGCCCCCGGGGGTTAAAAGAGGGAGGAAAGGGGGAAGAGAGAGAGAGGAGAGAGAGGAGAAGAGGGGAGAGGGGAGAGAGAGAGAGAGGGGAGGAGAGAAGGAGAGAGAGGAGAGAGAGAGAGAGGGAGAGGAAGGGAAAGGAAGGAAGAAATAGGGGAAAGGGAAGGGAAAGGAAGAAGAAAGAAGGAAGGAAGGAAAAAAAGGGAGGAAGGAAGGAAGGAAGGAAGGGAAGAGAGGGAGGGAAGGAAGGAAGGAAGGAAAGAAGGAAAGAAAAAAGGGGAGGAAGGAAGGAAGGAAGGGAAGAGAGGGAAGGAAGGAAGGAAAAAAGGGGAGAGAGAGAGAGAGAGGGAAGGAAAGGAAGAGAGGGATGAAGGAAGAAAGGAAGAAGAAAAGAAGGAAGGAAGGAAATAAGGGAGGAAGGAAGGAAAAAGGAAAGGGAAGGAAGAGAGGGATGGAACGAAGGAAGGATAGAAGGAAGAAAGGAAGGATGGAAGGAAGGAAGGAAGGAAGGGAAGAAAAGGGAAAGGGAAAGGGAAAAGGAAAAGGAAGGAAGGAAGGAAGGAATGGAAAGAGAGAGAGGAGAGAGAGAGAGAGAGAGGGGAAAGGGAGAGAGGGGAGAGAGGAGAGAGAGAGAGAGAGAGAGAGAGAGAGAGAGAGAGAGAGAGAGAGAGAGAGAGAGAGAGCATGCGAACGAAGGAAGGATAGAAGGAAGAAAGGAAGGAAGGAAGAGAGGGAAGGAAGGAATGGAAAAAAGATGAGAGAGAAAGAGAGAGAGAGAGAGAGAGAGAGAGAGAGAGAGAGAGAAAAGAGAAAAGGAGAGAGAGGGAGGGGGAGAGAGAGAGAGAGATGGCGAGGGAGGGAGAGATGGCCCCCCCGGGGGGATTTAACAACATCCCAGGGGAAGGAGGAGGAATGCGAGAGAGAGAGAGAGAGAGAGAGAGAGAGAGAGAGAGAGAGAGGAGAGGAAGAGATGGAGAGAGAGGAGAGGGGAGAGAGAGAGAGAGAGAGAGAGAGAGAGAGGAAGGAAGGAAGGAAGAGAGGGATAAAAGGGAAGAAAGGAAGAAGAAAAAGAAGGAAGGAAGGAAATAAGGGGGGAAAGGGAAAGGGAAAGGGGAAGAGAGGGAGGGAAGGAAGGAAGGAGGGAAGGAAGAAAGGAAGGAAGGAAGGAAGGAAGGAAGAAGGAAAGAAATAAGGGAGGAAGGAAGGAAGGAAGGAAGGGAAGAGAGGGAAGGAAGGAAGGAAGGAAGGAATGAAGGGAGAGAGAGAAAAGAGGAGAAAAGAGAGAGAGAGAGAGAGAGAGAGGGGAGAGAGAGGAGAGAGAGAGAGAGATGAGAGGAGAGAGAGAGAGAGGAAAAGAGAGAGAGAGGAAGGAAGGAAGACAGGGATGGAAGGAAGAAAGGAAGAAGAAAAAGAAGGAAGGGAGGAGGAAAGGGAAAAGAAGGAAGGGAAGGAAGAGAGGATGGAACGAAGGAAGGATAGAAGGAAGAAAGGAAGGATGGAAAGGAAGGAAGGAAGGAAGGAAGAAAAGGAAGGAAGGAAGGAAGGAAGGAAGGAATGGAGAGAGAAAAAAGAGAGAGAGAGAGAGAGAGAGAGAGAGAGAGAGGAAAAAGATGAGAGAGAGAGAGAGAAAAGAGAGGAGAGAGAGAGAGAGAGAGATGGCGAGGGAGGGAGAGATGGCCCCCCGTGGATTAACACCATCCCAGGGGAAGGAGGAGGAATGCATGGTCCAGGCTTTGATTGGGAAGGAAGGGGGTGGGGAAAATCAAGAGAATTGAAGATAATTTTTTGGAAAATACGAAAAGGAAATGAAGGAGAGGATCCGAGGCCTGTGTGTTCGCGAAATATGTGGAGTGACTGTACCAACACAACGGTGGCGCAATGCGAGCGTGGTTAGTATGCCTTAGCTACCAAAAAAAGGCTAATATTTATAACAGGGCTGTTATTTTTTGAGGGGTCATGTTATAATAGGTTATTATTTTATGCTGTTACACATGGAGAGTGTTTTTTCCAGTCAAAACGTCTAAAAAGTATTTTTTTATTTATTTATCAATCCTTTTTCGAATTGAAAAAAACTCAGTTTTTTAAACTATCTCCATTAAGAAAAGCAAAACATGTATGAAAAAAAACATCGAAATGGTTAGAATCATTGAACAGTCATATATATAAATATTACCCCTAAACATCGCTTTCCCCCCGCGACTTCAACAAGGATGGCGTCCTCAGCACCCAAGGTAATACAGTTTTTTTTTTTCTGTATATTATTAAGTACTTCTGGTAATTATTAGTCATGAGCTATGTCTTTGATTTTACTGCTTGTTAAGCCAGGGAGTAGCTACAGAGGACTGGCACGTGCCCCCCCATGAAAATCCAGTGCCCCCAAAGGTGCTTCCTTCCCCAAATGGCCACTGATCTGATCTTTAGAAGATGCCCTTATATCCTTCTATGTGGCATCAAAATGCCTCTGAGCTTCATTTGCCCAGTGTCACCCCATACTTAGCTGTTTCCCCCCAATAAATAGATTTCTGGTTGAGCAGTAGTACAGCCAGCGCCTTTCTCACGAAGAAAATAATTGATGGGAGGGAGGGAGGTTTCCCTTTTAGTATGGTTATTTTACGGATAACGGTTTCACTCCATGTTGATACTGGTTGACTAACCTGTAAGGGGTGATTGCGGATGGGCGCCTCTTGGGCGGTGTAACTGCTTTGTGCCCAGAGGTAACATCAAATAAAGGGTATGTAGGGCTAAACGTGGTTTGAGCGGTTCTTACGTAATTATAAGTATCTTAGTGCAAGGATTCGAGTAAGACAATTTAACAAAAATATAATTTTATATATATAATGTACACTTGGAGGTTATACATATAATGTCACGCAGTCATTAGTAAAACGGCAATGAACTAAGTCTAAGAGAGCCGGGAAAAGTAATACGTGCAAGGTACTCACACCCCAGGGTGGGGAACACAGACACACGGGAGGGTGTGAGTAGGAAACGCAAGGTAACAGTTTCTGGTGATCTCTGGTATCTCTGACCCTTCCGCTGCTCTGCCATATAGGAAAGAGGCCGGAAGTTCCGGGTTCGTGGACATGTTCCAGGCCTGTTTCATTCGTCAGCCATCATCCTTGGGCAGAGCGCGGATGACACACACACACACAACTTGTGGGTAGCTGGAACCAGGGCGAGGGT
>JACEEZ010002485.1:0-18321 GCA_016584305.1 Chionoecetes opilio | reverse complement strand
AATATATAGAAAGGCTCAAGAAAAAAACCCAAAATCTAAATGTATTAACTCATATCAAAACTGACAAAAGTATAAGTATGAAATACTAGCGACATAAAGCGATTTTAAAGTTGTTGAAAGTTGAATCAAAAGTATACGTATAAGGTGGATCATGATATGCTTAAAAAAAAATTCTCTCTCTCTCTCTCCCCCCCCCTTTTTTTTCCTCCTCTCCCCTCTCTCTCTCTCTCTCTCTTCTCTCTCTCTCTCTCTCTCTCTCTCTCTATATAATATATTATATATATATTTTATATAATATATATTATATATATATTATATATATATATATTATATATATATCGTTTTAACTAAAACAAAGTCCCACCCCAAGGAATAACATAACACATAAGAGTTATTTTTTCAAGTCAAACAGATCACTGGCTGGCAGCAAATGTTTTCTTTTTCCCTTTCATATAAAAACTCCTGATCTGACTGTAAAACTTGCAAACCTATCGCTGAAGGCAATTCAGCAGATAAACACTCCTGTAACTCCAGAAGAGCTGGATATCATCACTTCATATTACAAATCCACATCTATAATAATATAAGCGAAAGTGTGTCTGTCTGTCTGTCCCGTCTGTGTGTGTGTGTGTGTGGTGTGTGTGTGTGTGTGTGTGTGGGGGTGTGTGGTGTGTGTGTGTGGTTATAGGTTTCCGCCCCCCCGTGGCGCAAAAATCTCATATGGCACATTTTTGGAATCAGGTTTTACCAGGGGAAGGTCATAAGCCCACTTATGAATGATCCGATCACTTTTTTTTTTTTTTTTTAGCAGCCTATTAGCGAGAATTTTGAAAAAAAAAGTGGGTTGCGAGAATTGAGGAAGCCTTGATGTAGGGTGATGGGTAATGGGTGAGTGAATGGGTGGGGTGATGGGTAATGGGTGTGGGGGTGATGGGTGAGTGAATGGGTGGGGGGTGATGGGTTGGGGGTGACGGGTGATGGGTGAGGGAATAGGTGGGGGGTGATGGGTATGGGGGAGTGAATGGGTGTGTGGTGATGGGTAATGGGTGAGTGAAGTGGGTGGGGGGTGATGGTTAATGGGTGAGTGAATGGGTGTGTGGTGATTGGTAATGGGTGAGTGAATGGGTGGGGGGTGATGGGTAATGGGTGAGTGAATGGTGTGTGGTGATGGGTATGGGTGAGTGAATGGGGGGGGGGTGAGTGAATGGGTGGGGGGTGATGGGTAATGGTGAGTGAATGGTGTGTGGTGATGGGTAAAGGGGGAGTGAATGGGGGGGGGGTGATGGGTAATGGGGGAGTGAATGGGTGTGTGGTGATGGGTAATGGGTGGGGTGAATGGGTGGGGGGTGTGGGTAATGGGTGAGTGAATGGGTGTTTTGGTGATGGGTAATGGGTGAGTGAATGGGTGTGTGGTGAGGGTAAAGGGTGAGTGAATGGGTGGGGGGTGATGGGTAATGGGTGAGTGAATGGGGGGAGGGCGATTTGGGGAATGGGTGAGTGAATGGGTGGGGGGTGATGGGTAATGGGTGGGGGGTGATGGGTAATGGGTGAGTGAATGGGTGTGTGGTGATGGGTAATGGTGAGTGAATGGGTGGGGGGTGTGGGTAATGGGTGAGTGAATGGGTGGGGGGTGATCGGTAATGGGTGAGTGAATGGTGGTGGTGGGTAATGGGTGAGTGAATGGGTGTGTGGTGATGGGTAATGGGTGAGTGAATGGGTGGGGGGGGGATGGGTAATGGGTGAGTGAATGGGTGGGGTGTGATGGGTAATGGGTGAGTGAATGGGTGGGGGGTAGGTAATGGGGGGTTGAAGGGGTTTGGGGGGAATACATACATTTCTACCCCCATGATTTAAAGGAAAAGTTAGAAGGGGCTATCTGGAGAGTCCATTTTTGGTGGGTTTTAAAGGCCCACCAAAAAACGGTGGGGGGCCAAAGGGCCCACCCTTTCCCTCCGCGGGAGCTCCCAAAAAAGTCCGCCCGGAGGGCGGTTTTTTGCGGCTAGAAAAAATATTTTTTCCCATGAGTCATTTAAAACTGGTTGTTTTTAAATTTTCATTAAAATTTTTAAATTTTGTTTAAATTTAACCTTTATATTTAAAATTTTAAAAACATTTTATATTTTCTTCCACATCTTTAAAACCGGCACATTGAGTAGGGGAGAGGCTGGAAATACCCCCTCACGTGAAGGTCTATTACTGCAGCAATATACTTTAAATTTAAAATTAAAATATAAAGGATTCTTCTTGTGACAGCCATTTTTGTGGCACTTTTGAGAAATCTACCCCAGAGAGAAAGAGAGAGAGAAAAGAGGGAGAGAGGGGGAAGAGAGAGAGAGAGAGAGAGGGAACCCGAGAACTTCTTAAAGAAAAAACGTGCAGGACTGGAGCCCAGAGAAAGGTATACAAAAGCGTGGGGGAAAGCGTCCCAAAATGTGTGGAGCCCTGGAGATCTGGGGAGAGGGGAGACTCGAAGTTTAAAGTCATTTCGTTTTGCAGCTGACTGGAAATACCACTTTGCAAATTTTTATGAATGCCCATCTCGCGGCTACTTAATTTTTTTTTCTAATAATTTTTCCCCGGGCCCTTTTCTCAAACACCAGATCCACACCTAATTTTTTTTGTCACTCACAAAAACCCCCCCTTAACAAAATATTCAAACAGGTGCTAAGAAAACCCAATTCTCACTCTTCATTTGGACTTGTGTTGATGTATCATAATTTTGGCACGGGGGGAAGGAGAATTCAAAACAAAAATATGTGTGTGTGTGTGGGGTGTGTGTGTGTGTGTGTTGTTTGTGTGTGTGTGTTTTTTTTGAGAACCGGGCGATTTTATTGGGGGGGGAAAAACCCAAAGACGACTACCTAGCCCCATAAAAGGACACCCTGAAAACCCCCCCTTTATTATAAAACATTCACCACAAGGTTTTTTTTTTGCCCCTTTCAGTTTTTTTTAAACATAAACTAAAAACTCAACTCCCTACCACAACACCCCAAAATTTTTTCGTTACTTACACAATTTAATGTCAGGTAGTCTAGAGTCTCCCCCAAGGTACAAGTGAAAGCCTCCCCCAAACTCCCTTATTAACGAGCAACTTGTCCACTGCTTACAACCTCCCCCACTCTGGGGCTTTTCCGCGGGCTCACATTTCTCGAAAACATCTTTACACGTCTAAACCCCGTAGTTCAGAGAATGGTAACCCCTAAAAGCAACCCCTTTTAAATCAAAATATTACCTTACATTTTTATTTTGGGTAAGAGTAAATAAAAACTTACGTTTTCAAAATGGCTTTTCCCAGGGAGATGAAAAATTTTTTTTTTTGGAAAAACCTTGCCTACCTTTACCCTTTTTCCCCCCTCTCCCTGCTTTGTTTCCCTTTTCCCTAAAATTACAGTTTTTACACGAAAAGGGTTTTCAGCCCCCTTTAACAGACATTTTTTTCCCATATTTTAAACCCCTTTCTTTGGCGCCTGGGCTAATAAATGAAACACCTCTGTATTTGATACCCGGGGTTCACGGCGGTTGTTTTTTAACTCTCACAACTACAAGGTCAAATCATACTGGCCGTTGTCCCCGCGGCCCAAGATCAGTGTTGCCAAAAAAAATGAATGCACATCTCAAAAACCTCGCAAAATAATCTGTAGAAAAATGTACCTTTTTTAGTGACAGCCAAACTCTTTGTGACTGCATGATATAATGTACCAAAAAAATGGGAAATGACAGTAAGGATTTTAAATTATTATGAGGTAAATGGACCCAAACCCAAAATAAAAATTCGATTTTTTAAATCCCGGGGGGAAAAAAAAACAAAATATAGTAAATAGTAAGATTGGTAGAAAAAATTTCTAGTTTTTTTGACAAAAATGCAAGAAAAAAAATACAAAGAAGATAATAGTATTTCTAGAAATGTGGGGGACAGCAGGAGAACAAATTTTAAACAGTGATAAAACAAGAAAGAAGTAATAGAACTACGAATTGATAAAGGGGCAAGTCAAGTAGTGATTTGCAGCATACGGGTGAAGCCAAGAAATATAAAGGGACATTTGAAAAGGGGTTATTTAAAAAGGGTACTTTAATTATTGAGTGACGGTTGAAATATAAAAATGCTTTTATAATAAAAAGGGGTTTATACACCAAAAAGCAGGAAAAAGGCCACCAACCTATTACTGCAGATTGATTCTCACTGGGGAAAAACACACATACCACTGGTTATGCACGCCAACCTGTTTTGGTGGTGATTTTCACATTTGTGTAGATTTTGCATTTAAAGGGCTTTAAAATGAAAAGGTTAAAAACCAAATTTTTTAAATCAAATGTAATGGGGTCTCCCCCGGGCCCTCTGTGTTTTTCCCCTTTCAGTGTACCGGGGGACTTTCCCGTGGTTTAGTCCGGGGGTTCCACTAGGTATTAAACGCATCAAGTTACGGCGTGTCTCCTTTACCTTATTTTCAAATGCAAAATAGGAGGCCTGTGGGACCGGTATAAAACCCATCCATGGCTTATCCATACGTCACATTAATTTTTTCTCTCTCCTTTTTTTCTTCCCTCACCCCCCCCTCTCTCCTCTCTCCTCTCCCTCTCTTTTCTCTTTTCTCTCTTTTCTCCTCTCTCTCCCCCTTTTTTTTATTTTTAAAACTAGAACAAAAAATTACCTCAAAAAATAACATCACATATAAAAAAGTTTTTTTTTATTTTTATTAGTTTAAAAAGACACTGTTTTGGGACAAAAGTTTAATACTTTCATAAAATTATAACTCCCCGACAAACTGCAAGACTTGAAAAACCCATCCCCAAACGCAGTTCAGCAGATACAAAATTTTCCTGTAAACCCTAAAAAATGTATGATCTCAAACATTTCATATTACAGCTCAACATATAAATCGTTTCACATGAAGCGAACCCTTTTTAAAAAGAAATTATGATGATGTTTCCCTCTAACATTATACTTTCACATTTAAACCCATATAATGCTATATTTTCGTACTTTCGGGCCCCTATTTTAACCTATCATTACACGTGCCCATTACTATGGAAAGGGTGAAAAGTACCAAACATGCTGAGTTTTCCTTACTGCAGCAATAAACTATTCAGTTTTAAAGAAATTCATGACAATTTTTTGGACAACCATCCCTTTTGGCCCAGAGTTGAGTACCCACCCCAAAAAGAGAGAGAGAGAGAGAGAGAGAGAGAGAGACGCATATAACTTTTTTGAAGAAACGTAAAAATGTTTGCGGGGGGGGGAAAAGAAAAGGAAAAGAGGGGAGAGGAAGGCCCATTTCGTGATGTGGGGGAAAAGAGAAGGAGAAAAAGAGAAGAAGGGAGAGAGGAGAGAGAGGGGAGAAAAGAGAGAGAAGGGGGAAAAGACGCCATTTTTGTTATTTGCAGCTGACTGGAGATACCCGCGAAATACGAATAGGGAAAAAAGAAACCCCGCCTTTGAAAATTTTCCAACACATTTCACGATATTTAATAAAGCCACCCTTCCCAAAGGGTCTTTTTTTCCTTTCTTAATCATTATTACTCTAGTAGGGGCTAACTAAAACCCGGTTCCCACCTTCCCGCTTTTACGGCCGCCCCAAAAACAAAAAACAAAGACGTCCCCCAAAACCCTCACCGCTTGAGTGGGGATTTTGGGGTAACTGAGCCATTGGCAACTCCCCCCGAGCGGACACCGCCGAGCGGGAGAGATGACTTGAAAAATTTAAATTTGTACGGCGGGGCCCTACAGCGGGACGGGCGGTTTCGGGGAGATTTGTTTTGACGGGCCTTGTACTCTTTGTTGTTTTACGGGGGCCGTACAAAACGGAAGGGGGGAAACCCGGGGTTAAAAAACAAATTGGGTCCCTTTTTTTATGGGCACTCACAAATGCTTTTCCAAAGATATTTTCGTAAGGTGCAAAGAACCAATTTTATTTACGTATTTATTACTATTTAGTGTGGTTTGTGTTGTTTGTGTTTTGTGTTGTGTGTGTGTGGGGTTTTTTGTTGTGTGTCCTTTCGGGGGTTGAATCCTTTGGGGGGGTTACTGGGGGGGGGAAGAGATGACGGTAGCCTCAAAACCCGCCCAAAACATCTTAACGTACTATTATAAAAGTAAGCCATGTCCAAAAAGATGTGGGTAAAATTTTTTCCCCAGAGTTCCCACATCAAAGGGGGAAGCTCGACTTTACATTACTCCCAAAGCTCATAGTTTCGTACTACCGTAGCGCAGTGTAAAGGGGGAAAATTGAGCCAAGCCATGCGGGGTAGCCGCGCCCCCAGGCAGCATTCAGGAGGAAAAAATGCAAAGTTTGGGCCCCAAAGTTTTCCCCCCGGGGCCCCCCACAAGTACATATAAACCCCTTTTTATCTCACCCGTCAGATAGGGTCTTATGAATAATTCCCCGGGAAATAACGCCTCTCTAAAAATAGTCCTTTCATTACAAGGGGGTAAGAGAAAAAAAAATTACGGGCACAGTGGCTTCCCCCAGGGGGGAAATTTGACAACCTCGCCACCTTCTCTCTTTCCCCCCCCGCTTTGTTTCTTCCCTTTCAACACAGCACGGGATCTCAGCACCCCGAACACGATTCTGTTGACTTCCTCTTATCCCCCCACCTAAAAAACGAAAAATTTCCACGTTTCCCTTTGTTTCCTCTTCAAAAGGTAATGAATGATTCCACATGCGGCCGCGGCCGCGGCGGTGGGGCGGGGTCCTGCGGTGGTTCGCCGCAGCCAAGCCACCCACACCATGTTCCCAGACAAAATTAAAAATGCACACATTTGAAAAAACGGGGAGAAAAACAAATCTGAAAAAAAATGTAGTTTAATATTAGACTCAAACTCTTTGATACAATGATAGAAATACCCAAAAAAGGGAAAATTTTGTTAAGGAAAAAAAAATAAAATAAATAAGAAAAACAAAAAATAATTAATTTCAATTTTTTCATATCCAACTCCCACCGCAGCGAAAGCTAAAAATGTGAAATAATAAATTATTCTAATTTTTAAAAATAGCCTGTTTTAATCCACACCCCTTGGAGAAATGAATATTAAAAAATTTAGATATTATTTTAAAGTAATTTGTTTTATTTAAAGTAATTAGGAGGAGAAAAATGTATTTTTTAAATATTTTTTTTCTTATGCAAATATCCCTACAATGGGGAAAGATAATGACATTATTAACCGAATGTGGAAACAGCAGAGCAGCTTTGAGCCCGTCAAAAGCGGGAAAAGGAGTATGAAAAATAATTATACAGTTGAAAAAAGGAAAAAGCCATGTCCTTTCTTTTTTATTAGGGGTTTACAACGGGAAAGGGACAATGTAACGCCCGCTTTTCGGTTTTTAAAAAAAATTTAAATATTGAAGTGTATTAAAGTATTTGAAATTACTATATCTGGGGTATGCTGCCCCCCCAAGATCTATACTAGGATAGTTATCCCAAAACACAAAATAAAACCTTTAAAATTTTTATCACGGTAAGATGAAATTTTATGGGGGGGTTTGAAAATTATTAAAAAGCCAAAATTTTGATTGTTTAAAATAGTAGCGTTGATCTACCTTCTTTCCCGAAGTGATTTTTTAGGAGGACATGGGGGGAAACCTTTATTCAAAACATGCCTTGCGGCCTACTGTTAAAAAAATTAAAAATGTTCTAAAAGGTTGATTTTTGGTGGGGAAGTATACAAGAGGGATTTGTATAAATATGACTCAATTTTGGTTGATTACGATATTTAATATTGGGGAAAAATTTACATGCATAGTAAAGAAACAATTTTGATAAAACCCAAATTGGGAAACCCCTCCTCCCGCGGAACTTAACCCATAAAATACACGGGGAAATTCAACAACGTTCCGTGTATCCTGTCCGTGGCGAGCTGGGCACACGGTTTTGGAGAGAGGATCTTTCACTACTCCTTCTCCGAGTCCGGGGGAGGTAAAAATTATGGTTAATTAGATACACGACACTGTAACATCTCTTAACCCGGGTCAAACTTATATTCAGCAAACATTTTTAAATACATTTTGGGAAGGACCTATATTTCCACCCTCCACATTTTTCCCAAAAGGGCCAAGCTTTAAATCACACTTAAACGAAAAAATTTTTGGGGGAAATAACTTTTTGGGGGGCCCTTTTTGTGTGATATGTGTGTTTTTGACGAAGGTGGCGACTATAATAGTGACACCCCCCGACCATGAAGGTTTCAAAAATCATCAATTCAAATATTCTACCATACATAGACTCATTTTAATGAAATTTTATAGTTTTCTGGGATCATAAAAATAGTCCTGGGGAAACCCAAAAGTATCTCTTGCATTTTTTTTTTTTTATTATCAACAATTGAAGTATTAAAATACAATATTACAAACATACTCTGGTCGACTAAGCACTTGTCCAAGAGGGGGGAAGGAAAAGAGAGAGAGAGAGAGAAGAGGGGAGGGAAAAAGAGAGAGAGGGGGGAGAGAGAGAAAGGGGGGGGTATCCCACTTCGCGCTGACGAAAAACTTTTTTACCACATTTCGTTAATATAAAACCAATAATTATATACCTTTTCTATTTTGTCCCCCCGGGCATTCGTGACAGTAACTTTACCAAATCCCTGTATTCACACAGACCCCCCCTACGGTCCCTTTAGCCGGTACATAATATTGGTAACCAAAGAAAATAATTTGTCCCTCAATTTAGTAAGACGTATTTTAATTTATCTTAACTTGGCACTGTAGTGAAACCAGAAAAAATTTAATTATGTATATATTCTTTTAGATTTAATGGCACTGAAAGTACGCGCTAGATGCAGGCAGCCTCGCCCCAAACAGCATAATAAATAAGTGCAGCCTAAAAACCATCAAAAAACATTAGGGGTTTCACCAAAAAGGTTTGTAAGGTTTTTAATGAAAAAACTGCCGGGTTTTGTGCCACATCACACTTTTGGGGAGGGCTTTTACGTTTAAAAAATTAATAAACCGATACAAGTCTACATCTTTTTCCAAAAATTTAGTGTGTACGTAAATTTTAGTTCGTTCAGGAAAAAACCCATGGAAAGAAATATCTTTTATCAAAATATTACCTAAAATATGGAAAATAAAAATTAAGTGACAGTAGGGTTCGAAACAAGATCTCATGGCCTAATTTTCTTTTTTTATCTCTCTCTTTCCTGCTGTATTTCCTTTTTCCTTTGATCACAGGGAGATTCAGCGCATTAAAAGATGGTAGGGGCCTTTTTTTACCCCTTCTTATAATCCGCACTGAAAAAGGGAAAAAAATGCATGAAATCCGATAGCACATTTTTGAACGCATGATGACCGGGAGGTCGCCGCGGGCTAATAGCCCAGTCATCTAGCGATTTTTTGGCAGAACCTCAAAAATTGCTAACCAAGGTTTTTTAATTTGATTTTTGGCATAAACCCTCTCTTTCGGATAAAAAAAATTTTACCAGAATTTAAACCCTTGCCAAAAGGGGTAACGGCCGCCATCTGTAAAATCCAACGGGGAAATCCCGCCCCCGCCGCCAAAAAGGGTTTTTTTTCCTCCTCTTACCCTAAAAATTAACAGGTCAAAAATTTTTTACACCAAAGTGATTTTTATCCCATTCCCTAAAAATTTCATAAAAATTGGTAAAGTATTTTTGTGAAAAAAAAATTAAAAAACCGAAAAAGGGGCAACGGCCGCCATCTTTTTTGGGCAAGCCTCTCCCCCGCTTTTATTTCCTTTAATCCTATCTCTTTTTTCCCTTTAAATATTTTCCCTTTTGTCACCTCTTTTTTTATTTTCTGCTGTGAATGTTTTTCAGACTAAAACACGTCACTTCATTCTCACTCATTATTTTTGGCATGATTACTGAACATCACAGGGATCCCCAGGAAAAACTAATTCCCACCAAAATGAAGTGTTTGAATCCGCGTTTCATACTTTTAATTTTAAGGGGCCCAAACGATAGGTGGAATTCTTTTCTCTTTTGTAAAATTGGACCTTAAAA
The DNA here is from genome assembly GCA_016584305.1 of Chionoecetes opilio. Classification (NCBI taxonomy): domain Eukaryota; kingdom Metazoa; phylum Arthropoda; class Malacostraca; order Decapoda; family Majidae; genus Chionoecetes; species Chionoecetes opilio. The sequence goes on along the minus strand of JACEEZ010002485.1, from coordinate 8,369 downwards.
AAAAAATTAAATTAAATTAATATAGCTATGATTAGCAAATTTATTTTGGCATTAGAATTCTTGGGGAATTCCCTACCCTGGTATTTTACAATACAGCAAAAATGTTGTAGTTAAAATGAATAGTTGTGTATAAATTTAAATAATCTACTTTATATAAAATATACCTGTTTTTCTAATCTTTAGTTATCCTTTTAATTTGTTATTGGATTAATATTCTTTTATATTCAAATTTATTTGGGCCAAAAACTGAAGTAAAAATTTATGGTCCCTAAAAGTGTGTATTTGCAACAATAAAACGTCCTAATGAAGAAACTTTTCATCTCCCAGAGGGAACGTTCCTTTAACAGAGCTTCTGAACAACTGGAGAAAAGATCTAATTCAGTTGGTCAACTTTTTCACAAGAATGCAACGCTTTGATCAACCCCAAAATACTAGAAATTGACCGTAAAAACGGTCCACCCAGGGAAAATCCCACCCCCGGTAAGCCGCTTTTTGGTGTTTTAATTTTAAAGGAACATTGTTTTTTTTTGTGGTTCTGGGCAAAATCTATAGAAAAAAAAGGGGTTTTTGATTTTTTCCCCAGTAAAATATTGTTTTTAAGGACAGAGTTTTTAAAGTTTGTGAGAAAGTCCAAAAATTAGGGCGGGGCATCCACTTTTAAAAGGGTAGAATGGGTTTTTTAGTGCCCTGGTTTCAGAAAACCTTTATCACAGAACATTTTTTTGCAAACTTTGATTCCAAAAAAAACATTCCCAAGGCATTCTCTTCTGCTGATTCTCTAAAAAACAAAACCTTGGGAGCCCAGAGGATTCAGAGAAAAGCAGGCTTTTCGGAAGTTGAAAAATATTTCAAAAAATACAGGAGCAACTTACCATTGTCGATTTTTTAAAAAAAAATGGGGGAAATTCTCGAGGACACTGGCTTAAAACCATACAGTGTCCAACATAAAACCCGTTTGCTAAACATTTCAAGACAAATCATTGTGACTGAAATAAGGGGAAAAAACATAATGTGTTACCTTCTTAATACAGCAAATGTATTCTCCATAAATTCTATCACGGGCCGCTCAACAGACAATTCAGAATCAAGGGCCTTAGAATCATAGGACCCCAAGCTTATCAAAATGAATTAAAAACATCCAGACAAGTTTAGAAAATTTTCCCGTCTAAAATATCTTGACGGATGCGATTCTTGAATTTTTCCTAAAACATTGGGGTTTTCTTTCTCGGGAAAATATTTTCAGGCAAAAAACAAAGATTTAAACTTGCATCATTTGGTCAAAAACGATATGCAGGCTGTAGACCCGAGTTCTCCTTGCACCTTTGCAGTTTGGTTTAGCAGTGGAAATCATGACCCCTTTGGGTCGAGGTTCTTAATTACACTCTGAATAACATGGCTTCTCTTCATCTTATCAAGTCCAAATTCGAAAGCAGTGCTGCTCTTGTTCTGGCGCGAAACTCTCTCCCCTGTTGAAAATGAAATTTTTGCAGTTCGAGCGATAAAGTGGACCTAATGTAAGGGGTATTGAGGATCAACAATTCCAGGTATGGGCATCATACACTTTTACGCCCGGGAAATTTTAAAACAAAAAAGTTCCCAAAGGGTTCAGGTCCTTTCAGAAGATTAATAAGGGTTGGAAGGTCACATCACTACCTAATTAAGCCCCAAAAAAACCCCATTATAAAAACTCCCGGCCAAGAAAGTTGCGTTCCACTGCAAATGTTACTCCTTTGGAGGTTTTTACTAATTTTTTCCGTCCAGACCCGCATGGTCAGGCCTTTGCAGTCAGTGCACAAGGAACATATCCCGGGAAATCAGCCATAGTTTTTTTTCCAATATCGACTGGCCCTGGGAAACCCAAACCGCGTGTACTCACGTTTGTTACTAGTGGGTTTTGCCGGAAAAAAAAATAAAACCAATTCTAAAAATTCGATCGCCCCTTTGGTACAAAACAAAGATGTTGTCATCACAGCCTGTTTCCCCTCCCTGAAAACATTTTTTCTTGCGACTTGGTGGGGGTCCATCCCAGATGACTTCTGGGGGCATTGTCTTTGATAAGGGTTTTGGGTTGCAAACTTTTGAATTGTGTTGCTGAAAAAACATCAAGCACTGTAAAATGGCAAAGCAAATTTCAAAGCCCTCGTGCTACTTCTTAGTGATGCTGCTCTATGCTATTTTTTAGCGAAAGCCTTTGTTTTCCATTTTACATGTAGAGGGTGTCAAACCCAACACTGATGCGGAGTCTTTCCTCAAATGAAGACCTAAGGAGTCAGGGCTTTTAAAAGGGTTTTTGATGGGACTGAGATTTGGTAATGTTCTGTCTCAATCTGTGCCAGGATTTACAAAGAATCAAACCCTTTGAGGGTGCGATGGTGACCAGCGAACAGCAAAATTGTGGATTCAATCCTTGATGGGGGAAAATCCCGCAATTTTTTATCAAGGCAGAGCGCACGGGAACTGGGAAATTCACCTTGACGCTGTAAGGAAAAACTGCCAAAATTTTGCTGCAGAGGACCTCCTTATGCAAATCGGCCACTTTTCTTCAGCAATGGAGGGGCGCCGCAAGCCTCCTGAAGGGGACCAGAAATTTTTTTAGGATTCCATGTATTAGACGGGGTGATCGCTACTGGGCGGGTTGTCGAGGTCTGGTTATTGAGCAGGTGCTATGAGAAAAATGAAGAGTCTGAGGGCTTACTCATGGGAGAGGAAAAACGAAATTCAACGATTAGTTTGGCGCTATCACTGCCCGTGTGCGAAAACAAATTTACAAAGCAAAAAACTACAGCATTTGTTTGGCACTATGACCCCGGAAAAGGAGGGTACTTCAGCAGAAAGAGCGAGATGGAGGGGTACGGAAACTCGTTGCGTTCTCCAGACATATGACCTTTCACGGAAGATCCTCCATTACGCATTTTAGTGGAGTAACTGGAGACAAAAAGGTGAAAGTGGGCAAAACAAACTCCATAGGAGAGAAATATAGCTTCAAAGGTTTGGGAAAAAAAGTCCCGAGAACTTTTTAAAAAAAAGATCAGGCATTCACTTGGGGGGAAAAATTTCGCTCAGCAAAAATGAAGCAGTTGAGCGATCCAAAATCCTTTCCAGAGACTGTGTGTGCTATCTACAATAAAACCCTCAAATAGCGCAGCAAAACATTTCCAGATGAGCTTTGTGTTTACCCCTGCACTTTTAATTTTTTTCGGGCGCCGCGAGAGGGAAAGAAACCGGCTTTTCAGACGCAAAATGGGAATGACTTCCCCCTTTCATCAGGGCCCCAGTCTTCAGATCCACATATCTCTTAATGGTGGAGCCTACTTTAACGCCCCCATGGCAAAAGGTCACACTTTGATGAGATCTGTGCCCCCATACCGCAATATGTCCAAATAATATGGAAAAACAGATTGTCTTTGTGGTATGAAATGGCCATCCATTAAAAACGCGCTACCGACGCCCGGGAGGGGCTCTGTTTTTGTTAAGGGTTACTGCCCCCCAAAATGGGTTCAAATAAAAAGGGTTTTTCCAAAAAAAAAAAACTTTAAAAAAACAAAAAATTGTTCTCAAATTGCTGGGAAAGAGTTTTTAGGAAGCGGTTTTTAAGTATCCTGCATTGGAACCGACGATTGATTGTGAAGACTGCTTAGAAAATGGGACAGACAGGAGAAACCATTTTTGATAGCAGAGAACTGACCTTTTGGTCCCTTTTATGTTATCATGCCAATAGAGATACGGTTCATATCTACTTCAGCCCAAAACCAAGGCTATGCAAAAAAGGGGAAAATCTGGAAAAATCAAGAGATGAGGAAATCTTTGGAGATTGGTTTGTTTTAACATTCTTTTTATCCTGCACTCGGGTTGTGATTGACATCCAGTGTTTAGGAAATTGGAAGGCAGCCCTTCGAAAGGGGATGAAATAGAAAATTCCCCAAAAGGCAGAAGTGTTTTTCAAGGATACAGTTTAAAGAGGGTTTTTGAAGCTGGGGAGAAGGCTTTTGTGTCCTTACAAAAGGAAGATGGGAAAAACATCAAACATTCCGACTGAGGCGCTTTAAGGAAAAGGTTTAAAAAACTAAAAATTGTTGAGGGCCCAAAACATTGCCACCAACAAGAGCACTACGAAATTTCCCCAGCCTTTGAGTTTTCTTCCAAATTCAGGGAAATGGGAAAAGGGAGAAACCGCTAAAACCCGACGAGTGGGGGGGAAACTTTCAGATGGTAAATTACAAAAAATCATGACTGTTGCCAGTTCCTGTAAATTTGTTTGGGTATTAAATTTGGTGTAAATGTACTTTGGGTGTATACGCAAAAATGCATTGCAGGAAACATGGCATTCACTGTTAAAAAATTTGGGGGGGATTGCAAAAGGGCCCCTGCACCAACCACCACAGCCCGATCTTGATGAATGAATTACCTTTGGGCTATTTTTTGACAAAAATGTTTTTTGGTCCGTTCAGAAATTGTTCGTGGTGGTTATGCAAAGCCTTGCCCCCGCTTCGACCAACTGACCATTCCATTTTTGTAATTGTACTTATTTTGGACCTATTTTTTTATGAAAAGTCAGGAAATTAAAGTGAAAATTTTTTGCCTTGAAAAAAGGTACTTAGTCTTTTTTGTACCCTTTTTTATTCTATTTGTATAAAAATAAAAAAAAGCATGAAAACAAAGGCAGGGGCTAGTTTTTCTGGTGTTAGTTTTATGTTAAATATGCTACCATCATTACAATTTAAAAAACCAGAAAAGTCAAGCTGGCTTGGGGTGGGCCTGTGTGGGTTTTATGCAAAATTTTTTTTTTTCTAAATTTTTCGGGGTTTTAAAATTTTTTTGCACAAAAACTACTGTACCAATTTTTATGAAAATTTATGGTAATGGCAGTAATGTCCCCCATTTGGTGTAAAAAAATTATTGACCTAGCTTTAAATTTTTATGGATAAGAGGAGAAAAAACGTTTGTGGCGGCGGGGCGGAGATCTTCCCCTTGGATTTTTCAGATGGCGGCCTTACCCCCTTTTGGCAAGGGAATTCTGGAAAATTTTTTTTATCCGAAAGAAAAGGTTATTCATGCCCAAAAATTCCCAGTTAAAAACCTTTTTTTAAATTTGTTTTTAGGTTCCCCCCACATTTTGATAACTAAATATCTGTTTTGTGCGAGTATGTGTCATTGCCTTGCACGGCGCGTATAGTATGTTTTTTATTTGTTTTAAATGTGAGACTTGAGGGCTAATCTTTTTTTCCGTATGCTCTTCACTAAATTTAACATAATTTTTATTTTTTTATTTACCGGGGGGATGAAACAAAAGTTTTTTCCTCGATCTCATAATTTTTACAAATTTTTTCAGTTCTTTTATTGTAGCAGAAAAAGGGTTTTGTGTTTTTTTACTCCTCTGGTAATAAAACCTTTTTCCCAAAGTTGTTCCTCACCAGGAACCGTTCTGTAATTAAATTTAAAGGACATGTTTTCCCCCCGAACATTAATCAAAACTTAAAAATATTTTTTTTTGGTTTTGTCTTTATTTTTTGACACATGTGGGCCAAAGTTGATTTTCCCTCCATAGCTGTTTTTTCCGTTTCTTATCCTCATTCCCTTCTCTCCTTGATATTTTCCTCATAAATTATTCACTCTTTCATTTCCCTTACCCTTTATCATATTATTTTTAGGGTCACCATTGATTTCCCTATTTAAATTTTTCTCATCTCCGTAAAAAATTCTTAAGGTTCTTGTTCTTTTCTATTTCATGTTTTTTTGACATAATAAATTTTTCATGTCTCTGTCTTCCTTGTACATTCTCATTTTTCCTTTTCTGTATACCCCATAGTAAAAATGTTGATGCCTCTTCTTTTCTAAGCTCAATATGTGGTTTTTTAAACCTGGGTTTGACGTTTAAGGCTATTGATCCAATTTTTAAAAAAAAATTTTTTACTTTTTTTCCCGGAATCATCAGTTTTCGAGGTTTTCCATCTATTTGACATCTCATTTGGGAAAAAGCAACATTAGTTGAATAGGTTATTCTAGTTTTCAGACATCAAGTTTTTGTCAAAGCCATTTGAACCTTTATCCCTTCATCCTATCGGGTCCTGGTTGTTTCATTCTCTTTATTTGCATGAAACATTGTTTTGCTTCCTTTTTATTCATCCAGCCCGTCTCATTGCCTCACTTTGTTGTCATTTTATTGCTACTTCTAAAGTATATTATATATTCCAATATTTCCACCAGGAAGTTTTGTGCCCTTTCATCATTAACCTCATACGTCCTAGCTCATAATATTCCCTTCCCATCTTGATCCAGTTCTCCCTCAACTGCATCAAAGTGCTTTCTCAGGTTCTGCGGCATGAGTTTTACTTCACTCTTGCCATAAAGTACTCCAACCGTTAAATTCCCGTTTTCTCAATTCATTAGTTTATTCATCTTTCATCAGGTCATTCCACTCTTCGTAAATATCAAATGAATGTTTTCTATTTACATTCAAGTATTGTATCAGACACTAAACTTAGTAAACTATATTTTTCTACTTACTTTACAATTATTTCAAGTTTCCTTCTGCGTTTGAATCAGTAGGGCTGTTGTTGTCTGTTCTTCCTTTGTATTTGTATTCCTCTCTCATAGTTAACTACTGTTAATTTACTTATTATATTATACCTGTCCATTTCAGAGTCCTTTACTTCTTTGATTTATCTTGTGCACTTACACGACACACCATTACCAGTGCAAGCCAGCATATCACAGCCTAGTTTATGAGTACACACAAGAACACACACACACACACCACACACTCTCTCTCTCTCTTCTCTCTCTCTCTCTTCTCAACCTTCCTCTTCTCCTCTCTCTCTCTCTCTCTCTCTCTCTCTCTCTCTCTCTCTCTCTCTCTCTCTAGACCCTCTAGAGACTCTCTAACCAACCGATATCATCATCAAAATGAATGATCTTACAGTCAACAAAGTTAAAGCAGTAAAATTTCTAGGGATCTTAATTGATAATACTCTAAGTGGAAACCACATATTGCGAATTAGATCTAAAATATCAAAATTAATAGAGTAATTTATAAAATTAGGAACCATTTAAATCTGCAAAATCTTAAACAAGTCTATTATTCAATAATTTATCCTCATCTTATATATTGTGCATCCATTTGGGGCGGAGCCTATCAAACATATATGCAAAGCTTATTTACCACACAGAAAAAAATATACGTGCAATATTTAACTGCCATCGATATGACCACACAAATTCGTATTTTAGAGATCATAGTCTTCTTAAGTTGCCAGATATCGTAATGTTGCAAAGTAGTATTTTCTTTATAATGCCATAAACACATATCCTATTGACATAGGATTTCCAAGTTATAATTCATAACACTGACACGAGAAGATCACAGGAGCTCCGACTCCCCTGTACAGGACATCGCAAGCCCACAAAGTATTCTGTTTCGAGGCAGACTGGAACCAGCTACCTGACACCACAAACTTGTTCCATCAAAGCATTTATTTAAATCAAAGCTTAAGCAACAGTTGTTAAACAATTATTCGAATGTATAAGATGCTTGAATACTATTGTGAGGTTACAGTACTTAGTTGCGTAAATAAGTACCTGATGAAATATGTATGCAATTTTTTTTTTTTGTGTATTGTTAACAGCATTTAACCTGTTGTACTCAGATCTTACTATTGTTTTTTTTTTTTTTTTTTTTTTTGTCATATTTTCTTAACACATAAATGTTTTTGTGATGTTCTATGTTCTAATTCTTAGTTATGCATGCCTTTCATGATGTGATAGCAAAATCCTTATATATTAATTATTGGCCCGTATTAGAGCACCTGCTCATCGGGCTTATACTTCTCAGTGTAATTTTATTTTGTGTAAACTATTCATACGTAACTTATTGAGACAATAAAATTATCAATTATCAATTATCTCTCTCTCTCTCTCTCTATCTCTCTCTCTCTCTCTCTCTCTCTCTCTCTCTCTCTCACTCTCCTCTCTCTTCTCTCTCTCTCTCTCTCTCCTCTCTCTCTCTCTCCTCTCTCTCTCTCTCTCTCTGTCTGTCTCTTAAACAACCACCACCACCACCACAGTTCTACACGTTTTTCTAGTATTACTCGATGTAAATTATATAGAATCAAACGCAGAATACTAAATACTAAAACATGTATTTCGCTCGTAAAATGGATGTTATTCAATCAGTGAATATTATCAATTTGATAGACAGATATGAGAAATGGTTGATACTGTCACCATCACAATCACCATCACCTCTTCTGTACAGCACATTTCATTTGTAGATTATTTTATTGCACTACGTTAAGCTATTGTCGATGGTTATTAACAACGTATGAATAGCTATACCAACTGAATGATATAGAACTATTGACTGTCACACAGAA
>JACEEZ010002484.1:52500-82500 GCA_016584305.1 Chionoecetes opilio | reverse complement strand
AAATTCTTTTAGATATTCGCTTTTTAGCAGGATAGTATATTTTTTTTTGTTAAACGATGGTTGAGCCGGATGATGCCAATGTGGCTGTGGGCGAAAACGTGGCGCACGAAAACAACCCCAAGAAGGAGAGTGGCGGTGGTGCACCCGGAGAATGTCAAGATGGTAGTGCGACCGAAGAAGACCAACGAGATTGAGAGAGACGAGAGAAGGAGCGAGAGAGAGGAGAAGAGAGGCGGAGAGGAGGAGAGAGCGAGAGAAGCGACGAGGAGAGAGAGATGTAGATAAGAGAGAGAGACGAGAGACGTAGAGAGAGTAAAAGAGAGGAGAGATAGGAGGAGGATGAGAGAGAGAAAGGGGAGAGAGAGAGGAGGGGGAGAAGAGAGATGGTGAGAGAGAGGAGAGATAAGACTAGAGGTAGATGGAGATGAGTTCAGAGGAGAGGTAGAGAGAGAGAGAGAGAGATAGAAGAGGGAGAGAGATCGAAGAACGAGAGAGACGAAGAGGGAGGAGACGAGAGGAGAAGAGAGAGAGAGAGAGAGACGATAGAGAGGAGAGAGGAGAGAAGAGAGAGAAGAGAGGAGAGAGAGAGAGAGAGAGGAAGAGAGATCGCGAGAGAAGAGAGAGAGATAGAGAGAGAAAGTAGTAGAGAGAGAGAAGGAGAGAGAGAGAAGAGAGAAGAGAGAGAGAGGAGAGAGCGAGATGAGAAGAGAGAGAGAGAGAGAGAGAGAAGAGAGAAAGAGCGAGGAGAGAAGTAGAGAGAGAGAGAAGAGACGAAGAGGAGAAAGAGAGAGAGATGAAGAATAGAGAGAGAGAGGAGAAGAGAGAGATGGCGAGAGAGAGAGATAGAGAGCAGAGAGAGAGAGAGAGAGAAGATAGAGAGAGACAGAGAGAGAGAGAAGAGAGAGAAGAGAGAGAGAGAGAGAGAGAGGAGAAAGAGAAGCGAGAGAGAGAAGAGAGAGAGAGAGAGAAGCAGAGAGAGAGAAAAAGAGAAGAGAGGAGATGAGTAGAAGAGAAGAGAGAGAGAGAGAGAGAAGAGAGAGAGGAGAGAGAAAGAGAGCAGTGAGAGAGAGAGGAGTAGAAGAGGAGTAGAGAGAGATGAGAGAGAGAGAAGAGAGAAGATAGTAGAGAAAAACCCCCCAAATAGAATAGGAGAGAGAGGAGAAGAGAGAGAGAGAGAGAGAAGAGAGAGAGAGAGAGGTATGAGAGAAAAGAAGAGAGAGAAGAGCGATAGAGAGAGAAGAGAGGAGGAGAGAGAGAGAGAGTGATGAGAGAGAGAGAGGAGATGGACCGAGCGAGAGGTAGGAGAGAGCGAGAGAGCGAGAGAGAGAGAGAGAGAGAGACTAAGAGAGAGAGAGAGGAGAGGAGAGAGAGTAGGAGAGGAGAGAGAGAGTAGAGAGAGAGAGATAGAGAGAGGAGAGAGAGAGAGAGGAGAGAGAGTAGAGAGAGAGAGAGAGGAAGATAGAGAGAGAGATTGAGAGAGAGAGAGAGAGAGAGAGAGAGGAGAGAGAGAGAAGAGAGAGAGAGTAGAGAGAGGAGAGAGAGAGAGAGAGGAAGAGAGAGAGAGGAGACGAGAGAGCGAGAGAGAGTCGAGAGACGAGAGAAGTAGAGAGGAGAAGAGAGAGAGAGAGAGAGAGAGAGATAGAGGAGAGAGATAGAGAGATAGAGAGAGAGCGAGAGTGAGAGATAGAGAGAGAGAGAGAGAGAGAGAAGAGAGAGAGAGAGGGAGAGAGAGAGAGAGAGAGGACGAGAGAGAGGAGAGAGAGAGACGAGAGACGAGGAGGAAAGGAGAGAGGAGAGAGAAGGAGAGAGAGAAGAGAGAGGAGAGAGAGAGAGAGAGAGAGACGAGGAGAGAGCTTTTTCAGTGAGAGAGGGGAAGAGAGAGGGAGATGAGAAGAGAGATAAGGAGAGAGAGAGAGAGAGAGGAAGAGAGAGAGAGAGAGAGAGAGAGAGAGAGGAGAGAGAAGAGAGACGAGAGAGAGAGAGAAGAGGAGAGAGAGAGAGAAGAGAGAGAGAAGAGGTATAGGAGAGAGACGAGAAGAGAGAGAAGAGAGAGAGAGAGAGAGAGAGAGGAGAGAGAGAGGAGAGAGAGAGAAGAGAGAGAAGAGAAGAGAGAGAGAAGAGCGGAGAAGAGATAGAGAGAGAAAGAGAGAGAGAAGAGGAGAGAAGAGAAGAGAGGAAGAGAGAGAGAGAGAGAGATAGAGAGAGAGATGAGAAGAGAAGAGGGAGAGAGAGAGAGAAGAGAGAGATAGAAGAGAGAGAGTAGAGAGGAAGACGAGGAGAGAGAAGAGGAGAAAGAGAGAGAGAGAGAGAGAGGAGAGAGATGAAGAGAGAAGAGAGAGAGAAAGAGAGAAGAGAGAGAAGAGAGAGAGAGAGAGAGAATAGAGATAGAGAGAGAGAAAGAGAGAGATAGAGATAGAGAAGGAAGATAGAGAGAGAGAGAGAGAGAGAGAAGATAGAGGTAGAGAGAGAATACGAGAGAGATGAGAGAGAGATAGAGGAGAGAGAGAGAAGAGAGAAGAGAAGTACATAGATAGAGAGAGAGAGAAAGTAGATAGAGAGAAGTAGAGAGAGATGAGATAGGAGAAACGAATAGAGAGAGAGATAGAGAGAGCACGAAGTAGGAGAGAGAGAGAGAGAGTGAGAGAGAGAGAGAGGAGAGGGAGCGAGAGAGGAGAGAGATAGAGAGAGAGATGAGATAGAGATAGAGAGAGAATATGAGATATAGAGTAGAGATATAGGAGATAGTAGAGAGGTAGAGGATAGAGAGAGAAGATTAGATATAGATATATGATTATAAAGAGAACGAGCGATAGAGATCTATATGAGAGAGGAGTTTATAGATAGAGAGAATATAAGATAATATATAGTATAATAGATAGAGAGATATAGTAGATGATAGATAATTAGAAATAGATAGAGATTAGAGAGAGAATAGAGAGATATATAGAGTGGTTGAGAGATATAGATTATAGTATATATAGATATATATATATATAATTATATATATATATTTAGATATAATAGATAATATAGAGAGAATAGGCGATAGATAGATAGTATGCGGAGATATAGAGATAGAGATATTTAGACGATATATTATGATTTATTTGTATAAGATGTGTCGATAGTGATATTATTATTTCATATTGCATATAGGATAGACTTTATTAGATTATATATAATTAGTATGGCGAATGTAAGACAGATAGTGAGACTATGATACCTGATCACTTACATCCAGCGATATGATAATAAGAATCCCATGGATAGATTACATATGTATCTTATGTAGAGGATATATGAGACATATTGGAGATTATTAATACTTACTCGAGATAGCTTGTACATAGTATATGAGTACATATATTCTATATAGATATATGGTAATATATATCATGTATGAGAGAGCGACGATGGTATATAGATTATAGGTAGTGATATGTGACGTGTTATTAACGTGAAGATTACTACTAGTAATTGACATAGTATACTAGTGGAGTTATATATACAAATTAGTTATATATATTATACAAAGTGTTATACGCATTATAATATTTTCCTTATGACGATGATATTAATAGCCAGAGAGAATTGTTATTCAGATAGATATACTTGTCTATCATGACCTATATACTAGAATGTTGTTATTTATAGGTCCGTATATTGTAGATGATAGTATATTATATAATAGTAGTTCATAGAGTGATTTGAGATATTAGTATTTACTGATAGAAGATATATTATATATAGAATATATAGTTTGTATTACGTATTTATTTTTAATATCTGTATCTGGATACCGATAGTTGCACCCTTCGATGACTATATGGTACTTCGATATAGATGAATATACTATAGTTATATTTATTATGAGGTACCTAATTACTTAATAGTGTAATTTTTATATGATATATATATATGCATATTATGTTGACTTGTATATTCAGCATGAGGTAGTCTGATGACTCGATACTAGATGATTATTATGATATTAGAGTATGGAGGAGATGTTTATGAGAGATAGGTACGTCACGGAGGACTTATTATATACCTGTGATTTGAGTATTTTATTCACTGGAACTATTAGGAGTCTATTTATCTGACGATTATAGGGTATAGAGTCTATAAATTTTTTAAGTTTAGACAAGTATCATGTAGACTACTGTATCATAGGGCGATATGTGTGATGTATTGAGTTTAGATCTGTAGAGCGACCATTATTATATGACTAGTGCATAGAGTTACTCGAGCATTTGTATATGTATTTAGTTTTATCAGATATGTACATCAATGAATATATGTTATTATGTGTAATAATGGTTAGTAGTAAGATTATGATATTATATAGATAGATATATAGATATATAGATATATATATAGTATATATAGATAGTAGAGAAGTAGATATATATATAGATGATGATAGAGATATATAGATATATAGGAATATATATATAAGGATATATTAGATAGGTATATATATATATATATAGATTAGATATGAGTGATATATATTATATAGATATATGAGATTATAGAATATATAGATATTATATAGATAGATATTATATATATATAATTAATATATATATATTTAGAGATATATCACATTATATATAGAGATATAGATATTATATATATTATATACAATATATATATAATAATATCATATATATATATATTTAAAATATATATATATAGCTAAGTATTTATTTGATTATACTTATATAATCTAGGGTTGTGACTGTTATTTATTACGTATGATTATATATATATAGTCCTAAGTATATCTATATATTTATATACTATTTTATAGACTGGTCTATAAGCGAATTAGTTTCATGGGGTTGAGTCAGAGACATACTGTCGGTATGTACATTTGTGGGTGTTGTTTTCAGCCACACGTTTCGCAATATGGCACTGTTGGCATTCAGAATCAGCACTGTTAAAAAATAAGTTAAAAATTTAATATATTGTAATGCAAAAAGCGAAACATCTTAAAAAAATTTAATTCTAAGAAAACACATAAAACAATGCATATTTTCTTAAAATTATCTAATAATAGAGAGGTAAAATAATTCGTATACTTAACGGACCTGTACGGTGTGGATGTCTGTCTGAGTTGGTAGAGGGATGTGAATTGAACCACTGGTGTCTGTGGTGACGATGTGTTCAGCTTTGTGTGGGGCTATCTGTACCGATGAGTCTGCGGCAAATCAGAAATCAGTTTGTAGTCAGTTGGAGTATACTGTAGTCTCGGTTGTGATAATGACTTGGTTATTGTAGATATGGGACAAGTGCTTGTGATGTGTATAGCGTTAATAATTTCTTAGTGTCACTCAGGGTAGTGCCTGGATAGGATACTATATATGTCAATGTCATAGAAACCAAGGGGTCTAAATTTTCCTTCATGTGACGATCGTGATGCCGGGATTGAGCTGTACGCAGGTGAAGAAAGGGGTCGAGCCAGTACGTGCAGAAACTATCACTTATGCTCAGTATAAGAAAGTGGTTTGTGTATGTGCACCTTGTCGTCTTCGCCGACGTATGTATGTTCGGCGTGTACAGCTGTTATGTAGATATATGTTGACTGATTTACAATTATGTTAGTAAATAAGGGCTTTAGGGATATAGAGTCGTTCTATATTTGAAATGGATGTCGTCTATGGGTATGAGAATTTAGTAAATAATATAGAGGTGATATATGTGTGTAGTTAGGAAATGTGACCATAAGTAGATCTATTGAGTTTTTTTCCCGTGAAGCGGCTGAGGCCTGAGATGGCCTATAAAATGGGAGTTTAACATAGTGTTTGTCTAATATGGGTGTTCGGGTGTTCGCTTCGACTCTGGGTTGAAACTTTTTTCTGAGAGAACTTTGAGATTGATTTGTTTCATTTACATTTGAGGCGGGTTCCCATTGTTTGGTAAATAATTGGTAAGGAATTTGATTCATTATCAAAGGAAAACCTAATTAGATGGAGAGAAAACTATAGCATCGTGTAGTAGGGTTCCTAATAGATTCTGATTTTAAAAAGGTTAGGATAAAATGAAGCATTATATTGAGTTCCTAATACCAGTGAAAGTAGGTTTTCTATAGACGGAGTGGTTAATGGTAATTTCATTTTTACGAGAACTAGGATGGTCTGAAAAATTGGTAGTGATGATGTGTTTCAATTTCATATGTGAACTTAATATTTGGGGTGCTGTAGAATTAATGGTACTTCAGAAATAGGGAATGTGTCGGTATTTTTAAAAAAGTAAATAAGTGTTCGTCTTACATAGAGTTCTACATAATAAAGGTTGTAAAAAGTTTTAGGGACAGTTAGACAGCCGAACATGCTCCTCATGCGTGACATAAATAAAGCATAGCTACATGAAGGACCCAGGCACGATCCCATGGATAAACACCATCAGTTTTGGACATAAAGTTTTTTGTAAAAATAAATGGAGAGTCTTTATATAGCTAACGGTAATAAATCAGAGAATTGTTTTTTTTTGTGTAATTAAGAAATAAATGTAGCTTTATGCAATAAAACAATTAGCATCGTGATTAATTTCAATAGTTCTCCCTTCTAAGGAATGTTTGTAAATGATGTGATTGTGATGTCAAAAACTAGCCATTTACCGCGTTAGTTTACGTTTAATGTTTTTTTAATTCATGTGGCACATTCATAAGAGTTTCTGAATTGTGTGTCGTTATAGTTAATGGTGTCAATTATCGCGGACGAAGATGTAGCTAGGTTGATAGTTATAAGGTGCTATAGTTACTGAGAATAGGACGTATATTGGGGTTACCTATTTTTATGTGTTTTTGGTAATCCATATAAAGGACACAGGTAGAAGAAGCACTAGGCAGATTTATATATGGAAAAACCATCTTCTAGTAATGATTTTGATTGAAATGTAATGTTCTAAGGTAACGGATAAGAGTCTATCTCCATTGTAGTGAGTGAAAGAAAATGTGTTGTCAGGAGGATCTTTTAACCTTTGTTTATCACTAACGGATGGATTCATGTTTGGTTAATGTACTCAGTGTTTATGTCTAACTAGTACTGTGATACCGCACGTCCTGATCGGGTCCTGTAGTGATTAGGATAGTATCATCATGATTTAAGGGTATTAAGGGGCATCAAATGTAATTTGGGGAGTTTGTGGAATGAATGTTTAAGATTCATTGAATTCAGCGATATGATGAATGGGCCAATATTGGAGATGCCCTTGAATAAAGTTATCCCACTTCGTAATATAGTGTTTTCTTGGCTTCTATTATTAAGTGTATTAACAAGCGTTCTCAAATGTAAAGTAGTGAGTTGGACAAGTTGATATAAAGTTTTGTATGGCAAAAGGGTAATCCGTAGTGAGAGTAAATCTTTTTCAGCAGGAGTTAACGAACGTTAGAAAGATTAATTACGACTTTATCCCTATTAACAGCGTGTTCCAGAGGGAATGCCTATGAGACGCACAGTTTTTTCCTATGACAAGTTTTGGCTGTTCGAATCTAGAGTCATACTACTGGTACTAATCTTATTAAAAAGACAATTAAAATCAAGCCATGACAAGGTGTTTTTTAGATCAGATTTTAGTTGATTAAAGTCCTCTATGTTGATTTTTAAGTAGCTTGGTGTCCTCTTTTAATTCTAAGTTTAGTAATTTGAATTGAAAATGACTTATATGTAGATGTATTGTTTAGCATGGGTTTTATATAATTAAATGGAGGAAGTTCGTGATGTATTCCATAAGTTTTACATAGTTTGCAAAAATTTACCTAATCTAGTTTAGTCTTTTTTTACCTCTGTTGTTAATCCAGTCTCTCTAGTTAGCGGTATCTTGGGATAGAGAGACACTTAACTATACGAGCCTTACGTTTAGGATATCAATAAAGGGGGGGCCATTTTTTAGGGAATCTTAATTTTGAGGATAAAATTTTAATAATGTTAGCTGCACAGGATTATAACTGCACTAATATCCTAGGCCATGGTAGAGAGTGTAGATCGTGGGACGATCTTACGTTACACCTGCTCTCTACTGGGGCTTGCTGGGAAAAATTATTATTCGTGCCAGTGTGTCCTTCATTTGCAATGATTTTTTATGTCACCATGGAGGAACATGTGGCGTGTCTAAAAAACTGTCTAAACATTGTTTTTCAAAACTCTTTTATTAAAACGATATGTTAGACGATCACTTTTTTACTTTTAAATAATACCGAGCACATTCCTTATTCTTGAAGTTACCTTAATTTCTGATATGCCACCCAAATATTAAGTTCCACATATGAATATTGAAAAATAAACAATCATTCACTACCTATTTTTGAGACATCTCTATGTTACTCGTAAAAATAATTACCTTCCCTCTTTACGAGCCAGTATCTAGATAAATCTATTGAACTGGTTAGGAACTCAAATATGTGCTCATTTATCCTAACCTTAAAATCAATCTATTAGAGACCTTACTAAACAGATGCTATAGTTTCATCATCTAATTGGTTTTCCTTTGATAATGAGATCAAATTCCCTTACCAATGTTTTTCCAAAAACAATGCTACACCTAGTATAGAATGTAATGAAACAATCATCTCAAAGTTCTTAGATAAAAAGTTGCAACCAAGGAGTCGAAACGAACCCCGGAAACCATATTAGACACACACTATGTTGAACTCCCAATTTATGTCCGATTCTTCAGTTACCCCCCGACCCAATTCTGGAACAAAACTCAATGATCTACTTTAAGTCCACATCTTCCTAACTCAAAATTGAAATTTATTTTACTAATTCTCTTACCCTAATGAAACTCATTTCAAATAGTAAAGACTCTATACCTGAAAAGGCCCTGTATTATCTAACATAATTTATGAATTCAAAGTTAGCTAGCTGTAACGCGAGAGATACGTGACGGCGCAGACGAGCAAGGAATTCTGAACCCTTGTAGGACTTATGTGGCATAAAGGTGTTTCTGCACGTACTGGTCGACCCATTTCTTCACATTCGCAATCTGGCAATCCGCGCTACACTCACATGATTAGATCACCCTTTTCTTAGTGAATTGCTTTAGTATCCTACCAATGGCACCACTACCCTGAGTGACACTAAATTATTAGAAATGCTATACATCATCACAAGCACTTGTCCATCTGATTTAATAAACCAAGTCATTTCATCAGACTAAACTAAATCTAGTACTGCAAATGACTACCACTGTTTCGATTGCCGGACTTCGGTTCGATTCGCCCCACCAAGCTGAAATGGTCACCCCACAAAACCAGTGTCATTCAGGCCTATCTACCAACTCCAGACAGAATACACACCAAGGTCCTGTGAAGATTACAAATTATATTTTAATGTATTAGTATAGTAATTTTAGATAAATCATAGGAATATTTTATTGTTGTCTTAGAATTAAATTTTTAGATGTTCGCTTTTAGCAGTATCAATATATAAATTTTAATACTAGTTTTAGCCTTGATGATGCCATAGTGACTGGCACGAAACGTGGCTAAAACAAAAACCCCCAAGTATACCGAGTGTCTCTGTCACCCGGCAAACTTCATGATAATAGTAACAAGAAAATCAACTAATTTATAATATTTATAGCTATATTATGAGCACACATATATATATTAGATATTAGTATCTATTATTATATATATATATTATATATTGATATATATATTCTATATACACAATGTATATCATATTTACATTATGATGATAATAGTATATAGTATTAACATAGATATAAATATATTATATTTCTAATATACGATAATAATTTATAGATATATATTAGTGTATTATATACTATAATAGTATTATAGTAGTATATTGATAATATATAGATTAATTATTACTAATCTAGATAGGATTGCCGTTATATCTATTCATATATTTAATATTATATATATATATTATATATATAGATATATACTAATTGACCATTAACTAACAAAGTTTAGCATCAAGGTGCGTATACAGACTGGATGAGTTTCGTTTGGTCGTAAATCATATTGAATTGAGTATTCCAAGTAGAATCAGTTCATGTGGTCTATCATAGCATCTTGGCACCCCTAAGAGGTTTGACAGCACCCCCTAGGGGTGCTGAGCATCTCCAGGGTAAAGAACCCGTAGCTAGGCCGTGTATGCTCATAAAACTGGTAAAATAACTATAGGTAAGACACATTACACGTATGGAAATATATCATCAATGTTACGTACATATGTTATATGTTGTTAGAAATAATGAACTAATCATGTAAATCTGATAATCTTGACTTCAGCCATTCCTTTGAAAGGAGGAAATTGGCGGAGAGTTTAGGACTTCCGCGATGGCCTGCAAGATAGCAACGTCCCTACTAAGTGTAGACAGGGCTGCTTATGGTTGGTCTTAGAGTCATTAGTCTGTCATTGCCCATCATTATAAGGTGGGAATGGGAACATCGGGTCACGTTCACCTCATTCCATAGAAACCTTGACATTGGGAGCTTGTTTAGCATTGGCCTCTATGATTCAATGCTAAATGCAAAACGTCTATGTATGTATAAATGTCATGAAATGTAGAGTACATAGATCTTTATCCTCATCGTTATTGTATTTTCTCTGGAAGGCAAGGTTGTGCTATTCATAATTAGTACCAAGCCGTGATGTGTACTCCAGCTTTGCCTACTCTGCAACCACCTGGCTCCGGTGGGAGTGTAGGGTGCAGTGGGCGTGGCCACCTGTGGCATCCTGCAGGGAAGATAAAATTTATTAATCAAATTGAAAGTAAATGACAGCACGGTGGTCGGGTGGTTAGCATCTGGGTAAGTGTATTGAGCTTCGAAGTACGAGTTAATAGTTCCACGGGGACAAAATACCTCTTTATACAATCGGCGGAGATATCTCACATGTACAGGTTGCCAGCACAATACCATCTTCGATGGCTGTGATGATTTAGAGGCGACATAAACTATTTTCAACATCGCAGGCGCTCACTTATAGACAAATGTAAAAAGAAAAAGCTGCCTGTGGCCACCCTATGGGCGAGTGCTATACATCCATAGATACTTCATATGAAAATACAGGGTTCAACCATTGAGACTCTAAGGTAATGAAAGCCTGAGGGCAATAGCTTTCAGACGTTAACAGAAAAATAATAGAGGAATAAAGTGACCATAAATGAAATACAGAGGGACAGAGGTATACTACGTAATACGGCATACTATGGGCATTCGTTTCGCGATTTGAGATAAAACTGATTGATGTTTGTTCCAAGTTATATGGACTCGTATTTTATATCGCAATCGACAATAATTGTATCACACTGAGCTAATATTCTAGTTGAGAGTAAGGTCTGTGAATCAGGCGCCTGAACATAATTACTTGCCAGCATGTGCACAGATTCATGATTGGTGTAACATTTGCTTCGCCCTCTCTATTTATATACACACACAACTTCCGATATGTGTAGTCAAAACTCTAATACTCGCAGCTCTCCTTAACCTTCATTCGTATATACATAGCCGTATGATGATTTGTACGAAATTACAAGTTAAGTCTGTGCACCTTGAAAAACTTCGAATCACTTTATAACAATTGCTACCTACACCCAAACTGGAATAACTCTTAAACCAGCCTAAACAACAAATTACTAAACAGACACCTAACCAATACCTAACTTAACCTTAATAATCCTATGTAAAAAAAGGTTTACTGTCGGCCAACTGATAGAGAGGGGAAGAGCAACGCAACCCAAAAAACTAAATTGATCCACCCCACTACGCAGCGGCTAGCTCGTGCATGCGCAGTACTGACGTTAGGGCATGTTCGCAGCCGTTGAACGGCAGAGGAAGGTGGGCACGCCAATTTTCTTCTGCCATTTGGTTGATTTGGAGTTTCTACTCTTTCATGCTTGACTCGTTTGTGACGTGCAAGAAACAAGGTTTTCATCATGGCAGAAGGTCCAGTAGTACTTGCAATTAGACTTTTATACTTCGTTATGTCTAGCTGGGTGACCACTTAGAGAGAACCTTGTGTCTCTTTCCCACACTATCACACGAGCTTACTATCAAGACGCCTCGCGCAAGACACAGCGAGCAAGGCGGGGCGGTCGTCTGACCACCACACAGTCAAAGCACCACGACAGCTCTCAGCAGGCTGGAACAGGGGCAATAATCAAAAAACAGATGAGAAGAGAACCAACCACTATTTCAGCCCGATAGTGGTTTATCAAAATAACAAGAATTATGGAACTTAAAATGATAGTACATCGAAAAAGACGTTCGGGGCGCTCGGGCAATTGCAGATTTTTATTATTTATCTTAAAGCAGCAGTATAACAGAGAAGTAACACGTCGTAACAGCACATGAGGACCAGGTAGCGTGTTTGCCCGACACCACAGACACCTGAAAAAATATACCGAGATTGTACAAACATGATTCTTGTCTTGTGTAGACGCGAACGACTACCCAAGATTTGTACTTTTATATGAGAATTCCTGAATAATTCTTATTGTACTTGTCACTAGTAATCATCAATATCGAAAACAATAAGAATTTAAACTGTGAATAACAAGACATTGTATCGTGGAAGTTTATCCCTCTATATTAATGAAATATGCTCAAGCTTTTAAACACTCCACATCCCTCATCATCCAACAAAGCCTTGCGGACAGATCATATTAGCCATTCCCAAACGCTGATGTACTCGTGATGAGTATTGTTATTATTAAAACAAAAATAGCAAATACCCTTGCCACCGATGCAACCCACCTCCCTCAACTGAACATAAAAAACTGCCATGGGCAGGCATTCCAAACCAATAAACTAAATGTGTGTGTGGAAGTCCTCGTTTTTTCCTCCCACTGACCTAAATCAATCAATCATGGGGCATATGCGGGGGGCCGCGTCGCCTAGCCCACTCCTGACGACGCTACTACCTGTCATAAAGATTTAATGTGGATTTACTTTATTTCTGCTGCTAACGATCTGTTCAAAAATATTTTATCGAAATCATTATAGATCCCCAGTCCACAAAAGTATCGTTGACAGCAAGCTATATCCTAGCTATATACAGCTCCCCTAAACAGGGTTGAGTCAAAAGATTTTCGTCTCATCATTCTCTCCTCTGACTGACTGTCTTCAATCTTTAAATCACCGCCGCAATGTTGCTTCTCTTGCTCTCTTCTACCATTATTTTCATGTGCACTGCTCTTCTGAACTTGCTAACTGCATGCCTACCCCCCTCCCGCGGCCTCGCTGCACAAGACTTTCTACTCATTCTCATCCCTATTCTGTCCATCTTCCTAATGCAAAAGTTAATCAGTATCTTTACTCTTTCATCCCTTTCACTGGTAAACTCTATAACTCTCTTCCTGTTTCTATTTTTCCACTTTCCTATGACTTAAATCTTATCAAAAGAAGAGTAACAAGACACCTCCCTAACTAAATTGGCTCACCCCTCTTTTTTATGTTATTCTCTTACTGTCTTCTTTATAGGGACTGGCAACAAGCGGGCTTTGTGTTACACATTTTTGTTGTGCCCTTGGCCAGTCCTTTGTGATGTAATAAAAAAAAATAAAAAAAATATATGACCAGTTAATTGAAATGAGTAATAATGCGTTTGATTGCGTCATCTTTGGTAATTTCGATGTAGCCATTAATTCCTGGGGGAACCCACTAAACTCGATCTCGGATCAGGAGTTCTATAAGGATAAATTAGATAGTCCGTTAACTCAGTATGTTCAAAAGCCAAGGAGAAGTGACAATATATAATTTTATAAACCTTGTTTTTTCAATAAATGCTTATTTAGAAAAGAATGTAAAAGTTAGCCATGAATTTCGCATTTGCAACCATAAAAATGTCTCCTATAATATAAACCCAAAGTCTGCAGGTAAAATGCTAGCGATGAACAAATGTTCCTATATAGACAAGGAAACTATGAAAGACTTTTTTTTGTTTCAAGTCGATTTTATCAAAAATAGATTCGTGGTATTATCTAATGAAAAAACTGATATAGACAAATCACGGGGAAGAGTTGATAACATCATAAGTAATGTTGTTAAGTCTTGTATATCGATTACTGACGTCCCGTAAAACAAAGAATAAGACCAAGACGTAGTGGAACCACCAATTTGAATCTGGGTTTTTACAGAAAAAAACGAGCCTACCATAAATATTTGGAATCTCAAAACGAATTCGATGAAATTACATTTGAAAGACTACGGGGTGATACGAAAATGTTGATAGAGAAGAGTGAGAAAGATCTTGGAATATGTATTGCACATATTAGTAAATCGTATTCCAAATATGAATGAATGAATGTTTCAGTTACGTGAAGAAAAAAAATACTGCAGCAAAAATAAGTAAAATCTGCCTCGAAAACGGTAAACATACGAATAAGAAAATACAGAGGTCTGAAGTATTAAACTATAAGTTTGCCTCTATTTTTACGTATGAAGACATACATGGAATATGATAAGACATCTGCGATCAGAGTAATATAATCCCATTGATAAATTGTGAATTTCTTTAGGACACAATCATTAAAGCAATTGATAAACTCAAATTTGATAAATCCCCTGGGCCAGAATGTATTGCACCACAAGTCTTAAAAGAAGCCAAGTATGAAATGTGTAATCCTCTCCAATATATTTTTATGAAATCCCTAAATTCCGCGAAAGTTACTTGCGACTGGAAACTTGCAAATGTTATTCCAATATAGAAAAAAGGTGATTTGACACATCCGAGCAGCTACAGACCGATCAGTTTCGCATCATCAGTTTGTAAATCGATGGAAACTATGATATGCGCGTGAGACAAGGTGCTCAATTTCTTAGAAGAAAATTATTCGATAAAAATCTCCCAGCACTGCTTTCAAAATAGACGCTCTTACCTAACATATTTGCAAGATTTTTTAAAACGTTTACCGTACATTTGACGAAAACAAGCAGTAGATGTAACTTATCTTTACTCTCAGAAATATTTTGAAGTTTTTCCCATAAGCGCTTCCTAAGAAAAAATAGAATCACACGACATAAATGGAAATATTTTCAAATGGCTTGAAGACTGGCTTTCTGAGAGAAGACAGGGTGTCCTAATAAATGACAAATCTTCTAGCTGGTGAGTCGTCATAAGCGGTGTACCACACGGATCTGTGCATGGTTATGTACTTTTCTTAATCTACGTAAACGATATTGACGAAGGCCTCACCTGTAAGATATAAATGTTTGCTGGCGTTGCTAAAATAACTAATGAAGTAATCACAACTGCCGATAAAATGCGGTTGTAATCAGTCTTTAATCAATTCATTAGCTAGGCAAACAAGTAACAGATGAAATATGATACTGATAAGCTATCAGTACGCTGATGATTGTACCCTTCATTATCCAACGTCATTCATTAGACGTCCAACTCAACAGACCACCTAACTTCTGGTTTTTCTATAGTTTCTGAATTGGGCAAAACAACCCTTGTTTTGTGCAATGCCTTAAAAACCCAATTTCTTCACCTATCTACTCGACATAACATACCAAACAACTATCAACTCTTCTTCAATGACACTCACTTATCTCCCTCTTCTACAATGAACATTCTTGGACTCGTCCTTACTAAAAATCTGGACTGGAAATTTCACATCTTATCTCGTGATAAATCAGCTTCTAAGAAGTTAGGTTTCCTGTGGCGTCTGCGTCCAACTGCGTCTGTGGCCGTGCGACCGACCCCCGTGGCCCCGTGGCCCCTTGCCACGGGGCCACGATCGCGGCTTGAAAGTGGGCCCGTGGGGGGGCCAAGCAGGGGGCCAGCCTAATTTCAGGGGGGGCCATGGCCCCCTATGCACCCCCGTAGAACCGCCACTGCATCCCAGCCCTGGAGATCATTGCGTATAGGCGCTATAGGCACAAGTGTAAAACAAACAAATAGATACGCACCAACATGAGGACGGTGAACATCAAGAGTGTTGTGGCCGCAACGAAGCCCCAAACTTGAGGCTGCAGCGGGTAGTAGAGGCTCTGCCAGCTGGGCTTGATGGTAGGCTTGGCCATGCTGAACCCCATAGTAGCCGGCTCGATGAACATGGTGTAGTCGTAAACTTTCCGAAAGTGAGGCATTACTGCCTGCTTGATGGGTTGAATGTACGCTTCCCGGCGCGTGAGGGACTTACGGACCTGTGAGACACACACACACACACACACACACACACACACACACACACACACACACACATACACACACACACACACACACACACACACACACACACACACACACACACACACACACACACACACACACACACATGGAAAACAATAGGGAAATTTTAGGAAAAAGTAGAAATATTTAGTGAAAAAATATTGAATTAAAAAGAAAAAGAAAAATATAGATACGGAGAACGTACCACACAAGTATCGCTTATAGTAGTTCTTAACATTTTCATCGGTCTACACCCCTGCCAGACTCCCAACTATTCATCGCACCCTATGATGTACGTGTAGCACTAGCTATCGGAGGCCAACCTCCTTACTCCTAGAAGGAGATGAGAAAAGGAGAACATAGGGGCGTCTCCGCACGTACTAGTCGACAACTTTCATTTCCTTCTCATTCTGCAATATGTTCAAACTCATGATCTTGATCAACTTTAAAATGTAATGAACAGGGGAGGTGGTAGCAGAGTGGTTATCGTCACCGGATGATCGTTCTCGAAGACCCGAGTTCGATCCCGAGTGAGACCCATAAATCCACTTAAGATATTTTCTGCACCGTCGAGTGGCCTAAGAATACCCACATGCCCTGCCCATTAACTCTACCTTCGATTGCGAGTGCATCGCGGGACACAGGGGGGCGGCATGAGCCTCTAATCACAGGCGTCACTATAAAAATCATGCCTGCGCCACCACGGGCGAGGGCCAACCATCACAGCCCTCAAGTGAGCCTCCAGGGCCTACCATCCCACCCCTGGAGGTCACTGCCTACAGGCACGATAGGCCAAGATGTAAAACAAAAAAAAACAAAAAAATCTTTAATACCGTCGACATAATTGATAATGACATAATGACATAAATTTGTTTTTTCTATTCATGATTTCAGAATATTTACTAAAGCAAGATATTCCCGTGAGACAAAATTATTAGAATCTCTCTATATCAAACAACTGTCTCCTGACCTTAATATCCAAGTCACTTTTTGCCAATTACAAATAATCAAATGATACTCCTGAAACTGTTTTGATTGTTTCAGAGTAATCTTTGTATTTCCTTCAATCATAACCTCCTTCTACTTCATTAACTAAGTCATATTATTCAGTCCTCTACCAACCCCGACAGCATACACTACCAGGTTCGTTCTCTCTTATTAGTTTAATTTCAAATGTCTTGTGTGTTTTCTTTAGGAAAAATATTTTTATTCTTTATGTAACTTTTTTAGAAATTTTACTTTGATTTTACGAAATGTAATGTTTTTAGCCTGATGATGCCAATTGTTTGGCGAAACGTTGCTCATAAACCTTAACATATGTGAAGATGAGTGTTTATGTTGCCCTAAAAACCATCCATGAAATTCATCACCTCATATATATATATATATATATGATATATATATATATATATATATATATATATATATATATATATATATATATATATATATATATATATATATATATATATATAATGATATATATATATATATGATATATATAATATATATATATATATATATGATATATATAATATATATATATATATAATAATATATATATATATATATATATATATATATATATATATATATATATACTAATTGACCATTAACTACAAGTTAGCAGCAAAGGTGCGTCTAAGATGGATGAGTTTTCGTTTGGTCGAAATCATATTGAATTGAGTATTTCCAAGTAGATATATTCATGTGGTCTATCATAGCATCTTGCACCCCTAAGAGGTTTGACAGCACCCCCTGGGGGTGCGAGCATCTCAGGTTAAGAACCCGTGGCTTAGGCCGTGTATGCTATAAACTGGTAAACATAACTATAGGTATATACACATACACGTAGGAAATAATATCAATGTACGTACATAATGTTATATTTTAGAAATAATGAATAACATGTAAATGAGAATCTTACTTCAGCCATTCCCTTGAAAGGAAGGAAACTGGCGGAGAAGTTTAGGGACTCCGCGATGGCCTGCAAGATAGCAAAGTCCCTCCCAGTGTAGACAGGCGCTTGGTTGGTCTTAGCGTCATAGTCTGTCACTTCCATCATATAAGGTGGGAATGGGAACCGTGTCACGTTCACCTTCATTCCATAGAAACTGAACATTGGGAAGCTTGTTACCATTGGCCTTATGATTCAAATGCTAAATTCAAACGTCTATGTATTGTAAAATGTCATGAAATGTAGATTACATAGATCTTTATCCTCACTTTTTGTATTTCTCTGGAAGCAAGGTGTGGCTATTCAATTGTACCAAGCCGTGATGTGTACTCCAGCTTGCCACCTGCACCACCTGGGCTCCGGTGGGAGTGTAGGGCAGGTGGGCGTGCACCTGGCATCTGCAGCGAAATAAAACTTTATTAACAAAATTGAAAGAAAAGACGGTGGTCGAAGTGGTTAGCATCTGGAAGGAGTGAGCTCGAAGTTACGAGTTAATAGTCCACCGGGGACAACTCTTTATACAATCGGCCGGAGACTACTCCACATGTATTTTGCCCATCAATCCCATCTTCGATGGCTGTGATGATTAGAGGCGACATAAACATTTTAATCATCGCAGGCGTCACTATAACAACATGTAAAAAAAAAGCCTGCCTGTGCCACCATGTGGCGAGTGCTAACCACCATAGACCTCATATGAAAACTACAGGGTCAACCATCTGAGACCTCAAGGTAATGAAAGCCTGCAGGTGCAATAGCTTCAGACGTTAAAGAAAAATAATAGAGAAAAAGCTGACAATAAATGAAATACAGAGGGACAGAGGACTACTACCCTATTCGCAACATGGGCATTCGTTTCGCGTTTGAGATAAAAATGATTGGGATTTTTGTTCCAAGTTATATGGACCTTATTATACAATGACAATAATTGGAGCACCCTGAGCTAATATTCTAGTTGAGAGTAAGGCTGTGAACAGGCGCCTAACATAATTACTGAGCATGTGCAAGATAGTTGCGTTTCATGATTGGTGTAACATTGCTTCGCCCCTCTCTATCGTATATACACACAATTCCGATATGTGAGTCAAAGCTCTAATACTAGCAGCTCTCCTTAACCTTCATTCGTATATACATAGCCTTATGATGCATTTGACTAAATACAAGTTAAGTCTGTGCACCTTGAAAACTTCGAATCACTTATAAATGCTACCTACACCCACTGGACATAACTCTTAAAGCTAAACAACAAACTACTAACTGACCTAACCAAACCTAACTTAACTAATTCCTAAAAAAAAGTGTTTACGTCGGCCAACTGATAGAGAGGGGAAGAGCAACGCAACACCAATCACGACGCGGCTAGCTCGTGCATGCGCAGTACTGACGTTAGGCGCATGTTCGCAGCCGTTTCTGAGAGTAAGGTGGGGCACCTCATTTTCTTATGCCATTTGTTGATTTGGAGTTTCTTACCTTTCATTGCTTGACTCTGTTTTGGACGTAAGAAACAACGTGTTCATCATGGAGAAGGTCCAGTAGTACTGCAATAGACTTTTAACTCTCGTTATGTCTAGCTGGGTGACCACTAACAACCTTGTCTTTTCCCACACTATCACACGGTCACTATCAGACGCCTCCGCGAAGACAGCGAGAAAGGCGGGGCTGTCGCTGACCACCACCACCGTCAAGCACCACGACAACTCTCGCAGCTGGAACAGGGGCACATAACAAAAAAGTGAAGAACATTTCAGCCGGATTAGTGGTTTATCAGAAAAACAAGAATTATGAACTTAAAAATGTAGTCATCGGAAAAAGCGTTCCGGGGCTTCGGGCCAATTGCAGATTTTATCTATTTACTTAAAAGCAACAGTATAACAGAAGTAACACTCGTAACACACACTGAGACCAGGTAGCGTGTTTGCCCCACTCACAGACACCTGAAAATATACCAGATGTAAACAAACACTTCTTGTCTTGTGTATAGCGCTAACGACTACCCAAGATTGTATTTTTAATAGAGATCCTGAAACTCTTTGCTGCGACAGTAATTCACAATATGAAAACAAATAAGAATTTTAAATGTGAATAACATGACATGATATCCGGAAGTTTATCCCTCATATTAATTGAAATAGCTCAAGCTTTTCAAACACTCCACATCCATCATCTCCAACAAGCTTGCGGACAGCACATATTAGCCAATTCATCCAACGCTGATGACTAGTGATGAGTTATTGTTTATTATTAAAACAAACATAGCAATACCCTTGCCACCGCTGCAACCACCTCCCTCAACTTGGAACATTAAAAAAGCCATGTGGCAGGCATTCCAAACCAATAAACTAAATTGGAAGTCCTCGTTTTTTCCTCCCACTGACCTCAATCAATCAATCATTGGGGGCATATGCCGGGGGGGCGCGTCGCCTCGCCCACCCTACGACGCTACTACCGGGGCCTACCACGTGCGAGTCCCCATGCAGGCTCCCTTCCCATACACCCGCCAGGGTGGCCTGGTGGTAGAGCGCGCGGCCCGAGTGTAGAGACCCTGCATTCGGTCAGCGGTTCGAGTCCACCAAGTTCGTACTGGTGTGGTGGCGCTTTGTATAGTCAATAACCTTGTAGTTGGTACTTGCAAAGTGTCTAGATAGGATCAAGGTATCTTATCTTATCCCTTCCCATACCAAGCAACTCTCGACAGGAAGCATCAACTTGCCCCAGCCACGAGCCTTGAGGTCGCCCCCTTGGTCTCTTCCACGCCGGATTGTCTCTTACAGATATAACCCGATGGGAAGGATCGATTTCAGGGTAGCGTACCACATGCCCATATAGCCGAAGTTGGCGCTGACGGACTATGCAGGTAATAGGTCTCGATTCAGTCTCACGGTGCAATCGCTGATTTGACACGTAATCATCCCAGTGTTACCCCATGATTCTGCGAAGACACTTATTACCAAAGGCATCGATTCGCTTCTTCAAGTCGTTATTTAGTGTCCATGTCTCTCAACCATAGAGTAAGACAGGGATCACAAGCGACTTGAAGAACCGGATCTTTGTCCTACTGCACAGGTACCGACAACGCCAAATACTCGTGCTGAGCGAGTCCATAACACCGATGGCTATGCCAATCCGCCGTAAGACTTCTTGACGTGACCCGTCATTGTTATGGACTGCGCTGCCAAGATATGTAAAACTTTCTAAGATCATAATGTCCTCGCTGCACGCATGAACAGACTGTACTGTTTCATCTAGTAAGCCTCCAAACACCTGGACCTTGGTCTTGAGCCAGGAGACCTCAAGTCCCAATAGTTTTGCCTCCTCGTGCAGCTTCTCGAGAGCCATCACCAGGACCTCCAGCGACTCAGCAAAGATTACTGCATCATCGGCAAAAATAAGATCAGTGATCTTGGTGTTGCCGAGGGCTGCTCCACAATCTCTTTGATCTACAACTTTGCCCAATACCCAGTCCATATACGTGTTAAAAAGGGATGGGGTAGGGACCCACCCTTGCTTCACTCATGTATTCACAGGAAAGAAGCTGGATACACCTTCCCCACACTTCACATCACTCTCAGTCCCAGAGTACAGACCAGTCATCAAACCAATAGCCCTTGCAGGAATCTCGCGAAGTAGCATAAGATCCCAGAGTAACTCACGATGCACTCAAACGCCTTCTTGAGATCAACATAGGCTGCAAGCATCCCCTGTCGAAACTCACGAGTTGTATAGGAAAGTTTATGAGACGGCAGATAATGATAAGGATTATGATATAATATATCTGGACATTAGTAAGGCATTTGACAAAGTACCACACGAGCGACTCTTAAATAAGGTTAAGGCTCATGGAATAGATGGGAAGGTTCTTCGTTGGATCAGAGCTTGCCTAAGTAATAGGCAACAAAGGGTTACAATTAATGGTTCTAAATCTGAATGGAGACTGGTGACAAGTTGAGTTCCACAAGTGTCTGTTTTGGGTCCATTTCTATTTTTGATTTACATCAACGACTTGGATAGTGGGATTAGCAGTGATATCAGCAGGTTTGCTGATGATACTAAGGTAGGTAGGATTATTGGATCACAGGCTGATATAAACATATAGCAGGGAGACTTAGATAAAATTAACGAGTGGGCAGTCAGATGGCAGATGGAATTTAATATTGATAAGTGCAGCGTTATGAATGCTGGTAGAAAAAACCCTGGTAATAGATACATCATAAGCAATGTATCGCTGATAAGATCAGAAGGTGAAAAAGATCTTGGAGTGAGGGTGAGCCCAGACCTCCGACCTAGGAAATAATTTATTGTGGCCAGAAATAGAGCTAATAGAGTATTAGGATTCATTACCAGAAGTGTTAAAAGTAGAAGTGCGGAAGTTATTCTAAAGCTTTATCTGGCTCTAGTCAGGCCTCACCTAGACTATGCAGTTCAGTTTTGATCTCCATATTACAGGATGGATATAGCCTTGTTAGAAACAGTGCAGAGAAGGATGACCAAAATGATGCAAGGGATGCGTAACTTTAGTTATGAGAAGAGATTGAAGTTATTAAAATTACACTCACTCGAGAGACGCAGAGTAAGGGGCGATCTGATAGAAGTTTTTAAGTGGATAAAGGGATTTAATAAAGGAGCGGTAGGAAAAGTTCTTGCTGCTTTTAACCAGAGTAGAACAAGAAGTAACGGATTCAAGCTGGAAAAGCGTAGATTTAGAAAGAAAATAGGGAAAAACTGGTTCACAAATAGGGTGGTGAATGAGTGGTATAGTCTCAGTAGACAGGTAGTTAGTGCGGAGTCATTAGGGAGCTTTAAAGAGGTCTGGATAGGTTCATGGATGGGATGAAAGGTGGATGTAGGTAGTGTTAGGTGACAGGAACTACCATGTGTAGGCCTCGCGGCCTCTTGTAGCTTCCTTATTTTCTTATGTTGTTATGTTCTCACGTCGGCGTTCCACCAGGACGCGAAGCGCTAGGATACGGTATGTTGTTGACTTACCAGGCGTGAATCCAGACTGCTGAGGTATCTGATGCTTCAGCAGATGGCTGCAGATCCGTGTCAGCAATAGATGGGCAAGCACCTTGCCTGGTACGCTGAGCAATGTAATACCGTGGTAATTGTTGTAGTCCTGACGGTTCCCTGTCCCTTTCCAGATAAGGACGACCAGCCCCCTTTTCCAGGCAGGAGGAATTGTATCTGATTGCCACACGGCAGTCAGGACAGAATGCAACCCGCGGATCATGGCCTCACCCCCAGATTTGAGGAGCTCCGCACTGATATTACAAACACCAGCTGCCTTTCCACCCCTTAACTATGCTACAGCCTCTCTGACTTCGTCAAGAGAGGTTGCGGTTTCGTCAATGGGAGGATCGGCATCCACTGCCCGTAATCCAGAGTAATACAACATCCCAAAGAAGGAAATGCTGTAATGACCCAGATATCTTCTGCTACATCTGTGGACACTTCACTTTGCAGGGTGAGAGGCGCAACATCAATATCTTTGTCAAGGTGTATCTAGCCTACTTTAAAGTACCACTTGGAGACCAGGAAAAAAGCTGGGCTCCTCACAAAGTGTGCAAAACCTGTGTTGAAACTTTGCGATCATGGTCTCAAGGAAAGAATGCTAAGCTCAAGTTTGGTGTGCCAATGGTTTGGAGAGAACCAACAAACCATTTGGATAACTTCTACTTCTACCTTGTCAATGTAAAAGGTTTCAATAAGAAAACCAAACAACACTTGCAATACCCAAATATCCCATCTGCCATTCGACCAGTTGCACACTGTGAGGAAATAAATACCTGTGTCTGTACCTGAGCTGCCAGAGATTGATGTCGAATCCCTCAATTCACCTGCTTCTACAGATGAAGATGATGAGACTGATCTGATCTTTTTAAGCCATCTGATGCAGATTGTGATAAACTTTCTCTGTTTAGTCAGCCTGAATTCAATGATCTGGTCAGATATTTGTATTTGCCAAAGCAGTCTGCTGAATTGTTGGCTTCCAGGCTGCAAGAGAAAAGACTGCTGAAACCTGGAACTAGTGTCTCCTTTTATCCTAACAGAGAAGCAGAACTGCGGAAGAACTTCCATTCAGAAGGTCAGCTTGTTTATTGTAATGATGTTGAAGAGCTTCTTCTCACTATGAGACTGCCTGCATATGATTCAAGTGAGTGGAGACTTTTTATTGACAGTTATAAAAGGAGCTTGAAATGTGTTTTACTTCACAACGGAAACATATATGGTTCAATCCCAATAGGACACTCTGTAGAAATGAAAGAAGGGTATGCCAGCATTAAGATTGTTCTGGAGAGGTTGCAATACCATGTTCATGGATGGGTAATTTGTGTGGATTTGAAAATGGTGAACTTTCTGCTGGGCCAGCAAGGAGGTTACACAAAATACCCCTATTTCCTGTGCTACTGGGACAGTAGGTCTACAGTAGACCACTGGGTGAAAAAGAAATAGCCACCAAGAAACAGTTTGACGCCTGGTGACAAGAACACCATTAATGACCCTCTGGTTGATAGGAAAAACATTGTCTTTCCCGCACTGCACATAATACTTGGTTTGTTGAAGCAATTCGTCAAAGCTCTTGATCACAGTGGAGACTGCTTCAGCTATAGTATATGTTCAACCTTGCCAAGTCGCAGTGACGAGAAGAAAAAGGCAGGAATATTTGATGGACCTCAAATAAGAACACTCCTCAGGGATCCACACTTTGTTACAACAATGATTGCGGCAGAGGCTAGAGCTTGGAATGCATTCTCTGATGTGGTGCAGAATTTCCTTGGGAACAGGAAAGCTGACAACTATAAAGAGATTATGGAGGAGCTCCTCTTGAGTTTGCAATCACTTGGATGTAGAATGAGCATCAAGGTGCACTACTTACATAGTCACTTGGTCAAGTTTCCAGAGAACCTGGGTGATGTGAGCGAAGAGCAAGGTGAACGCTTTCATCAAAACATTAAAGTAATGGAAGAACGTTACCAAGGCCGATGGGACTCAAACATGATGGTAGATTACTGCTGGAGCTTGATGAGAGACATTCCAGAAGCTGTACATCAGAGATCGTCAAAGAAGAAGTTTATGCAGTTGTAACATGACCACAATGAATAGACTTTTTTTTACATAGTTTTGTTATCTTCACACTTAAATCTTACATACTAATGTGCATTCACTCTCACAACTTTGTGCTACGACTCATTAAATGTGTGTATCTATATATGTTTAATTCTTCCATTATGAACATAAATTGCCGTTTCTTGTGAAAATACAAGATTTTTTATCTCGAAAACCTGATGTGATAGACAGAAACTGATGACAGATTTGGATTCAGCACACCAAAAGCAGCTAAAATCCATTGGAATACCTTGTGCCAGAAAAACGTGTTGACCGGTGATATATTGTGTGTCTAATGTGTGAATAATATAATGAATGAAGTAAAACAAAAACACTAAATGAAAGCAAATATGAAAATATGAATTAATTAGCTAACCCTACACCTTCTGTAATTAATAAGTTAATATTACCGACATCAACGGGTGAGAAGCGATGTCCAGGTTAACACTACAACCACCACCAGGAAAGTTAGATTCCAGACGGGTACAAAATTAGACGGACTAGTTTTAGGCCGCCGAGCTCTTTATCACCTTGAGTGACGACCGGCGTGTATCAATGCTTTGCTCAGGTACTTCGGGTACTTGCCCCGAAACCCGGCTGGGTTTGGAGTCTTGATGGTAGTATGGTGGTGAATAACAAGACGACGGGGAAGGGCGTAACAATATATATATATATATATATATATATATATATATATATATAATATATATATATATACATATATATATATATATATATATATATATATAATATATATATATATATATATATATATATATATATATATATATATATATATATATATATATATATATATATATATATATATATATATATATATATATATATACTATATATATATATATATAATATATATATATATATATATATATATATATATATATATATATATATATATATATATATAGCTATATATATATATATATATACAGTTGACCCTCGATTTAACGGACCTCGGTTTAAAGGACTTCGGATTTAACGGACTCCATTTGCGTGACAAATTTGCGGGCAAGAATGGCATGCCATACCGCTTATCGCCTCTCGAATAACTCAACATAATTCATTATTTTCTCATTTTATTTTGGAATGTTTGGATTTTAAGGAGTTTTGATGTATCAGATATTAAGATATATAAGAAAGGAGCCTGTGTTGCTAGTGATTTAGTGGCAGAAAGTGTGTATTGATTAGAATAGTGATTATTAGTGTTATGGGGTGGTCGCTGCAAGACTGTCTCCCTGTCACCTCAACACCCTAAATCACCCTTATTTATGGTAACACACGGTGCTACAATGGCCTAAATAGTGACACGTGTATAAAACTGCTCATCACAACCATATATAATAAGATATATAATAATGAGCAATAATCATGATAATAAGCAATACCTTTGACAGCCACGGCATGTGTCTGACCGTTCGTTTGTTTACCTTGCACTAACCAGACGGAGAGAAAATGGCAACATTTTAGGGATAACCCATCACTTTATGGGAAAGTTTTCTTCCTTTATATCTCATTTTGGGGTGATTAAAATGTCTCATGCTGTTGCTGCTGCCACGGCCGCACTGCCAGGCGTGGATGAGCGCCTTGAAATTATTTTCATATCTTTAAAAAATATGTTTGAATAATAGCCATTAAAATGCGATTATATGTCTACATTGACCTAGAATAATGATATCTCATAGCATACCAAGCAGTAATGAGCGAGCCTGGATACTTACTAGCTCTCCTAATACTAGTCCCATGCAGTCGTGGGCGAGTGTGCCAAATCCCTGATGTTGCGCCACTGACTGTCTACCTCCCTACACGGTCTGGTTGTGTTTGTGATTATTTCTCATTTATTTCACAGAGTGTAGGAGCATACCATTTCCAGCATGTAGTGCCAGTCACTGTTTATCTCCCAACATAGTTACACGGTCTGCTTGTGTTTGTGATTATTTTTCATATATTTCACAATTTTTCCTGTGTTTTACCTATATTTTCACACCCTCTGGAAAATACCTAGCAGTAACGGATTATCGGGTTCAACGGACCACTTCTCCCCCTTTTAGTCCGTTAAATCGAGGTTCGACTGTATATATATATATATATATCTATATATATATATATATATATATATATATATATATATATATATATATATATATTCATTTATATATATATATATATATATATATATAAATTTTATATATATATATATATATATATATATAATTTATATATATATATATATATATATATATATATATATATATATATATATATATATATAATATATATATATATATATATATATATATATATATATATATATATATATATATAATATATATATATATATATATATATATATATATATATATATATATTATTATATAATATATATATATATTATATATATATATATATTATATATATATATATATTATATATATATATATATATTATATATATATATATATATATATATATATAGACAGACAGACAGACAGACAGACAGACAGACAGACAGACAGACAGACAGACAGACAGACAGACAGACAGACAGACAGACAGACAGACAGACAGACAGACAGACAGACAGACAGACAGACAGACAGACAGACAGACAGACAGACAGACAGACAGACAGACATGTTACGGTGGAGCCTATAGCGCCTGTAGGCTATTTTTCCTTGTGAGGGCTAAGGTGGTTGGCCCTGCACATTGTGGAGGGTCGTCATGTCGGTCGCTTTCGCCCGTTGGTGGTGCAGGCTGGATTTTTATAGTGACACCTGTGGTCTTAGGTGAAGGCCCCGTTGTCTGTGATGTTCGGATGCTCAGTCAGACTATGCTGCCACCTGGTGTTCCTCCGTCACACTCGCAGTCGAAAGAACAGGTATAGCTGCATGCGGGTTTATACAGCCACTCGACTCATAATCATCGAATCATAATCTCGAATCATAAGTCTCATCATTATCTGCTGTCTCATATACGTTCCTATAAAAACTCAATAAATTGGTCAGACATGACCTACCCCTGGTAAATCCATGTTGTGAATCATTGACCAAACTATGTTTTTCTTAATGGTCTCTAATGTTTTTTGCAATAATATATTCCAATAATTTACCTACCACTGACGTTAGACTAACGGGTCGATAATTTGACATCAGTCCTCTATCACCCTTCTTGAATATGGGGACTACATTTCCTTTCCTCCATATTATCGGCACTTCGCCTATATCAACCGATTTCCTAAAAATTTGCACTAACGACTCACTAACAACCTCTTTGCATTCTGTTAATACTCTGAGATAAGCTTCATCTGGGCCTGGTGACTTAATATTCTTCATTCTATCAATACCCTCTTGTACCATTTCCGTAGTTATCTTTGAGTTTCTTCTCATCGCTTCCTTTAAACATCTGTTCACTATCAGGTATCGTCTGTGTATCCTCCTGAGTATAAACACTTAAAAAAATTTAATAAAATTTTTTACACATATCCTCATTCCTAGTTACGATCTCACCCTGCTCTATTCTTAACGGCCCCACTAATTCCTTAGTTTTTGTTTTATACATGAAAAAACCCCTTAGGGTCGTTCTTTGCCTGTCCAGCGACCTTAATTTCATAATTGCTCTTACCGACTCTAGTTAATCTCTTCACTGTACTCGCCATCACGTTATACTGTTTTTTTTCTCACCTGTCCAGCCTTGAACCTGAAGTACATGTTTATTTTTACTCCAATGTTGTGTTTTACATTCGCGGTCATCCATTTCGGGTCGTTCTTCTTTGATCTTATCGTCCTATAAGGAATAGACCTTTTTTGTCCTGCAATTAATTTCCTTACAAATAATGTATAATCCTCATCCGCCTCGACCTCACTAACACCTGTCTCCTCGCTGACCTCGGTCCACTCCTTCCCTTCATCCTACAACCCGAATTTATCCCCTCCAGGTGTCTTCTTAATCCTGCATAATTGGCCTTTCTGAAGTCAGGTACTCTTTGCTTATTAACATATCTATTTCCTACTTTCCATTTTAAGCAAAACCTGATTTCACAATGGTCGCTGTTAGCTAACCGTCCTCAAACCTCCACCTCTGTAACTAAATCGTCCCTGTTTGTCAGTAATAAATTTATAATATTATCCCCTCTAGTAGGCTCCCTGATTGCTTGCCTTAAAAAGTTATCCTGAACTATATTTATATCTGCGTCATGGTCTCCTATAATTACATCCCAGTCTATATTCCTAGGAGTATAATCTCCTACGAAGCATTATCGATTATATCTGCAAGCCTTGCTTATTTCTTGCCACATAGGAGCTGAATCCTCTTTACATAAGTTTGGAGGCCTATATACAACACCTGAAACCATTTTCTCAGTTCCTACCGTAACCTCTACCCATATAGACTATATGCTATCATATGTTTTTATAACATTATTAACACAACACTGCAATGTATCTCTTGCATAAATCGCAACTCCACCACCTCGCCTGCCTAACCTGTCCTTGTGAAATAACTTTCATCCAGCTTTCTCAACCTCCGGATCAAATACCTTTCCTGACATATCCAACCATGTAGCTGTTAATGCTATTATATCAAAATCCTCTACACTATTTATTCCTTTCATGAAATCTATCATGTTTAAAATACTCCTACAATGTGTAAAGAACCTTCAAGCAACTCCTCTTCTTTTTGTCCATTTTCCCTATATCTTTAATTAACCCCCTCCTTTCTCTCTTCTTACGAATCACTTTAGTTCCCTGCCTTCTGAAACTC
>JACEEZ010002484.1:40000-45000 GCA_016584305.1 Chionoecetes opilio | reverse complement strand
CAGGCCCACTTCATGAACAGCGTGAAGCCCGGCACATTCCAGAAGACATTAGCGGAGTGCCTCGCCCTAAATGGTCTCCCTAATGTTAAACTGCCTCCCAACCCCCCTCGGAGCGAATAATTCAAAAAATTACTGCTGGATGTGGTTTGACCACTGTCGCCATGGCCTCACCAACGCGCCAGGTACCTGTTCCCGTGGAACACGTGGCCTCACCCGCACCCTCCACCCCACGCATCTCAGTGGACATCGCCCCGACACAGGTCGACCCCGTTGATCCCGCCCCTGGGGAGGAAGCTGATGACGAGGCCCCAAATACATCACAGTCCACGGCCACCACCACTACCTCGAACGTTGATGTGCTTTCTGTCAGTCACAAGGGGGACGCCAGCTAATCAGCGCCGGCCGTGGAGCTTGCCCCGGCTGGCTCCGTGGAAGGGACCCTAAGCCGAGCAGCGTCGCCCGCGGAGCTCGCCCCGGCTGGCTCCATGGAAGGGACCCTAAGCCGAGCAGCGTCGCCAGCGGAGCTCGCTCCGGCGGGCTCCGAGGAGGTGGCCCTGCATGAAATCAACAAGGGTGGGTCGGTTAGTGACGCAGCCAACACTCATACGCGTGGGGACACCCCACCCCCCCCCGCCGCTGTGAGGCAGGTCGCTGCTAGTGGTTACCGGAGAGGTGGGAGAAGTAGAAACAGGAAGAGACTCGTCTACGAGTAATCCAGCACAATGTACTTCACTAGACCACACGACGCTTTGACCTGAGTAACTGCTACCGACAATACGACCCAGACATCATCCTGATCAACGGACACGGACTGAATGACGAGACTAGACTGAAAATTCTAGGGTACAGGACTTATCAACAAAATCTCAGCGGCGAGCCCATGGATGGGGTCGCCATAGCGGTCAGGGGCTCGCTACAGTGCAGGATCGAGGATGATTTTTTGTCCGAGACCCTCGCAATTGAGATAGACACATCTGACGGACCTGTCTTCATCGCCTTCATACCTTCCCCCCAGACGTCCCTTCCTTCCTCACCCTGATTTATTGCGACTGTTAAGACGAAGATCCCCAGTTTTCATTGCTGGGGATCTGAACGCCAGACACCCGACCCTAGGCTACAGATCGACCAATCAAAACGATCGTGAGCTCGTGGCCTACCTCAGACGTCAGACAGCCAATCACCTTGGTCCACATTTTCCCACTTACTACGGCCCTCTTTCTGCTACTTCTCCTGACATTGTTCTTTCTAATGCCGCTAATTTCTTATATCATTCTATCACGCCAGGTCCCTTAACAACCAGCGATCATATTCCCATTATACTCTACATATCTACTTCCCCCATTCCCATACCTGTTCCTAAATCCTTCGCCTTCAACAGAACTGACTGGGACGCTTTTGACGGGGACGAGTCACTACAAATGGCCGACCTACCTGACGTATCCCGGGCGACCTTGGACGATATTGACGCGGCACTTGACTCGTGGATGTACACAGTCAAACTTGCTGCTGACAGACACATACCCAAGACTGCTCACAAGACGCCAGCATACTGTACACCCTCCAGACTGACACAGATGACACGTATACAGTTCCAGGCTCTTCAGGCCCAGGCCGGAAGAGCAGGTTGGACTTATGACAATTACAGACGTTACATTCATTTACGCTTAACACTACAGGACGCTAGACGTGTTGAATCCCGGCAGTCCTGGGGTAGTGCTCTAGCCAGACTGTCGGCTTCACACAGGGACCCAAAAGTTTTTTGGCGAGCAGTAAAGAGACTTTCTGGACGCGCGACTAACAAAGACACATATTTAGTAGACACCAACGGACTAAAACACCACTCCGACGTTGACAAAGCCCGGCTGCACACCTCTGTTTGGGAGACTGTGTACCGGGATGACTTTGACGACGACGACAATGACATTGTGCTGGATTATATGACTGAAAATCTACGTAGGTCGACTCCTTATGAGTCGGCGGACACGACGAGGATAAGGGGCATCTCGGAGCTCGACTCCCTGATCTCTTCAGGGGAGCTTCGGGGGGTCCTGAGGCACAGCATGAGTACCTGCCCGGGCGTTAGCGGTATCAACAAAGTTATTCACTCTCACATCCCAGAGCGGGCGATGGATCGGTTGCGGGACATCCTGAACGCGGCTCTCTCGGCTGGTTACTTCCCGGAACGCTCCAAGGAAGCGGAGATGAGGATGTTGATCAAGTCTGGGAAGGCACCTACCCGCCCAGACAGCTATCGCCCCATCTCCCTCCTGGAGGTTCCGGGAAAGCTGTTTGAGAGAGTCATCACTGGGAGGCTCCGCAACAACCTGGAGGAAAACGGCCTGTACAACGACGCGCAGTACGGGTTTCGCCGTGGAAGGGGCACCACTCACGCCGCGGTGGCCACGGAGGCCCTCGCCATCCACCACGCCTCCGGCTACAGGTGCAACCTGGTCCTCCGGGATGTCAGCAAGGCGTTCGACAAGGTGTGGCACCTTGGACTCTAGTACAAGCTGCTTCATCTTGGGCTCCCGGGCCCGGTCGAGCGTTTACTCTGCGATTTCCTGGAGGATCGAACGGCCAGAATCAAGGTCGGCACCCAGGTTGGCCCCCCCTTCCCACTGGAGACAGGAGTACCGCAGGGTAGTGTTCTCTCCCCAACCTTGTATATCCTGTACACCAGTGACTGCCCGTCGTCAGTGGCGGGCATGAATGTCCTGTACGCCGACGATGTGTCCCAGGTCGTTTTCCATCCGGGACGATCCAGCGCCATGCTCAACGCCCGCACTGATAAGAGAGGTAGCCAGGATCGGCGCCTTCGAGGAGGAGTGGAGGATCAAGACCAACCTCGCCAATTTCAGCGTCATCCCGATGGCGACCCATAACCCCCCACCGCTAATGGTGGACGGTAGAGTGGTGGACTTCCAGGCCAGCGGCACCGTCCTCGGCCTGCAAGTATCATCGCGAGGGTACGCGTCGCACGTGACGTCACGAGTACGGCGCGCAAAGTCCGCCCTGTTCACCCTCTACCGGTTCCGGGACCTCGACGCTGGGCTGAAGCTCCACCTCGTCAAGGCGCTGGTCCTCCCTGTCCTCACCTACCCCCCGATACCGCTGCACGCCCTGAGCAGGACAGCAATCAGTAAGCTGCAACGGGTGCAGAACGCTGCTCTCAGGTTCGTGGTGAACCACAGGTGGGACGACTTCGTGACAATGGAGTCGCTACACGAGTCCGTCGACCTCCCAGCCATCAATGTCCGCCTGCATCACATGGCCTCACAAGTGTGGCTCCGGATGCAGGAGGAAGACTGGGAGCAGTTTCTGGTCCTGCAGGAACTCAGCGACGCGGCCCCGGATCGTTCCCACGGGTGGTTCCCCAGGAGCCTGAGGGCCTTGCGTGATGACCCCGATCCCGCCCCACGTTACTCATAGCTCTGCTTTATGTCCTCACGTTTTTCTTTTTTCTTTTTCTCGTCAAAAAAAAAAAAAAAAAAAACACGTTAATCTGTTAACTTTGAGTTAATTATGTATCCCATGTCAAACCCACTTATTCATTATCTATTGTTTAATCAGTTTTTTGTTTTGTTTTAACGCATATTTGTTTTCTTCTCTGTGTCTTGTCTTATTTCAAATTTTTATATGTATATATATACTCATGTCTTTTAACTTACCTGTTCACTTCATCCTATTATTATTATGTGATTATATCCTTTGTTTTTATGTTACTTAAAAAATATTTAGATTGAATTTTTTCTTCTTTTTTTTTGTGTGTGTGAATGTTTTGTGAATGTTTTAACTAAAATCAGCAAGCCGGACCGCCCGGTCACTTTATTCTATTTCTGTATTTCTGTACTTGGTATTCTTGTCCCCCCCCCCCTCTTTGTAACTTCCCCAACCTTTTCTCTCAATAAACTTCAAACTTCTAGACCAGGGGTTCTCAAACTTCGGGGGGTTCGCGAGTCGGCGGGGTCGTCTGAGGGGTCGTGAGATTTCTAGAATGTACAAAATGCACAATATTCATAATTTATTAGTATTCTTTTATATATATATTATCATTATAAAACAAAACAATGATTATGCCTTCCAAGGCTTTAATATATTTCTAATAAAAAAATACAGTTACATAATCTGACTCTGAGAAAAGAGTAGATTTTTTGCCCTCCCTCCCCTTTCCGTCAAGCCCTCAGCACCACGCTCACACGTCCATTAGCTATACATACGTAGCTACTTGTATCATCACCGCCCGACCCTTGTTAAGGCATTATAAATCCACATCACAAGTCATAACTTTATTTAGGTTAGACTTATTTTTTCGATGCGTCTAAAGCAAGAATATAGTATATAAATTGCACTGATACGGTATCATTTAAGTATTCATAATATTTTACCAAATATATTATTCTTAGATTGTTATGATACGGAGCAATACGACTGTGTGTGGGTATGTGTGTGTGGGTGGGGGGGTATATATATGTGTGTGTGTGTGTGTGTGTGTGTGTGTGTGTGTGTGTGTGTGTGTGTAAGAGAGAAAAAAAAGACAAAGAATGTAAATGTGTCAGATTGTCAGAAATGCTTTGGTAAGGGTAGGGGGGGTTGCAGGACTTTCAAAATTATTTGGAGGGGTCGCAGGCCAAACAGTTTGAGAACCTCTGCTCTAGACATACTGTATGCCTACGCCACTGACCGCCCGTGCACCCGTGTGCACGCGTGCGCGTTGCTTTACTGAACGCAGCCTTTGCCTGAAGACGCTATCAGTGACGCCCGAGTGCTCAGTGTACAGTAGTACTGCATTTCTAGACTTCAGTATCAGCCATGTTTTGGTGAGTAGTGAGTACAAGTAAAACAATCTGTGCTGTTTTGGCATGTTTGAGTGAGTTCTTATTATTTTGGGTGGCCAAAGGTAACCATCGGATAATTCGGACTTGCGGATAATTCGACCCAGGCCTCCCCCCAATTAGATAAAATTATAGAGGGTTTACTCAATCAATCAATCAATGGGGGCA
>JACEEZ010002484.1:0-35000 GCA_016584305.1 Chionoecetes opilio | reverse complement strand
TGCCTTAGGTCTTCCCACTTAGCTGAGTTGAAGTGCCAGAAGCACCTCCGCTTAGGTGGGTCCCGAGACGGTACCGGAGCGATAGGACAGGTTACAGAAATAAGATTGTGATCGGAGGAACCCAACGGAGAGAATAGTTTCACAGAGTAACAGAAGGGTTAGTAGTTAGGAAAAGATCAATAATGTTGGGCGTGTCTCCAAGGCGGTCAGGAATACGGGTAGGGTGCTGTACCAGCTGCTCTAGGTCTTGGAGGATAGAAAAGTTGTAGGCTTGTTCACCAGGTTGGTCAGTGAAAGAAGATGAAGGTCTTAGCCAAAGCTGGTGGTGAACATTGGAGTCCCCCAAAATGGAAATTTCAGCTAAAGGAAAATGAGACGAGATGTGTTCCACTTATGATGTTAAATAGTCGAAGAATTTTACATAGTCAGAGGAGTTAGGTGAGAGATATACAGCACAGATAAATTTAGTAAGAGAGTGATATTGAAGTCGAAGCCAGATGGTAGAAATTCGGAAGATTCAAGGGCGTGGGCACGAGAGCAAGTGATGTCATTGCGCACATATACGCAACAGCCAGCTTTGGATTTAGAATTAGAATAGAGACAGTAAAAGGAGACAGAAAAAGGTTTGCTGTCAGTGCTCACAGCCAACTGAGTTTCGGTGAGGAAAAGAAGATGAGGTTTAGAGGAGGAGAGATGATGTTCGACAGAGAGAAAGTTCTAAGGCCGCGAATGTTGCAGAAGTTTAAGGAGAGAAGGCTAGAGGAAGTATCAAGACACCTCGGGTCGACTTGTTTGAGTCTGTCCGACCTGGGGATATTTATGGTCCCCTCCTCAGTAAGGGACTCCGAGGCTGGGTGAATGGTCGCCATAATGAAATTTTGAGTGAAGATAGTGTAGGGATGTAAGTGCATGTAGTGTAATGTGAGTAGTAAGAGGAATTGTCTTTAGAGTGC
Source organism: Chionoecetes opilio (assembly GCA_016584305.1). Classification (NCBI taxonomy): domain Eukaryota; kingdom Metazoa; phylum Arthropoda; class Malacostraca; order Decapoda; family Majidae; genus Chionoecetes; species Chionoecetes opilio. The sequence continues at coordinate 34,047 of JACEEZ010002484.1, read as the reverse complement.
AGGCTGCAGCTACTCTCTTGTGTATCTGAGACACTAAGGGATATGGAAAGAGAGGACACGGGAGATTTCAATGATAAGTCTGCAGCACCCCCTCAACTCCCGTAAGTACCTACCCGGGAGTATTTCACCATGGCGGCAGGTGTCTGACTGCCTACTCCCTAAACATAACATTGTTACTAAATGTAACATGTCTAACATCCCTAACAGATGATAGACAATGCTGGTGGTGAACATTGAAATCCCCAAGAATGGAAATTTCTGCTAAAGGAAAATGAGATAAGATGTGCTCCACTTTTGATGTTAAAAATAGTCGAAGAATGTTATATATTCCGAGGAGTTAGGTGAGAGATATACAACACGGATACATTTAGTAAGAGAGTGACATTGAAGTCGATGCCAGATGGTAGAAAATTCGGAAGATTCAAAACCGTGGGCACGAGAGCAAGTGATGTCGTTGCGCACATACACACAACAGCCAGCTTTGGATTGAAAATTAGAATAGAGACATTAAGAGGAGACAGAAAAGGGACTGCTGCCAGTGCTCTCAGACAACTGTGTTGTGGTGAGGAAAATAATATGAGGTTTAGATGAGGAGAGATGATGTTACACAGATTGAATAGTATGTATGCTTTGATATATTAATTCAAATTTTATGTGCACTAGAGAATAATGGAAATTCTCTGCCACATACTAACCAACACATAATCAGAAATGAGGTGGAAACAGCGCGTGGAAGGTTAAATTCTTCTCTCTTTCCAGTTAAGGACTTTATCCATGCATTGGCGATTGGGGAGACGATTATAAGTTGACGCCTTTGTTTGATTAAACCGACATTCAACATTATTACCCTCTGTTAGAATCAGTGCTGACGATCGGAAGCCGTCTAACTAACACTCTTTCCTTGTTTACATTTTCAATCCTCTCGCAATTGGAGTCTGCTGTACAGGACTCCCTACCTATGTATCTCAATCCCTCTATGCATTTTCTTTCAATCATTGTGATAGTGATTACTTATTGCTGTGCTGTTAGGAAAGCCATATCTTTGTGTAAAGTTCTTAGGGCAAATCTTAACCGCAATGCAGCTTCTCACTAATACACATGACTTTAACATTGTTAGGTACATGCCTATAGGCCAGCACACGGTATGGTATACGTATGATTTTCTTGTAACATGGTGCAAGAGCTAAGGGGGGTAACAATACGTTTTATTTTCCCCAGGTAGAATCCTACAGACAATATACAAAACGAATGTGGGGTATATTGTTAATATCAATATACTACGTTGTGTTCTGTAATTATTCAGCAGTCTTTTTTACAATTTACCTGTAGAAGACACAGCCTATAATTACCATGGACAGGTATTTTAATATATACGTATTTACAAGCACACGCGGGTGTAAAGACGTAGGTGACCAAGCGATATTACAGACACTGGCTGGTTAGGAATTAATATATACGTCTTTACTAGCTTCTCGTTGGCGTGAAAACTTAGATAACCGAGCACTGTTAGGCAATGGCTGGTTATTAATTCCTTATTATTAATACGTACGTATCTGTATGTGTGTGTGTGTGTGTGTGCATTGAGCATGGATCACGTCAATAAGTGATGGAAACCCCGTGCTCATGTAGATATCTATTCAGATTCAACACTTGCATTATATTATGGTATATAGTCCTATCAAAACAGGCAATTTTTTGTGTACCTATCAATAATTTATATTTTCTTCATTGCCTGAAAATAGAGTACTTCTTATCTCTTATATAATTATGATAATAGAGAAAGGTATAGATTGTATATACCATCTCGATAGATATGTTGAATCAACACAATGTCCAGCCACACCCTGATAGACTAGGAATATATTCTCAAAATTTTACATGAGGGGTAACGGTTTGCTGCAAGCTGTAACCCATGGTAGGATTGAACCATGACACCTCCTGAGCAATATTAGCCTGGATGATACTTGATATTTTGATTTAGGACCTCACAGTGGTTTATTTTGTGAAAGATGTCAATCGTGAAATATCAGATTTTCTCGAAATTACAGAAATGTCAATAAAATTACCAATACTGCAGTTACAAACTTTATGTTGGTGTCAAAATGAGCAGAATAACAAGCCATATTGTAAAAATATTGCTTTATTCTATAATAATGAGTATAGACTAGGAATAATATATGAAAAGGGGCCAATCGCGAAATATCGGATATTCTCGAAAATGCAAAAATGTAAATAAAACTACCAATAATGCAGTTACAAACTTTATATTGGTGTCAAAATGAGCAGAATAACAAACCATATTGTAAAAATATTGCTTTATTCAATAATAATGAGTATAGACTAGGAATATTATAGGAAAAGGGGCCAATCGCGAAATATCGGATTTTCTCGAAAAAACTAAAATGTCAATAAAATGCCCAATAATGCAGGTACAAACTTATATTTGATCTCAAAATGAGCAGAATAACAAGCCATATTGTAAAACTTTGGTTTATGCTATAATAATGAGTAGATTTAATTACTTATTACAAACATAACATACATCTAGTGAAAATTTAAGTAACGCAACAGTGAACGATGGACGAAAAAGACGCATCATTGCATATATACAAGTTTACATGTACATGAAATGAAATGAAAGAATGTCGTGTTTAAGTCACTCAGAGTCCGTTTCAACTGCCACACTGTATGGGTTGTGACACACTCCGTTATTACAGGTACATGCTAGCATGTATGCATGCATGCATACATGAAGCTATGCACTTCAAGTTCTTGGCCCTACAAGAGCATCTGGAAGTTGCATAATTTTTGAACTTGCAGCAGACTATGTCTGTGAACTCGTTTGGCAGAGGATCGTCCACACTGACGTGTGGGTGTAGTCTCCTCGTAGCATCCTCGTACAATCCACTTCCAATGGTGACTCGATTTCAGGGATTGGTACATCTGCCTGGAACCACACCTGAGCCTGGTGGTGTGCGCGTTTGATGTGTTGTTCAAGACATTTTCGACTTGGCGGAAGCTTTTTTTGGTCTTTGGTGCCCTTTTGAAACATGCGGTATCGCACATCGTTGATGTTAGTTTCGTCCGAAGCTGGTGAGTAAATGTGGCAGAAGAACTCTTCCACACTCCGTATGGTGGATTCTGACAGCGTGCCACGTCCGAGGTCATCAAGCAATATGTTCTGTGTTGCTGGAATACCTTCCATGTCGTCGTTTTTCCCGTGTCCACTTGGTTAACTGACTGTGTCACATCCTGTAACCGCATGATACACCAGGATGTTACGCTGCATGGTCGGTGTCAACTGTATGTCGTGCACAGGCCACATAACACTGTTCCTGCCTTGTGCCAGTTCTCATCCAGAGCTCTCCACTTAATTGTCCCGCGAAGTGTGTGAGCAGTACCAATACGTCGGTGTCCCTGCACGAGACTATGCTCCGTTCGTATCCATATAGGCCGCCTTGGCATGCAATATTATACGTGTATCGGCCTACTCGTGAGATGATTGCAGCTGTTCAACATCAGACCCCTGTGACGATGCTACTTTGGTTTCTTCCTCAAACCCACCTGCAGTGATCAACTCCCAAGTGGATCGGCTCTTTTTTGCCTCCAACATCATTTGATCGCTGAGAAAATTGGTAAGATTTGTCTTGTTTTCTGGTAAGTCCATGAACTGCTTCCAGTTGGCAGGGGAGTGGAATCTCTCTGCTGTCGATCTTGCGCCGGATAGAACGTACTCGCCCCTCTCTCGTTTCTCGGGTCCCAGACTTGATTGATGTGGTACTATATCGATCCGAAAACTACATCGACTCTTGAGCAGTGCTCATTGAAATGACTGAACACTGATGCATTGAACCCATCAGCCAGATCACCAAATGACTTTGCCCGCGTTGGTTTTCCAATGGCTTGTACCAATGCCTGACCATCTATAAAACATGATGAGTACTTGTTCATAAAAATAAATATTTTAGATCTAGAAGATGCAGATAATTTAACTTGATTAACAAAACAAACAATGAAACTTTGCGTGTTTCCCCTCTTTTATTACTTAAATCTGAAACCAGATAAAGATGAATTACATTTTGGAAATTCTAAAGAAATTCATGTAATAGTTATTTCCAATCACAAGACATTCGTTAATAGTTTCCGCTGGAATATGTTATTTTCTCCGAAGCCCTATTAAAGAAAAATATATAGGACAAACAGCGGTAAATAAATAATAAAATGAAATGATCATCCTTTACAGCACATATTCATACACGTATACACGAGAGAAATTAACTAAAAAATATAGCAACTGACAGCAGTTTAGTACAGAGGAACACTGCAGTGTCTAATTAAAAATATTTTATAATCACCATAGCACCGTTATAATAATATTATATAATCATCATCGTAGCAGCGAAGCAATAACAAACACAGTAATGGCGGCGGCTTCAGTGTCACATTGCATCAGCCTAAGCCTCTTTCATATAACAGCCGCAAGTAACGAATTATACCATAACACATGCACCACGAGCACACAAGATTGTTATATGAATAATTAATGAACATAAGAGCTTAAATAGCCTCTGAAGCAGGCATATAAATGTTAAACTCACCAAATTGGCCTCGATGAAAATTACTGATGCACGTGATATCAAATCATAGATGCAACAATAAACACAGATCTAATCGATACGTCTATCGTTTATAAAGGATTCAAAAGATTAGGAATCCATTACAGTAGTTTTTGCCATTCTTTTTAACATTTCAGAATTCTATAGCATAAACCAATATTTTTACAATATTGCTTGTTATTCTGCTCATTTTGAAACCAAAAAAAGTTTGTAACTGCAGTATTGGTCATTTTATTGACATTTTTGTATTTTCGAGAAAATCTGATATTTCGCGATTGACCTCTTTCACAAGTTAACTCACTGTGAGGTCACATATCAAAATATCAAGTGTCATCCAGGCTAATATTGCTCAGGAGGTGTCATGGTTCAATCCTAGTATGGGTGATAGCTTGTAACAAACCGTTACCCCTCATGTGATTTCTGGGCCCCTTTTCACATAATATTCCTAGTCTATGATATACCGCGGCTGCGGCAGTAACGAGAGATCCCTTTATTGATATATTTATATATTTATTTATATATTTATCCCTACATTGAGAGGCGGGTGACTCACGTCGTGACTCACGTCACGCTCCCGCTCCGGGATGGACTCATTACTTCTCCAAGAGTGGGGAGAATTGTTATACTCGTCGCATATAATAAAAATTATATTGTTGACCGTCGCTGCAACTTCCGTAAGTTTATATTAATACATAATCAGTGTCTTGGTGGTACTAAAAAGACGTGTGAGCTCAATTGACAGACACACTAGACTACAATATTATAGATATCTAGATAGATTGATAGATATATTATATATCTAGATAACACTCTAGATATAGAATATTCTGTACGGTTGTATTTATACATAAGAACATAAGAAAATAAAGAAGCTACAAGAGGCCGCGAGGCTTACACGTGGTAGTTCCTGTTATATAACACTACCTACATCCAACTTTCATCCCCATCCATGAACCTATCCAGCCTCTTTTTAAAGCTCCCTAATGATTCCGCATTAACTACCTACTTACTGAGTCCATTCCAGTCATTCACCACCCTATTTGTGAACCAGTTTTTCCCTATTTATTTTTTAAATCTACGCTTTTCCAGCTTGAATCTGTTACTTCTTGTTCTACCCTGGTTAATAGTCGTAAGAACTTTTCCTACCTCTCCTTTATTAAATCCCTTTATCCACTTAAAAACTTCTATCAGATCGCCCCTTACTCTGCGTCTCTCGAGTGAGTGTAACTTGAATAGCTCCAATCTCCAATCATAACTAAAGTTACGCATCCCTTGAATCCTTTTGGTCATCCTTCTCTGCACTGATTCTAACAAGGCTATATCCATCCTGTAATATGGAGACCAAAACTGAACTGCATAGTCTCGGTGAGGTCTGACTAGAGCCAGATAAAGCTTTAGAATAACGTCCGCACTTCTACTTTTAACACTTCTGGTAATGAATCCTAACACTCTATTAGCTCTATTTCTAGCCTCAATACATTGTTTCCTAGGTCGGAGATCTGGGCTCACCCTTACTCCAAGATCTTTTTCACCTTCTGATCTTATCAGCGATACATTGCGTATGGTGTATACGTTACGGTGTACGTGTGATAAACCTGTATACTGTGAGAATATATACACTTAAAAGGTTATAAGTTTTTCCTGTACAACCCTTGGGTCTAGAATAGTACTATTTAGCCTTTCTGATCGCTTGAGGCAACATGCAACAAGTACTGGATATGCAAATGTAAGTAAAACACATAAAAACTGCTTACAAGGCATGCAGTTAGAAAGTTCAGAAGAGGTGTGAGCATGAAAATAACGGTAGAAGATAGCAAGAAAAGCAATATTGCGGCGGTGATATAATGATTGAAGACAGTCAGTCAGAGGAGGGGAGATAATGTGACGAAAAACTTTTGAATCTACCCAGTTTATGAGAGTTGTGTGAGTGAATCCTCCCTAAACATGAGATTCATTCTCCCTTCATGGGTCGACAAGGGCACTGCACATAAACAGTAACTGGGAAGTAGAAAAATGGACGCAAAAGCCACAGTCACCTCCAGTCAGCTTCTTAGAAGCTGATTTAGCAAGTGATGAGATGTGAAATTTACAGATCATCTTTTTAGTAAAGGATAGTGAAAAAATGTTCATTGTAGAAGAGGGAGACAGTTAATTGTTATTGAAACGAAAGGAAAGTTGTCTGGAAGGTTATGTCGAGTAGATAGGTGAATACATTGAGTTTGGAAGCATGGCACAAAACAAGCTTTGTTTTTCCTCATTCAGAAATTATATAAATAGCAAAAGTTAGGTTCTCTGTGGCATCCTTCCGTGGATCTCTCTCTGTTCCTGTTGAATTGGACGTCTAATGAACGATGTTGAAAAATAGAGGGTAGATTCATCAGCGTAGGAGTTGATTGGGTATAGAGTTAGGCTTAGAAGATAATATATGAATAATATAAAGAAAGTGAGTGATAAGACAAAACCCCGAGGAACACCACTATTGATAGACTTTGGAAAAGAACAATGTCTGTCTACAGTAGCTGCAATATAACGGTTTGAAAGGAAACTTAAGATGAAGATGCAGACAGAAGGATAGAAACCGAATGATGGTAGTTTGGAAATCAAAGATTTGTGCCAGACTCTATCAAAAGCTTCTGATATGTCAAGGACAGCAGCAAAAGTTTCACCAAAACCCCTAAAAGAGGATGATCAATATTTAGTTAGTAAAGTTAGAAAATCGCCAGTAGACCGCCGTTTACGTAAACCGTACTGATAATCAGATAGAAGATTGTGAGCAGATAGATGCTTGAAATCTTTTCATTAAGGATAGATGCAAAAGTTTTATATATTCAGGAATTCAAAGCAAAAGGACGGTAGTTTAAATGATTAGAACGGTAACTTTTTTTAGGAACAGGTTGAATGTTAGAAAATTTCCAGCAAGTAGGAAAGGTGAAAAGAGATAGACAAAGATGGAAAAGTTAGACCAGGCAGGTTTCAAGCACAGAAGCACAGTTTTTTAGAACAAAAGGAGGGACTCCGTCAGGACCGTAAGTGTTCCGTGGATCAAAGCCAGGGAGGGCATAAAAGCATCATTACGAAAGATCTTAATAACAGGCATAATATAGTCAGAAAGTGGAGGAGAAAGACGAACAAGCTCTTCATCAACCATAGTGGAATTTTGAGCATATGTTTGAGCAAAGAGTTCAGCTTTAGAAATAGATGAGACAGCTGTGGAACCATATGGATGAAGTATAGGAGAGAGAGAGATACATAATAAAAATTGCGAGGTATGTTTTTCGCTAGGTGCCAGAAGTCACGAGAGGAGTTTGATCCAGAAAAAATTTGACATTTTTTGTGGATAAACCAGTTTTTGGTAGGTTGAAGAAAAGATTTAGTATGATTACGGAAATATGATTGCAGAAATATAAAGAGCATGAGTATCAGAAGATGGCTGGTTAAGGTATCTTCTGTAAGCCACCTCTCTATCTTGGACATCACGAGAACAAGCTTTGTTAAACCAATGTTTACGTGCTTTATGATTAGGGGAAGTGTGTGGAATGTATAATCTCCTGCCAGAGACAATGACCTTGGTTATGCGCTCATCACTGCTACTAATATTAACATTAACCGTACTCCTCTAACATATGTACTTACTCATACCATAGCGAATCACTCTTATGCTGTGCCACCTAACACTGGGGGTGGATTGCCTACTTCACTGAAGGTGCTACCTACATAGGCATCCGTGCGCCTATTTAGTGGAGATGAGGAAGAAAACAATGCCTATCAGTTTCTCAATCTGTGTGAGACGTCATGAAAAACTGAGATGTTTACAGGCCAGCAGATTAAATAGCTTTCATTAGATCCAAAATGCAGCCTGGATCTAGAACTCATAAAAAAAAAATCTATATATCTATATATATCTATCTATCTATATGTATATATCTATCTATATGTATATATATATATATATATATATATATATATTATATATATATATATATATATATATATTATATATATATATATATATATATATATATATATATATATATATATATATATATATATATATATAATATATAATAATATATATATATATATATATATATATAATGTATCTATCTATCTATTTGTCTATCTATCTCTATCAATATCTATAAATATCTCAATATATATTTCTCTCTCTCTCTCTCTCTCTCTCTCTCTCTCTCTCTCTCTCTCTCTCTCTCTCTCTCTCTCTCTCTCTCTCTCTCTCTCTCTCTCTCTCTCTCTCTCTCTCTCTCTTCTCTCTCTCCTCTCTCTCTCTCTCTATATATATATATATATATATATATATATATATATAAATATCAGGGGAAGTGGTAGCAGAGTGGTTAGCGTCTCCGAGTGGCGTTCTCGCTGACCAAAGTTCGATCCTGGATGAGAACCAAAATCCACTTAAAATTTGTCTCCACCGTCGATTGGCCTAAGAACACCCACATGCTGCCCATACCCTCTACCTTCGATTGCGAGTGCATCGGAGGACACAGGGGGGCGGCATGAGCCACTAATCACAGGCGTCACTATACAAATCCCGCCTGCGCCACCAACGGGCGGCCAACCATCACAGCCCGCAAGTGAACCTCCAGGGCTTACCATCCCAGCCCTGGAGGTCACTGCCTACAGGCGCTATAGACCCAAATATATAAATATATATATATATATATATATATATATATATATATATATATATATATATATATATATATAATATATATATATATATATATATATATATATATATATATATATATATTAGTATATATATATATATAATATTATAATATATAATATATAAGCGTACTAGTACGGTACAAAATAAATAGGCAGGTACGGTATTTATTAATAGGTAGGTAGGTATTTATCTATGGTTCGAAACAAGGTAAAGATATGCTACGCTGGGGGATGTATGCCTCCTTCTGGGGGATGTCGGCCTGGTGTATAGATATATATTAAGATTACTGTATGTGTAATGAATGTAATCAATATTCATACTAAAAAAAGGCACTTCACCTTTTCCCTTACATTCTGTATACATACTCACTAAACTCTCTTCTCTTGTTTGATAATATCATAATTATTTTCTCCTATATTAGTTTGGCTTCCTACATTGCATTATAAGTAATTGTTTGATGCTTACTTCAGCTTGCATGTAGCCCACACTGGGACTGCTCTACACCCAAAGGTGCTGCATGATGGACAATATGCAGCAGAAACATGTCTAAATTTACTAAGCAAATGTCTGCAATTGTTAGTAGTCTTAACCCCTTGAGACCCATAACGTAATTTCTATTGTAATTTGTCTACCATTAGACGCATTTTAGTGAATATAAGCAATATTCTATAGCTATGACCTGTTTAGTATCCTTGTCGACTAACAAATTTGGTATATTCAGTTACTTTTCGTAATTTTATGGCTAACAACAGACAATTTTTTATAGCAAAGGAAAGATCTGGCCGTGAAGGGGTTAAAGCTCAGCTTGTAGCTATAAATATGGAAAGAGATTATTTAAAAGTTGAAAATGTATAATGTCAGGGAATAGTAGATTCATTAAAGAAACAACTAAATAATGCAAAAATGGAATGTAAAAATTGTGTTTCCAAAGCTCTAAGTGGCAATTTTACATCAGCTCAGATTGAGTCAATTGTCACAGGTAGCCTATATCAAATTGTAAAGAAGAAAACATTGCTAAAGCTGTCACTATAAAAAGCTTAAGTCCAAAGGCTTATCACTTCATAAGGGAGAAGTGGAAAATCCCTCTGCCTTCCTCAGCCACCATCAGTCGATGGGTATCAAAACTTAATGTAGAGCCAGGGGTGTTACAGCCTGTCATAAACTTGCTACAAGACAACTCCTACACAATGTCAGAGAATGACAGCCTCTGTGTCAATTTATTTGATGAAACATCCGTGTCACACGAATGGTCATATGATATAGGAAGTAACACTTTTTACAACCCCACGAAAAAAGTTCAGTGTGTGATACTTAGAGGATTTACAATAGCCTGGAAACAAATTGTGTTGTATAATTTTGACACGAATATGACAAAAGACATATTGTTTGACCTAATTCAGAGAGTAGAAGCAGCTGGTTTTATTCTTGTGGCTATGGTTAGTGATCTTGGTTCCACAAATGTGAATTTGTGGAACTTTTTGGATATAAATATAAATAATACATGTTATACAAATCCAACTGCTTCTACTCGGCAGGTGTTCGCTGATGCTCCCCACTAACTGAAGCTGATTAGAAATAATCTTTTAGGTCATGGTTTCACTTTAGATTGTAATTCCAAACAAACTGTGACTAACAGCCAGAGGTGGGCGAGAGCGATACTTAGTGCGATACTGTGATACTGCGATACTATCGCACCGCCAAAAAAGTATCGCAGTATCGCAGTTTCGCAAAGCATTTCAAAGTAGCGGAGTATAAGTATCGCAAATCAAGTATCGCTTAAATTTTCCGCGATACTTTAAAAGACGACCCTAAACAAAAGTTTTTCAGCGGCAATGCGCATAGATTTGGCGCCTTACTGACTTAGATGCAGTAGTGACTAGTGAACTGTGCTGTGTGTGTGTGTGTGTGTGTGTGTGTGTTTTCCATTTTAAATAAAATTTGTCAGTTTAAAAATAAATATATTACAATGTTTTAATGTGCCTAAACTGTAGTTTAAGTAAAATAAATCTTTTTTTGGCTAATACAGTGTTTTCTTAGGTAGCAAAGTATCGCAAAGCTAAATTTTTGATATCGCAGTATCGCTGCGATACTATCGCTTTAAGAAAAAAGTATCGGTAGCGGAGTATCGCAGTATCGTGTATCGTTTTAAGAAAATCCGAAAAAGTAGCGGAGTATCGCGTATCGAACTAGCGGGAAAAAAGTATCGCAGTATCGTTATCGCACTACCCAAAAAAAATATCGCGCCCACCTCTGCTAACAGCTGTGTTAGAGAAATTATCATCAGAAGTGAGCATGATCTAAAAACAGCACACCTCTCATAAGCACATTCTCATTTGTCTCATAAGCACATATATGTTCAAAGTGTCAAAAGAATGAATGTTAAACTTGCTGCTCAGTTGCTTTCAGAAACCACTGCTAAAACCATAAAATACTTTGGAGAGCTAGTACTCCTTAAGAGCAAAGACTGGGATGATACAAGCAAGTTAATAGCATTATTTGATTTATGGTTTGATATATTTAATTATAGAGCACCTATTGACAAAAAACTGTCCAGTGAGCTTATGCCATCAACCTGTCAGAACAAAATAACATGCTGCAATCAATGATGACACTATGACAAATATGAAAGTTGGCATAAAAAACGGTTTGTATCCCTTTCAAAAGGGATACAAACTTGTATCATGCCAGTCTTTCCTCAAGCTGTATGAATTCCTTAACACAAAATTCGGACTGAAATACATCATGACCTACAGCTTAAATCAAGATGGCCTTGAACATTTATTTGATTATGTGAGACAAATGGGAGCCTCCTATCAGCGTCCAAATGCAGTTCAAGTGAAATTTAGAATAAGGTCATTTCTTCTTGGCAAAAACTGTGAGTTAGTTGTGGGCAACTACAACACAGAAAAGGAAAACAAAGATGTCTCATTGTCAGGAATGTCTTTTTCAAAACATAATTATGCTGGTCACTCTGACACAACTGAAGCTGAATCAATTGATTCTGAACTTATGCTTTCAGCAATGCTCTTCTCTTGTGACCCAGATTTTGATGTTGAAAACAAAGAACCTTTAATATATCCTTCAATGTTGAAGAAGGAAATTTGGAAGATTGTATGGAGGCAGAGGGATTGCGGTATTTTGGTGGGTTTATTGCTCGCAATAAACCCACATTAAAACACATACCCCCATAAACAGTTTGCCTTTATTGGAAGAAATGTAGCACCAGCAGATAATACCTGGATAGGGGAAATTTGTAGGAAAGATGGAAAACTGATGACGCCATCTGATGAGTTTTAAGAACAGCTACAGATAATGGAGATATTGTTTTCTGTGTTATCATGGAGCCAAATTATTAAGACTAGGTAATAATTGTATGAGTACTCTAAGTAGGCTAATTAGTACACATGTAAGGCTACCTGAAGAATAGTAAAATACTTTGTAAAATGTAGAGTATTTTTCAGATTGAGACATTTGAACAGAGAGATTGCAGATACTTTCAAGAAGGTACAAAGGAAAAAAAATCTAAAAAGATAAAGGTGGTGAAAAATTAAGCATATTGTGGTATACTATAACTGCATATTATTTACCTCCCTGAACTGCATACAGTCTAAGAATTATAATGTAAAAAGGAAGATAGCATGATTATGAAAAGTCCATTAATTAGACCACAAAAGATAGCATGAGTGATAAAGTCAGTGGAAAGGAGGAGGAAAGACAGTCAGGGGAGGTATGCTAAGAGGAGAGAGTGGAGGGAAATATAAGGAACAGAAAACACGGCAGAGCTGTGTAGCCTAACTCTCCACTTATATTCCTTCCCCTGTTAGATAAATATCACAATTATTTTCTCCATATCATTGTAGTACCACCACTTCCAATAAAAAATATATTTTATAAATCATCATGTAGGTACCACCTAAACAATGGTTCAACTTTAGTTCTTAATTATTTACCACTACTGTTTGTACAAAGCCGGATAATAAGTTACATTAGGATACGGTATAATTATTCTTCATTTTCTTTTTCTCTCTCTCTCCCCCCTCCTCTCCCTCTGGATTCAGCGTGACGTCACGTCCCCCTGCGCGGCGTGGGGGTGGTGATACTACCTTGCGTAGCATATCTTTACCTGGTTCGAAATCAGATTTTTTTTATCGTACCTTACTACATGCCCTGCTTCCTGGTCGACATAGCAGGCGGATAGCATCGCCCCAGAGTCCGCCGAGCTTTCTGCCCTGCTCGTTTCTCCTTCTCAGCTTGTGCTTGAAGACCATCAGCCAAGCTGTTACATGCAGGGACAGCATTTCAGTTAGCCAAGTCACGAGTTGCGAGGGGGTGGGACAGGTAAAGCGGTGGGTACAGTGCAGTGCGTGGGTACAGCATACAAGTGGTGCCACGTGCTCATCGGTGATTTAGCGCGTCGTGTATGATGTATCTCCACGAGTTGATACACAGCGGTCGTGTGTGTGTTACTGCGTATATTCGAGTGAGGAAAGGAAGCCCCGTGTGCGTGTGGCGGGCCGAGCAGCGTGAAGATTGTGTGGACCAAGGCCGTATATACAGGTCTGCCAAGTGGGCGGAGCCGAGTTGATTCCGTGACGTCAGCGTGAGTGCCCTTTCCCTCTGTCGTCCCCCCTACTCTGGCTCTTCAGTCCTCTGTCCCGCTCGCCTATTCCCCAGCTCTGTGAAGACGCCTGCCTGTAACTCCGAAACTGACCATAGGATTTTATCGAAAATACCCTCATTATGATTCCCACACAAAGTTACTCATGTCTGCACACGTATACGTGCCCTTACGTAACCGTAACCTAACCTGACGTGTTCAAGAGTAAACTCGACATACTGTTCCAGAATACGGGAATGTGCGTCCCGCTCCTTGTCCTCTTGCTCTCATATATTTTTCCTATATTAACATCCGAAGACAGCACAGTGTGAAGGCATGGCCGCTTGGTTAAGGAGCGACCATCTGTTACAGCCGATGTGGCGGGAAGAGGATGCATGTCAGGTGGGAATGGAACGTAAGGCAGTGCAAGCCGCACCGCCCACACGACTCACTCTCCGCACCAGACAGCCAGGCAAAGCGGCCGTACCATCCTTTCATATCCACACTGCTCATCCACAGACACACACAGACTCAGTAGAGTTAGATGCTTAATAAGGACCAGATAGGTGTGTTGCTTTCTGTAACTTTTATGAATTCCTTTGACTGACAGCCTCCTTGTCCCACTACAGCGGCACAAGCAAAGGGTCGTCCCCAGCTTGTGTGCCAGCTATAACTTTCTCTCTCTCTCTCTCACGAGCACACAATACCGATCACATTCTCACGAAAGTAATGCTATGCCCGTGAAGGTAAGACACTTTTGTCATGCAGGGTATGTCCCCGCGGCGGCTATAGGTATGAACCCGTATCTCTAGCCGCAGTGGCTATATGCATGGACCCGTATCTAGCCACGGCGGCTATAGGTATGAACCCGTATCTCTAGCCGCAACAGCGCCTAATGGTATGGACCCGTATCTCTAGCCGCGGCGGCTATAGGTGTGAACCCGTATCTCTACCCGCAGCGCCTAATGGTATGGACCCGTATCTCTAGCCGCGGCGGCTATAGGTATGAACCCGTATCTCTAGCCGCGGTGCCTAATGGTATGAACCCGTATCTCTAGCCGCGGCGGCTATAGGTGTGAACCCGTATCTCTAGCAGCGTCGACTATAGGTATGAACCCGTATCTCTAGCCGCAGCGCCTAATGGTATGAACATCTCTAGCCGCGGCGGCTATAGGTATGAACCCGTATCTCTGGCCGCGGCGGCTATAGGTATGAACCCGTATCTCTAGCCGCGGCGGCTATAGGTATGAACCCGTATCTCTAGCCGCGGCGGCTATAGCTATGGCCCGTATCTCTACCATCAATAACACTATTGTCGTGTAGTAAATTAATCTGGCAATCGTTTTTGTCGGAAATATATGTGTATGGGGTGCCCAACCCGCCCCTCCCGGCCCGCCCCGCAAACATTACTTTATTTCGCATTGCCATAGTATTGATCAATTTCTTTTTTTCTTGATATTAATTGTTACAAATGATGTTTGATGTTTGATTTTCATGTGTGATTTTCATTATATTTACAAACAACAACAGTGTTCGCAAGGCCTTGCGACTAGTCAGGAGCATTCGCAGCTTGCGAACACTTTGCGAACGTTCACAGCCATTCGCAAGATTAGTAAATATGTCCTAAGAAATAATGAACGTTCGCAAGTAATGGTAAATATCCGCCCAGGAGTGTATTACCTTGTCCGACCTGATGGTTGACGTATCTTCATCCAGGACAAACAAAAGGGAGCAATGCCTGCTTGTTGACCTAGTCATCATTATGTTGAGTACATCTTGTGTTGCTTGTACTACACACGTACTCTTGCCTCGACCTGGTGAGTCTTCTGTGTTTATGAAAAATAATATAAGTAAGAAATGAGATTAAAGATTTATAGTGAAGAGAATTCAAGAACTTCGACTAAGGAGGGAATCAACTCAAGATATTTACAAATATGTGATCCATATGATGACTGTTAAATGCATTAACCTTCATTACTATAGCGTGCTCACATGCAGACAAACTCCCCAATATATGTAGCATTCATATCTATTAATTTTAATGTCTATCTGTCCAGTGGCGTATATAGGTCCTTGAAAACCACGGGGGTAAAACCAGGAATTTTATGGGGGAGGGGGGGGGGGGGGGTGAGAGAAGCAGGCCTCTACAGCTGGGTGATATGGGAATATTTTTGAAAATCATACATGTTTAGGGACATTGTTAGGCCTGATGAGGGATATATCGCATAAACTTGATATTTAATGGCAAAACAATATAAAAAAAGCTAATGTGCCTCGGTTTAAAACAAAATTGAGTTGTTTGAAAGTTATTCATTTAGGGAATTCTACAGTACCCAATATGTATATAAAAAAAATGCTAGATCATAGTATACAATTATTGATTTCTTCACAATGGGCAAATATTTTGTATTCGTATTTAGATCTGCAGATATGGGACAAAAGGGAGGGAGTATGGCCGAGTGCCCTTAACCCTATATATGCCACTGTATCTATCTACCAACTATATTATATATTTATCTATCTCTATAGATATATAATATATATATATATATATATATATATATATATATATATATATATATATATATATATATATATATATATATATATATATATATATATATATATATATATATGTATAGATCTACCTACACACACACACACACACACACACGCACACACACACACACACACACACACACACACACACACACACACACACACACACGCACATAACAAACACATTTTAGAATAATGTAGATGAATGCCATGTTGTCATGATCTTTATGTCTTACCCAGCAGTGGAGGCAGTGAAGTGGCGGCGGACAGGAAGGTGGCCGAGAGCACCACCAACGCCACAGTCCAGGTGTTGTTCCTCATTGTATCGCGTCTTGTTAAGCGTCAATGACTTACGGAAGGTTCGCCCGACGCTCGACGTGTTGATACGACCTGCAGCCTCAGTTTGGGATGAATCTGCTTGCCTCTACCATCCTGTGGGTACTTATTTATGTAAGGAAGATAAAACTCAAAACAGCCCGATCTTTGTTATCAAGCAGAAGTTGTTAAGACTGCCATGCTGACCTGCCTCAGTAATTATTCCGTTCCTAAATGATGAAGTGCTTCATTATGGTGACGGAACTACTTTGTTCTGTCATTCTAAGAGGCAGGGCTTTCGCTCGGTGCAGTGTTGTCAGTGTTACGTTACAGTAATTATCAGTAACCCTGTAACTATACTATGAACTTTCTGGGCTATATTTAATATTTTTTTGAGATCCGTTGCACCTCGCGGCGACATACAAGAAACACCGTGTACACTCGACGCGTTGCTCTGTCCACGCACTACGCTCTGCCCTTATTTCTATCATATTTCTTCCCAGACCATTACAGGTGAGTTTTCAACATAACCGAGAGTAACATACATATGTTGTGAATGCACACATGACATATTTAAGGTCAAATATGGCTGTGGCAACTGGTGAGGAGGCCGTGGCGACCAAGTGAGTAGTGACCATTGTCTGTTAGCGGCGACGCTGCTAGTGTACTTACAAACATTACTCAGGCCCGTTTTTTCTACATCAATGTCTTAGACAAGTGACGAACACTATCAGACCTATTATTTTAATGGCAGAAATTATAAATTATGCTGGTAAAAGGAATTAGATATGTGTAAAATAGTCAAAACACTGATGCCGCCTTGGACTCGCTTTTGTTGGTACGTCTGCACATCTCTCCAGGCGTCAGCCGGTTGACGACGATTCTTGTATATCCCACGCGTGAGGTTACGCCAGACGGTAAAATCCACGCGCCGGCACTCGACGAGCATTCTTGAATATAGCCTCCTGTGTTAAGGACAAGAACAACATCTGGCAAAACTTTCCTAAGATATAAACTCCCAGGTGACGTAATGCTTCGTGTGTGAGGATAGTGGTTGACACGATCATAACTTCGAATTGTTCTGGTTATTCTTTTTCGCGAGTAAATCTACTCACATACTCACCTCTGAGCTGCCGGGGATAAGTAAGGTCCTTGAACACACATTTCATTCACTGTATACGCTAGTAGGTTATATATGTGGTTTCATGATGATATGGAGAGATACGTCAGGGTATGTTAGCCGTTAGGATGTATATTACACAATTGTACATTGAATATACACGTCGTGATCGGTTACAGCTTGGAGTCCCAATTGCAGCCACACGGTTACCCGGACACGCCACTCTCCATGCAACTGTGGTCGTGTGTGTCTCGCACCTCTCCTTCAACCTGCAGGTGCTAGCTACTTAATATACTACATCACATCTGCCGATAAAGCCGGTAATACAATGTACCACACTCATACCTATCATACCCATACCTATGCCTTAACATCACTCGGTCACGCGACTGGCGCGGCCACGTGGGATAAGAAAATGTACCTAATCATGTTCCAAAAATGTGTAATACCTGTTAGACTTGTGAAGATTGAGCTGCTCCAGGTGAAAGATGCTTACACAACGTCATAGCTCACTTGACACAACAACAAAGTGGTATATTAAAATGAGGATTTAGTAAACTGGGATATAAAACAATGGGGTTTAGGCAAGGCGTTCTCCAGAGCCGCGGCAAACTGCGACTGATCAGAGAAGATTTCAGAGAAGGTATTAGTAACAAACAATATTCTAGAGAATGTTAAATTCTGAAGATATTTGAACGGAAACAATCGAGTACAGACGTATCTTGCAAAAGCTTCATGGAAGCATAACAAAAACAACATGCATAGTGACCAGAAACCCGTTGATAAGAAGTTCCGTAAGGGCAAACGACGGCCACATGATGATCGCTCATAAAGAAAAAGATTGATACCTATGAAACGCTTGATAACAAATTATTTGAGGAATCAAGTGTTTATACGGACTCAATGCGTCAGCTGGACTACCTTTACAAAACTGTTAAATTCACGTATGCCACCTGAAATATAAATGAAGGCAAATAGTGATGTGGTAAATAGATCCCCTAGTCGGCCAGATGTATAGAGACAGATCGTCAGCCACTTAAACTAGAGATGATAGTAAGTCCAGTGTTATAAATGTCTGATTAACAGAAAAACTAAAAGGTTCCACCCGATAAGTCTCAAAAATCTCAGATGACTTAAAGGGGCCATGCACTACAATAACATCCATGGTAAGCGTTACTTACAAGATCGGATAGTGGTGCTGAATAGCTTTCTGTCTGAACAAGGGCTGCAAATTGAATTCATCTTGACTAATGTTTAGTGTATGTAAGAAAACCTCCACAGGAAAAAGACTCGCTGTTACTCTCCCCCTAGCTGCATCTACCATGTTTGGATTAGTGCCGCTTTATTGGAAACGACCACATTGACTGAGGATTAAAAAACTAGTAAAGTCTGGTCAAGGAAAATAAAATCAGTTGAGAGCATCTAAACTACCTATCTACTCGAGAAAACCTACTAGATAACTATTGCCTCTTTTTCAAAGGCACTCAACTATTCCTTCTTCTACAATGAACATTCTTGGTCTGTCCTTTACTAAAAATCTGAACTGGAAATCTCATCATCTCAGTTCTTGCTAAAACAGCTTCTAAGAAGTTAGGTGTCCTGTGGTTGATCCGTCCATTTTTTCTCCCTCCCAGTTGCTTGCTCTCTACAGGGGCCTTATCCGCCCATGTATGGAGTATGTCTCACATGTTTGGGGGGATCCACTCATACAGCTCTCCTAAACAGTGTTAAGTCAAAAGCTTTTCGTCTTATCAACTCCCCTCCCCTGACTGACTGTCTTCAATCTTTAAATCACCGCCGCAATGTTGTTTCTCTTGCTATCTTCTACCGTTATTTTCATACTCACTGCTCTTCTGTACTTGCTAACTGCATGCCTTCCCTCCTCCCGCGGCCTCGCTGCACAAGACTTTCTACTTATACTCATCCCTATTCTGTCCATCTTCCTAATGCAAGAGTTAATCAGTATCTTTACTCTTTCATCCCTTTCACTGGTAAACTCTGGAACTCTCTTCCTGTGTATATTTTTCCACCTTCCTACGACCTAAATCTTTTCAAGAGAGGAGTGACAAGACACTTCCCAATTTAAATTGGCCCACCTCCCTTTCCTTATTATTTACTTTACTGTCTTCTTTACAGGGACGGGCAGCTAAGCTGGCTTTGTGTTACCTCTTTTTTTGTGACCTTGGTCAGTCCTTTGTGATGTAAAAAAAACCCGCACGATCGCACTGTTCAGCATTCTATTAAGCTAATTGGCAGGAAGTTTGCCCTGCATTCACTTGAGTCAGTGAATAGCTAGAGGTTGTCTGAAGTTGTAGTATTGAAAACACGTGGGTTCCACTATTTCGGTGAGGCTTTCGGGCTGACCACGTGCTAAGTTTAGTATTAACGGACGGAAGGCGGGAAACGAATGGTTACCGTGTTTTGGAGTTTTGGCTAGCACAGGAGACACTGACACACACACACATCGCCTGTACACTAATTAACCTTTGTTCTGCGAGGCCAGCTCATAACACGAATACCAGTTTCCCGTCCTTCTGGGTAGTGGGATGAGAAAGGTGGGAGGTGCACTCCAGTAATAACGTAACAGGGAAGAACTTTCCATCACCACTGTTTAACCGCCCATAGATACAATCGCGGTAGCATTTTGAAGCGTTACGTAGCATATTTCTTCAAGTATCACTTAGAGTGGAGGTGAGAGCAGAGGGTGCTCTCACTCTTGTTTGTTTAGTGATACAGCCGGGCATGTCAGTAGCCTAGGCTGTAATCGGTAGTATTAGTGCATGGCCCAGCTATGCCCTACGTGCACCCCCTCCCCCCACACTTAAACCAAACCAACTTTTTTTAAAGCCCAGATATATACTAAAAATGATTTTAATTGTTACCAAGAAAAAAACTCAATCCAACCTAGTTTCTCAGCCGCTTGAAGTCGAGTACCCCTAAATGACGCTGACCGCGTTCGACATCGATCCGTGTTTGAGTGCTGATATACATATAATCATTGATCAAACTACTAATATATCTCCTATTTCAACAGCTGAGACACCAAATGCTTATCTTTTCAGCTGGTTCCCCATACCTGTCGTGTAGTAGGTGTGATATAAACCAGTACCTATTGCGGTTACCGACTTCCGAACAGAAAACTCAAATTGTTTACTATTTTCGCTTTGTACATGTCATATTTCTGTAATTTATCTGCCAATATTCTAGTACTATTGTAGTTCCTGAGTATACTGTGTTCCAGCTTTCATTTTGTATCTCATTCGTCTCTTTCTCTCCAATAGGAATCAACTTAAGACCAATTTAATGTTACCAAATCATTATCGATTATGAATGTGTTGATTTGGCAAATATCTCTTTTCTAGATTCATAATGTTTACCTATTGGACAACATGTATTTGAATGGTTGTTTTTAATAATTTTGTTTCTACTCCTCCCAGGAACACGGGATTAATATGAAAGAAATGAAAGAACTTGTGTCATTCATAATATAATTTATTGTTTTTCTCTTCATCTGTTTGCTTCATTAGATATAATTTGCACTTCGTTAAGCATATTTTGAGCTTACAAAAAACACAGTACATATGACTTTGTATTGAGACTTTACCTGTTTACTGATCGTTAACTGACATCAGAAACTCGTAAGAATTAATGCTGACATAAGCCTTTCAAATTCATTATTCAACATTTCAGGAATTAAACGTTTAGTGTTCTTATTCTTGGTCACTGTCTGTTTCGTCGCCATCCAGGACACTCTCAATCATCGGCACGTCATCATCGCCACTGTCTGAGTCGTCATCGCTTGCTTCATGAGTTTGGGCAACATTGGACAGCTGTGATGGAATCATGCTTCCTTCAAACCAGAGAGGTTCGAGGCCGTCATCCGTGTGTGTCCAGCCGTGGCCTGCATCTGCAGGAGGGACATCATGCTTTGGTATATGGGCTCGCTTCCAGATTTCCACTTGGTAATTGACACGATGAATGTGTTGTACAAGAGATCTTCGACTGGGAGGTAGAGTGGCCATGTCAACGTTCTGTGAAGGAGTTAGTGAACTACCAAACTCATGAAGCAAGCGATGACGACTCAGACAGTGGCGATGATGACGTGCCGATGATTGAGAGTGTCCTGGATGGCGACGCAACAGACAGTGACCAAGAAAAGAACACTAAACGTTTAATTCCTGAAATGTTGAATAATGAATTTGAAAGGCTTATGTCAGCATTAATTCTTACGAGTTTCTGATGCCAGTTAACGATCAGTAAACAGGTAAAGTCTCAATACAAAGTCATATGTACTATGTTTTTTGTAAGTTCAAAATATGCTTAACGAAGTGCAAATTATATCTAATGAAGCAAACAGATGAAGAGAAAAACAATAAATTATGAATGAGACAAGTTGTTTAATTTCTTTCATATTAATCCCGTGTTCCTGGGAGGAATAGAAACAAAATGATTAAAAACAACCATTCAAATACAAGTTGTTCCAATACGTAAACATTATGAATCCAGAAAAGAGATACTTGCCAAATCAACACATTCATAATCGATAATGATTTGGTAACATTAAAATGGTCGTAAGTTGATTCCTATTGGAGAGAAAGTGACGAATGAGGTACACAATGAAGCTGGACACGTGTAATCAGGAACACGATAATACTAGAATATTGGCAGATAAATACAGAATATGACATGTACAAAGTGAAAATAGTAAACATTTGAGTTTCGTCAAAGTCGTAACCGCAATAGTACTGGTTATATCAACTACTACACGACAAGTAGAGAACCAGCTGAAAGATAAGCATTTGGTGTATCAGCTGTTGAATAGGATATATTAGTAGTTTGATCAATGATTACATGTATATCAGCACTCAAACAAGGATCGATGTCGAACGCGGTCAGCGTCATTTAAGGGTACCCGACTTCAAGCGGCTGAAAAATTAGGTTGGATTGAGTTTTTTTCTTGGTAACATTTAAAATAATTTTTAGTATATATATATGGGCTTTAAAAAATGTTGGTTTGGTTTAAGTGTGGGGGGGGGTGCACGTAGGGCATAGCTGGCCCATGCACTATATACGTTTGTTATTGAGCACTGGAGAGTAGAAGGGAGGGTTACGGCCCCTCTCTTTCTCTGGATAGAAGCTGGAGGGTTTCTATCGGTTCACGGTTTACTGAACAGTCTGTTGCGCTAAGGCCCCAGTCGTAACATTGGCGACCTTGCCAGGATAAGTGAAGTGTGCTGCTACGTTAACACTGTCTTGAAGTTTAATACGTTTTGTGTTGTTTTGTGTTGTCTTTTGTACGTCAGTTGAGCGCAGCCTAGTCCATTATGCCGTCTCCTGTTGGTTCACGAGAGGGTTCCCGAACAACGTTTCCTATTAGTCAGGCAGGTAGGTGTAACAATTGTGGGTTTATACGTACAAGCATGAAATTTGGCACAGTCATAGATAATAGTCTAATGAATAATTTCAGATATGGACCCACCGAGAAAACGTCCTATGGTAGCCGTGGCGGCCATTTTACAAAATGGCCGCTTTTAGTCTAGTGGCTAGATAGGGGTCTCGTGCACCCCCCCCCCCCCGAAATATACTTTTCATTGGTGTCTATAGATAGGAAACAATGTGTAGAAAATGATTTGCTATGTTAAATAGTTGAAAAAATGTCCCACGTATCATTTTTATGCAAATTAGTACCGCCATTACCAAAAACTCTATATTCGCCTATATCTCTGCCAATATTGCAGATAACTGAGCAAATAAGGTGTCTAGACGTATGTTTTGAGGGACAAGGATTTATGTAAAACCTTTTAAAAAGTTATCTGCTTACACCAAAGAGTTTTGCATATGAACCTTTAGAAATACATTTATTAGTGTCCATGTAGTGAGTGATAATAAAGTTTTTATTTATTTATTGCAGCTTGTTATCGTATCCTATTTGTCCTCATATCTTATCATATCTTTTTTTTTTAGTTGGTGTTTCGAACAGCGAAATGTCTAAGAGTTATCAGCTAGTGGATCCACTGCAACCTGAACAATCAAAGGCGCAGGTACAGACGGATTGGAACAAGTGCGTTTTGTGCCAAAAAATCACACGGGAAAGTTTGCAATGCCCAGCAGAATCAAACGGCACGATGTTGGAGTTGGTTATTCTACCACATAATGAAGTATTCTGACAAGGCTTTCTTCTTTTATATGTGTAACCCATTGGTAGATTAACTCCACCGAGGTTTCCATGCTATAAATTTGTCTTTATATTACTGTTATTCATTTGAAAGTCATTGTTATTTGGTTATTCAAAAGGAACTTGATTTGCTGCTGAAGATGGTGAGCATTGCGCCTGAGGCTGGGAGGAGGGGGGAGGAAGGGGGTGGCAGAGTTACCTTGTTTCCTTCAATTGTTTTTTTCTCTATAACATATTGGACTGAACCTTCATAGCACATAACATACTGAATAATAACACCATGGATTAGGCTGCGCAAGAATATTATGTCATTGCCTATGTTACCTTTTATTATGGTATCATTATACGCGTCAATAAATCAATACTTCTTGATTACCTATACTAATTACTACTAATAAAGCTAATGAGTGTGGTAATGCGATGAGTCTTGTTTCTGTCTGAGAGAGAGAGAGAGAGAGAGAGAGAGAGAGAGAGAGAGAGAGAGAGAGAGAGAGAGAGAGAGAGAGAGAGAGAGAGAGAGAGAGAGAGAGAGAGAGAGAGAGAGAGAGAGAGAGAGAGAGAGAGAGAGAGAGAGAGAGAGAGAGAGAGAGAGAGAGAGAGACCCTTATTATTATTAAAAGACGCTTCAATAAGATAAATATGGAAAGGATTGAGGTCTAGTCTGGCAGCCAAATGTGATTTTAGGGATATAACTGGAAAAAGAGTATATATAATGTTTTTTGATTGATTTGGGTCACTGAGACCATAAATATTAACAATCCGCTTGATGACACCCTGTCACCTTTGGGCATTTTTTCTAATTTGCATAAAACCATGATGGCCGCCATTGTTCTATTGAATATACTATAATTAAGATATCTCGGCTTCTAGAAGGGATTTTAAACAATTTAAAATGTTTTAACGGGGCTTTAAGACCGAAAGGACAAGAAAGAGGTCGAGAGTTGAGTTTATTTTCGTTTACAGCCGCTGTGGTCACAAGGCAAACCTGGCCATACGTACTTTTTTGTGTGTGGGCCAATTCCTGTCTTTTTATTGTACCTTTATATACCTTTTACATTTTTTCCCTCTCTCTCTCTCTTTCTCTGTTTAAAAGTTTTCTCTCTCCCCATTTCCAGAAGCTGAGGTAAATATTGGAAGCTGGGATTTAAACGTGGGAGAAAATAAGTGAAAATCTCTCTCTCTCTCTCTCTCTCTCTCTGAGAGTTCACCTCGCACCTTGGTCGTGAACGGACCTCCTCCCCGTTCCCTCCTGTCTCCGTTGTTAGTCGTGGTGGTTGAGTTAGTTGAGTTACCTCCCACCATGACGTCTACACGGAGGCGCCCCGAGGACCCACCTGACGACGCCGGCTTCACCCTCCAGAAGAAGCGCTTCAGGGTGACGAAGCATTCTTCACAGCAGAGTGGTGCCACGGCTGCGGAGCGACCAATCCCGGTGTGGAGGGTTGTCAGGCATGACGACTTTCCCAACCCCTATCAGCTTGTTCGGTGGTTGGAGTCCGAGCTTCGGCTCGCCCTCAAGGTGGATGTCTCCGCCTCCGGGGAGTTCCTTCTCCGGGAGGCGACTGAGGACGCCGCCGCCACCCTCCAGGAAGTAGCTGATGGCCAACCACGGGGCATCGTGTTGGCAAGGAGGGAACCCAGCAGGAGAGGTGTCCTTGTCGGATACCCCACTGGCCTCCCTCTGGACCCTGTATTGGAGCACCCGCTCGTCGTGTCGGCGGTGCGGTGCTCGTACAGCGCGGGCCTTAAACGGCACCTCCCGACCCGGCAGGTTCAGCTGACGCTGCAGGGGCACGTCCCCGCCGTCCTGGACCTTGGCTACTTCGGGACATTCGCGGTGCGCAGGTACATCCAGGAACCTGTCCGTTGTTACCGTTGCCAGGCGTTTGGGCACTACCAGCGCCAGTGTCAGCGGCGGCAAGAGCTGTGTGGTGTGTGCAGTGGGGAGCACGCTTCACGGGCCTGCATCAGTCTCCTCCGGGAGGGTGGTGAGCGGCCCGTGGCTCGGTGCCCCAACTGCGGTGCCAGGCATCACGCCTGGAATCGTCGCTGCCCTGCCCGGCTCCGGCTGATTCCTGGATCCACGGTTCCTCGCCAGCTGCAGTGGAAAGAGGCTCCCCTGCTTCCACCTCGGTCTACACCCCAGCCCCCCGTTCCACGGAATGAAGACGCCGCCGAGACCCGACGGCCCCGCCGCAGGAGGAGGAGGAAGAGGCCCCAGCGCAACCGTCTGTTGTCCCCTGTGGGGGATATGGACGTGGACGCCCAGGCCCCCGTGATGACGCAGGTCCCAGCCCCCTTGGAAATGGCGGCCGTTGGAGGGGAGTTGCAGCTTGCTGTGGCCCCCCGCCATGCCGCCGCGTCCCAGTGCAGGCCGCTTACCTCTTTGGTCGAGTGCGGGACGCAGATGGAGGGACGGCTCTATACTTACGGGGAGAAAGCCCTACTCTTACTGCTTGTGTCATTTGAGTTCCTGGTCAGTCAGGAAACTGTGGCTGTTCGTTCCCGTGTTTCGCATCACCAGCCCTCTCTTATGTGAGGCAGGCGCTGCGTAAAGGGCCCGCAGGCCAGACGTGCGCTGCCCACGGAGAGACCGATAGACATCCCGGGCCCTACCATCGCCGCCGTGGGGGAAAAGTGCCTGGGTGAGCTATGACCCCGCCGCCGGGATTCTTTGATAACCCATGTTTCTATCTGTTTGCATGTGTTTCTTTGTATTTATTGTGTCCTTTTGTATATGTCAGCCTGACGCCTGTGGGCGTAATAAATTAATTCCCAAAAAAAAAAAAAATCTTTTCTCTTCTCTCCCCTCTCTCTCTCTCTCTCTCTCTCTCCTCTCTCTCTCTTTTCTCTCTCTCCTTCTCTCTCTTCCTCTCTCTCTCTCTCTCTCTCTTCTCTCTCTCTCTCTCCTCTTCCTCTCTCTCATTCTCTCTCTCTTCTCCTCTCTCTCTCCCCTTCTCTCTTCTTCTCTCTCTCTCTCTCTCCCCTCTCTCTCTCTCTCTCTCTCTCTTCTCTCTCTCTCTCTCTCTCTCTGCCAAGTGCTAAGACACTCATAATTGAATAAAACAAAGACACATAAGAAATACCGTGTGAGAAACGTTAGAAAATAAGTAAAAATCTCTCTCTCTCTCTCTGCCAAGTGGTAAATAAAAAAATAAAAATCTAAAAAACCCCTTATTTAAATAGCGGAGAGAGAAGACAAACAAAGTAAAAAAGGAGGAATGGAACTTGGAAGGATAGAGATGGTAAGGAGTGACTATCATAGGAGAGAAAGATTAACAAATGGAAAAGGGAAGGATGGAAAGGAAACAGTTGTCCAAGAGGAGGCGAGTGGTGAGTGGGATGCAGGTAATTAGCCTCCCTGTGCTGGCTGTGGTTGTCTGCCTTAATGAGCAGTTAGCGAGGCACAGGTGAGGGCAGTCGAGGGTAGTCTGGCGCTGCTCCTTGCCGACCACACAGATCAGTCAGTCAGTGAGTTGGTCAGGCGAGCAGAGGGAGTTAACTGATCTCGCTACTGCTTGTGTGTGTTAAATATTTCTTAGGCACTTTTTTTAAGATATAGCAATGTTGTATATAAGGATTTTAGATATAAGAGCTCTTAAATATTTTTTTGTAAGGGGATTTCTTTAAGAATATATATTTTAAGACTCTCCCTTCCATCCCTCCTCTTTATTCCCTTTCCATTCCTACCATTTACGTTTGTCATTATTCTCCCCCTTCTCATCCCTACCCTTCCATTCCTCCTTCTTTTCTTTAACTTTGTCTTCTTTTTCCACTGCTTAAATCTCTCCCTTCTATCCCTCCTCCCCTTCCATTCCTACTTTTTATGTTTGTCATCATTCTCCCTTCTCAACCTCTATACTAGGGTACGCCGTATAACAAAAATTCTTTTTCTCAACTTTGGCATG
The DNA here is from genome assembly GCA_016584305.1 of Chionoecetes opilio. Taxonomy (NCBI): domain Eukaryota; kingdom Metazoa; phylum Arthropoda; class Malacostraca; order Decapoda; family Majidae; genus Chionoecetes; species Chionoecetes opilio. The sequence goes on along the minus strand of JACEEZ010002484.1, from coordinate 6,061 downwards.
CCAATTTCCCATGTAAAATGAAATTCTAAGACGATTTTATCTAATTCCATTTTTGCATTTGAGCAATTCTTACTATACAAAATCGCACTTCTATATTGCACCCTTATCGATTAATGCTTAAATGAGTACGCAGTGTCCGGTTGGTCCTGTGTATTGCATCATGCACCAATATGAGTTCCAAATGACTAGCGTGGTAAGCTCTTTCCGATCAGTTGGTTCATCAGGCACTACATCACGGTGTCACAGCCTCTACGTTGGCCTAGAACGTGTCCATCATGTCCTTCTTAGACCTGAAGCAGGGCATGGTCTCCCGGTGGTGGGCCCGAGCCCGGATGAACCCGTCTCTGGCCTGCTGCCCCACCACTGCTGCCGCAGCCTCTGTCACCTGCTTCACGAGTCTTTCGGTGCTCTGAGTGTGGATAGAGAACTCCGGAACCTTGTACGGCTTGACCAGGATCTCCTGGATCTGATCCCCGGACAGTGAACAGGTGAATGCCGGCTCGTGCACCTGGCCAGGCTGCCGGCTGATCAGTGTCTGCAAGCTGGTGGCTGACAAGTTCAGCTTGGGTGTGATGCGAGGTCTTACACTGGTGTCCCCATACTCCTCGCCAGCCCTCAGCTTCTAAATCTGGGTCACGGCGAACCTGCGGTCGTCCTCACTCTGACTCGCCATTAGCGAGAGAAGGACACATTCTGAGTGTGCGAACAATGCTCCTGTCCGCACGTAGAAGGTCACAGCTGCTTGGACCTTCTTGGGCTGCGACCTCATCACTCTGAGCTGCGTGAGGATGTGCTTGGGGCTGTCCTCTAGTCTGTGCTGAACCTTGATGTCGTAGTAGAGTTTGAAGTATACCTGCAGGCAGTACTTGACTAGGATTTCCAGGGTGTTCAGTTCTTTGCCAGTCAGACCATGCTTTCTGGTCTACATGTACACGAGCGACTGGGCTGTGGTGAGCCATCTGGAGGGGAACACCTTGCCACACTTGATCTCCTGCAGCTCGGACGGGAGAACGCCCCGCTTCACAGCCTGGACCAGCTGGTAGGAGACCTGCTGGTCAGTGGACATATTGACCAGGATATACTCCGGTATCTCCGTGAGAATTTCACCACCTGGCACTCCTCTGAACTCTGCGTTATACTGCATCTCATTCACGCTGGACAGCAGACTGCACACTGGACCCGTGAAGCCATTGTCAGATGAAGTAGGCCCGTCGATGCTGGTGATAAGGAGGCGCAGGGGCAACTCGTTTGTGTGCAACACGCATATACTCCAGAAGAGCTTGCGTCCCAGCATCTTCTCCAAATGGGCGTGAGTACCACCCTTCCACCCCGTGTTGGCCCTAGTTGAGTCACCTTGCAGTACGATCAGTGAGTCGGTGGAGTCGTATGTCACCAGCAGATCTAGAGAGCCTGAGCCACCTTGAACGCAGGCTTTCAAAGGGGGCACCGGGTCCCCTGGTACAAAATGACAAAAGTACCTTCCAGATGGCTCCTCTGTCACTGACAGATGCTCCTCCCTGATCAACCTTGGGTGCAGTTTCCCATAGCTGTCGGGCACCATCGCCCTGGTCTTGTCCTTCCTCCCATCGTAGACCAATCCAACTATTTTGGTACCCTGGTTAGGGTACGCCGTATAACAAAAAACTCTTTTTTTCAACTTTGGCATGCCCAAATTTTCCCATGTAAAATGGAAGTCTAAGACGATTATATTTTCCCTTCCATTTTTTGCATTTGAGCAATTCTACTATGCAAAATTGCACTTAAGCTATGTTTTTCATATAAAAATAAAATCCATTTTTGCATAGCAAGAAGTGCTCAAACCAAAAAATTGAAAACGGACAAACCACCCTTAAAATTCAATTTTACATAAGAAAATACCCTGCCAAACTCGAAATAATCTATATTTCACTTTCATTGGACCTACGGCGTACCCTAATATATATATATTATATTTTATATATATATATATAATATATATATATATATATATATAATATATATATATAATATATATATATATATTGTCACGGTCGGGGACACGAGGTCGCCACCCCAGGCCATGCCCAGGGACACGTGGGTCTAATTAAGTTAATTTAGGATATTTAAAACAAGATCAACATATGAAATCTTATATAATTAACACGCTTAACTCCAATTTCCCTTTGGGACAACAGATAAACACTTGAATGCAGAGTCACAGAAGATTCGCAGTTAAGATACCACGCGCAACACTGCCAAAATCTCACCCACTCTCACTTTTTGTCTCTCTCTATCCTCCAGCCTCCACACACAAAAACACCTTAAGAGAACTTCTAACTGAGCCTCTACACATAACACAACGCTTCTACTGAACGTTAATATACAACACAACGCTTCAACTGAACGTTACCATCACAAAAAGAGCTTCTACTGAGTCTCTATACCATCACAAAAAGAGCACTTCTACTGAGTCTCTATACATAACACAACGCTTCTACTGAACGTTAATCATAATCACAAAAAAAAGAGCGCTTCTACTGAGCCTCATCTGAGTCACACACCATACTTCCCTCCTACTCTCACTTTCCGTAAATACAGCCAACTCGACATCAATCAATCAATCATTGGGGGCATACGCCGGGGGGCGCGTCACCTCGCCTACCCTACGACGCCACTCCCGGGGGTCACCACGCGCGAGTTCCCATGCAGGCTCCTTTCCCATACCAAGCAGCTCTCGACAAGAAACATCAACTTGCCCCAGCCACGAGCCTTGTGGGCGCCCCCTTGGCCTCCTCCACGCCGGATTGTCTCTTACAGATACAACCCGATGGGAAGGATCGGTTTCAGCGTAGCGTGCCACATGCCCATATAGCCGAAGTTGGCGCTGACGGACTATGCAGGTAATAGGCCTCGATTCAGTCTCACGGTGCAATCGCTGATTTGACACGTAATCATCCCAGCGATACCCCATGATTCTGCGTAGACACTTATTACCAAAGGCATTGATTCGTCTCTTCAAGTCACTATATAGTGTCCATGTCTGACAACCATAGAGTAAGACAGGGATCACAAGCGACTTGAAGATCCGGATCTTTGTCCTCCTGCACAGGTACCGACAACGCCAAATACTCCCGCTGAGCGAGTCCATAACACCGTGGGCTATGCCAATCCGCCGTAAGACTTCTTGACGTGACCCGCCGTCATTGTGGACTGCGCTACCAAGGTATGTAAAACTTTCCAAGATCTCAATGTCCTCGCCACACGTATGAACAGACTGTACTGCTTCATCTAGTAAGTCTCCAAATACCTGGACCTTGGTCTTGAGCCAGGAGACCTCAAGTCCCAAAGGCTTTGCCTCCTCGTGCAGCGCCTCGAGAGCCATCACCAGGACCTCCAGCGACTCAGCAAAGATTACTGCATCATCGGCAAAAACAAGATCAGTGATCTTGGTGTTGCCGACGGATGCTCCACAATCACTTTGATCTACAACCTTGTCCAATACCCAGTCCATACTAACGTTGAAAAGTGATGGGGCAAGGACGCACCCTTGCCTCACTCCTGTATTCACTGGAAAGAAGCTGGATACACCTGCCCCACACTTCACAGCACTTGCAGTCCCAGAATACAGACCAGTTATCAAACAAATAGTCCTTGCAGGAATCCCTCGAAGTCGCAGAAGTCAAAACGCCTTCTTGAGATCAACATAGGCTGCAAGCATCCCCTGTCGAAACTGACGTCGGCGTTCCACCAGGACACGGAGCGCTAGGATACGGTCCGTTGTTGACTTACCAGGCGTGAACCCAGACTGCTGAGGTCTCTGATGCTTCACCAGATGACTGCGAATTCGTGTCAGCAATAGATGGGCAAGCACCTTGCCTGGTACGCTGAGCAGTGTAATACCGTGGTAATTGTTGCAGTCCTGACGGTCCCCTTTCCCTTTCCAGATAGGGACGACCAGCCCCTTTTAATCAGGGGAATGGTACCTGATTGCCACACGGCAGTCAGGACAGCAAGCAACCCGCGGATCATGGCCTCACCCCCAGCTTTGAGGAGCTCCGCACTGATATTACAAACACCAGCTGCCTTTCCACCCTTCAACTTTGCTACAGCCTCTCTGACATCGTCAAGAGAGGGTGCGGTTTCGTCAATGGGAGGATCGGCATCCACTGCCTGTAATCCAGTGGTGTGAAGCTGCTCAGTTGGAGGGTCCACCGTGAACAACTGCCCAAAGTACTCCCTTACGACCCATCTGCCCATCCATGTCCGACACGAGGCGCCCATCTGCTGTTCGAATAGCCTCGCCCGAGAAGGAGACTGGAACGGAGCTTCTTCAGGGCTCGTTGGCGGGTCGGAGGTCATTAGCGTTTCAATTACCCTCGAAATCCTCAGCGAGACTCCTGACATACTCTCCTTTTCTTCTCCTCAGGAGGGTTCTAGTCCGCGTGACAGAGCCCTGTGCTGGTCCCGGTTTCCCAGCCAGCCTGGCAGCGCGACTCTCCTCGAATTTTCCCAGCCTCCGTCGAGACAAAACCACGCCCTTGACCTCGGCGCTCCCCAATACACTCCTTGGCAGCCTGTAGAGTTTCACGTTTGAAAGGGATCCCACAGTTCTACAGGGTCCCCGAGAGCACCGAGCACATCAAACCGATTTGAGATTGCCACCGCATACTCATGAGCACATGTCAAGTCCTTCAGTTTCTAAAGATGAAAAACAGTATGGTTACCTCATGAGATTCTTCTGGACTGACATGAAGCTTAAGTGTAGCAACAACAAATCTGTGATCTGTTCCAAAGAACTCAGCACTCCGGTAAACCCCGCAGTTCTGGAGGATCCTCCAAAGAGTATAAAGAGGATGTGGTCGATCTCCTTAGCTACCCCTCCGGCATTACTATACCAAAGTCCAGCGGTGCAGCTCTGGTCTCTGATACCAAGAACCTGCAATTCTCAACCTTCTGGACCTTGCAAAGTTCAGAAGCAGAGAACTGTTGGTGTTTCTGGTACCGGAGCCATGGGGACCACCCCACAACTCGTAGCCATCTCTCACAGTGCCAGTAGTAGCATTGAAGTCGCCCAAGACAATGAGTGTGTCCCCAGAGGACACTGGTCTAATACAGAGTCGAGTTTGGCGTAGAACATCTCCTTCTCTTCAGTTTTACGCATCTCGGTAGGAGCGTACACTGCAACAAGAGACAAGAAAACCCCGAGTGTGTTTCAATCCTCCACCCGCATTATACGCTCATCAACCGGAGTAACCTCAACACTGACGGTTGGAGTTTGCTGGAAAACGCCTATAGCTCTCCCTGTACACGGTGACCATTGCTCATGCCGGACCAGTAGTAGGTGTAACCCCCACTGCTAGGTCTCGCCAATGCCAGGCCTCCTCGTCTCAGAGAGTCCCACTATATCCATCCTCAGCTACTGAGCTCGCCCGATAGGAGAGGTAGTCGATGATCGTCTGAAGGCTCAGAACGTTCCCGAGCCCACACGAAGAACCCTCCGCAGGTTGATCCCAGGAGTGATTCGACGGGCAGGCGCCGCCTCTGCACCGCCCCGGCCACCCCCATAAGAAAAAGTTGGGCTAGGGGGCCCTACCACTTGATTTAGAGTGCGGGATTCCCGAGGGGTTTGCCCCGCACTCGTCATAGGCAGACCCCTCCCCTGCGTCGGCATAGGAGGGGTCTGCATGGTCGGGCCCCCCGGCAAAACCGGGTCGGCATCGGTGAACCATAATGCAAACAAGGGTTACAAAAATACTACAGACCCTGGTATCAAGGGTGGAAGGAGACTCATACAGCCTCCCACGTGGTGGGTCACGCCCCACACAGCGGCTCCTCACCCCAACACTATACGAGTGGAAGGCTTTGGGGTTGCGAGCGAGGCAAGGTCCCCGACCTGTTTTATATGGGTGACCTATCTGGCGGCGTGCGTCAAACGCCCCGTATCTGGCACTCCCGAGTCACGACCCTCTGCTTCCTCCAAAGGGGCGGAGCTACGCTCTGCCCCAGCCCCTCTTGACCGCTCAACACCCTACGCGGAAATATGAATTTTCGTAATAATATTTTATATATATATATATTTTAT
>JACEEZ010002483.1:0-19759 GCA_016584305.1 Chionoecetes opilio | reverse complement strand
TTGGAAAACGTTCCCCTAAACCCCGATCCTTCCCACGGGTTTATCTGTAAGAGACAATCCGGGTGGAGGAGGCCAAAGGGGGCCCACAAGGGTCGTGGCTGGGGCAAGTTGATGCTTCTTGTCGAGATCTGCATGGTAGGGGAAAGGACCCTTGCATGGGAACTCGCGCGTGGGGACCCCCGGGAGTGGGGGTCGTAGGGTGGGCGAGGCGACGCCCCCCCCGGCGTATGCCCCAATGATTGATTGATTGATTTCTTTGTCTCCATGGTTTTTTACGCCTCATATTTCTCCTTTAATTTTGGATTAATCGGTCTTTATTCCTCCCATTACCCAAGAATGCCTTTTTTGATTTGGGTTTTCATTTCCAACTCAAAGAAAATGTCAGGAGAAGTGTTCTGTTTGGCTCTTCGCTGCTGTTCCGCAGTTTTTTTGAGGGAGCACTGCCTATCCGTCAAACACTACTATACTACCGGGCCCATAGTAAACAAGAACAGGGGATACATACTGGTCACACACCTGGTTGTATGTGGGATCAGCAGGCCATGGCAAGTTTGAAGAAGATGTCCTCCATCAAGGACGAAACGTGATTATCTGGAAGTTCTAGATGGACATTCCATTGCGACTTGAGAACACTAGAAAGGACACTCCTAGTGTTCTTTCTCACGATACCTTTATCGAATAGGGGAGGGTGGCTGTTTGGCAAACTCGTGAACAGATATTCCTCCATCTCAGAACTCTCCCGGGATCATACATGTGACCCTCATGAACAATACTGTTCTATTCACCTCCACCTCAACACCTCGCACAGTGACTTGATTTTGTCACCACTGTCCTGGTCACACGGTCTTTTCTTTTTAAATTTTTAAACGTCAGCATAGGTTTCGCCAGTCATTACAGAAGCAGCCTTGACACCAATATCAATGTTTTATCTGCATTACACATTTGCCAGCAAACACCGCTTGCTACACAGACCAGAGCATCATAGTCTCCATATAAAAATGGAGAGTGTACTTTGAGCCAGTTCGGAAGGTCTCATAGTCTTTAGCATCTCTGGCTGAACTGCTAGTACGCAGATGTACGTGCTGGTCAGATGTGTGACTGTGGACTGCAGTGAAACATTCAGGGCATCGCATATTGGGATGCATCTGGACATAGCATGCCCCATTTATTGGGGTGTGCAAGTCTTCAGCAACCCATCAATTCTTGTTCAATAGTCTGGGCGCTAAGTTTCCACCCCAGCATTTGTCTGTTCTTCGGTGGTGAAATACCCATGCTCGGTGAAGTCGCAGTACTAGTCTGGAGACATGATATCACTTAGACCTTTCATCTGGTCAAGGTAGAGGCGGGCAGACTTTGCAATGCAAGGGGGCCCAGCAGCATGGAACATGGGATCATTTCACTGCGGTATGGAGATGTAAATCCCAATTCCTGTGCTTTCTGCTCGGATGAAACATCTAAAAAGGAAACACTTGTTTCAAATATTAAACCCCAAAGCTTTCCAGTTCGACTTTGGGTGGCAGACTCTTTCATCAGATCATCCATGATCTGTGTAGCTGTTGGACCATATATCATTTTCCACAGAAGCAGTGGCGCATTCCCACTCAGCAGATCTGTGTGTACAGCCTGGATATGAATAGATTAACTTTAAACTGAGACATCCAGGTGTCTCCAGTAAGTTGGACATGATGGCTACCGACGACAGAAGATGAGCGCGAAGTGCGCGAGCATATGCATGCCCGTCATCATATGGATTACAGTATTTGGAGCATAACCATCTTCCATAGATCTTCCAACCACTACCACCCATCACATATCCAACTGATCCCATGTATGACATGAGTAGGTGAAAACCTCCAAGTCTAATGACAATGTTGTTTAGGCTGTGCATGGGATGATTTAACACTTTCAGTTGCTTTTATATAGAGGGGTTGATCGAACGTAACAGGACAAACACCAAGCCCATGCTCTTCAGCTAGTTTCTGTGCAAAACACAAAAGCAGATTTATGGTGTCAGGTGAGGGGGGTCCTGGTTAACGAATGGCAGGATCTGAATCTTACTTCTCTCATGATTATCTCCCCTCACAGACATTGCATAAACCGCTCCATGGTGGACAGTCTGACACATAGATACCTAGAGAGAAACTTGCTATCCAGACACTATCCGAGCATTTGGACAATTTCAATAGGGGTGGGGGATCCCTTGGAGGTTCAAGGGCCCGACATGATCGACTTGAATCCAAGTGTGCTAGGTTTCTTGTACACTTTGATTGGGTTTTTGCCAAATTGACCTGTTTGTGAAACACAGTCTCTCTTAGTAGAACGGTGAATGACAGACTGGATTGGGCTGCTCACCTAGAGGGGTACCACATGCAATACCACCCATAGCATGCCAGGTACCAAGACCTGTGAGGGTTCTAACATTTATGTCGGCATTATCAAAAATAAAAAATTTACAAAATCACCTTCGAGATCATACAATTGTTCATCTGTAACAGTGCATCATATAGACGTGAACCTCCCTATAATCATCAGCAAATGACATACTATTTCAAAATATCTACTAGTTCTCGAGACTCATACTTACGATTGATATAAACAGATTTTTGCTAGCAATATTGGAGACACAAATGATCGAGGTCGAAAACGCAGACATATGCCGTGTGCAAGTGCTGTACGGCGGCGTTCACAGCCGACACTCTCGTCAGATTTGATTTGATTTTTACCACTCAGTAGTCGTTTCAAAGAGTCAGGCACCATTTTATCACTGTCTTGCAATGTGTCATTGTCGGGTATTCAGAGTTTTAAAATATGCTACAGACTTTACATCATCTTGTATGATTGCAGCTGCCATATCTATGATTGAATATTTTGTCATGTTACTGGACTCATAATTACTTCTAAGGATGTGGTTACTTTCATCTAAGAAAGTTTTAAAGGTCTGTTTTTCCCAAAATCACAAGTCCGAACAATGTCCTGCCCGAAAAATTCCTCCAATTTCTGTCCCAGCCTTTTGGGTTGTAGCCCTCTTCTCCATCTAAATAGTCGTCCATCAAAGTCATAAGTTCTGCAAGTGAATATTGACATTCATCATTGTCGCGTATAATTGGCACAACTTCTGGAATGCCGCGTGTTTTGTGGCATTGACAGGTCGGCCCCGTTGATATCCATCACGGGTATTCTCGCTGGAAATTGTTTGCCAGCATAGAAGAGAACCTGACAGTCATGGTGGTACTTTTACTTCAGCAGCAAAAAAATCTAACTCATTGGTTTCGCAAGTCTAACAGCATCTCCCCACTCATCATGGCGATCGCCAGCTTTCTCAATTACGCTCTGAAGGTGGCTTTTTCATAGCATCATGTGCCCGCACCCGACGGGTTGGGGGTATTTTGTTTCTACAGTGTAGTCTATTACAGTCTTTGCACAATAGAGACCATCTTCTTTTATATTGAAAACTCGAGTTCGGAACGTAATTTTTAAAATGATGTGCCCCAATCGGAGTCCAATGGCTCTTCTTCCCCTTTTTCCTTTGTAAGAAGTAATACTGCATGGTCGAATGTATATGCGACGACATTTACCATGGGTGGGACTGGCAATTGTGACCTCTTCCCCCTCAAATACAGACTGCAAACCATCTTCTCTTTCAATGCTGGCTCGTAGGGGTCCCTCAAGGCCCTTATCATGGACCTCTGCGATCTGATGTGATCTGCTTACCGCATGTGGGGAATACTGCAAAACTCGGCCATCATGACGCACCTGAAAACGAGAAAAAAAATTATTATAATTATTTTTATTATTATAATATACTATTAATTATAATATATCTAATTATCACTCACTTTATTATAATATGCTAGTAATTACACTTTATGCTAATTATTTTTTAAATCAAAATGAACATGGCACGGGTCCACTGTAATAAGTTGCCAGTTATGCCGTTTTTGTATTTTAACCATTTATCGCAAATTTTATAGCGCCATCTTCCAAATTTTGAAAATGCCACCAGGTTGAATTTGCAGAACTTTGCCCAGTGGACATGCTTATGGTTTTCTGGAGCTCCCCTGAAAAAATCAACTTACTACTATTTTTTTCTAGGTTTTCGTTAAATTTAATAATGCTCCTGTACTAATAGACCCATTTTCTGAGCTTGTGCTTCAATTTGTTCCCATGCATTTGTTTTGTTCTTATAAGATGAAAAGTATTGAGGTCTCTGAGTTTTACGGCCACAATCTTTAATCTCTATTTGGCCACAGAAAATACACTCTGGTGGAAAGATAGGTCCAGCTGAAGACAATTTACGAAGAGAGTGATGCCTTTGTGAGGTTGATGCTTCTGGTTCTGTACATGTACCATCTCCCAGACGATGGAGATTGCCAGTAAAACGCAAATAACACTTCCTGTGATACCCAATGCTTGTAAGGTCATCTGGGAGATATGTAGGGATCTGGTCACACACGTGTTACATTCTATATGGAGATTCATGTGGCTGTTTGAGGCGTTGGTCTCGCATGTTATGAAGTTGTTGTAGTTTTTCATTTGCATTTTCTTTCATTTCGCTGAATGGTGTAAACTGACAAAGGTCGAAATATTTGGCACCATGAAGGATGCATTTAACCTGCATGTCTTGGGGGCTACAGGGTGTGGACCCTGGTCACGTTTTCTTTTTGGCATGATAGCTTAGTGTCCTTTTATCTGGAATGGGAAAGATAAATAACTATACATGCCCCTTATTACCTTCACTGCAAGGTTTGTGTTGCCAATAATATGACCATTCAAATGCACGGACAATAATTTAGTCAGATCAGGCAGATTGTAGTGTGTTTGGTTACGGTTTGCAGTTGCGTCGCGTTCGCCTCACCCGCGAAGGGTTATAGATCGTTCCACTAATTTGCATAAAATCCATACGTGGGACACGGATTCCTGTTTAACAAGGCTATAATTTTCTACACATATTTTCCCACCCATTAGAAGTATATTTCCGGGGTGCACCATAACCCCCTTTTCCTACTAGAAACTACTGCCCTTAACACTCTTCAGAAATACCTCCCTTCACCCCTTCAATACTCCCCTTATCACCCCTCATGACCTCAACACTGTTTTCACCCCTTCATAACTCCCCTCTCACCCAAGCTACTTTGTTTCACCTTCAATACCTCCCCTCCTCACCCCTCATACTTTGTTTCACCCCTTCATACCTCCCCTCTCACCACCTTAAACTTTCTGCACCCTCATGACCTCATACCTTTGTTTCACTCCCTTAAACTTTTCTCACCCTCATGACCTCATACTTTGTTGGAAAATCCTTAACTTTCTTTCACCCTCATGACCTCATACTTTTTTCCATCCCCTACAATACATCCCTCCCTCTTATTCTCCTCTCACTCATTAGAATCTCTTATTCTTCCTCGGTGTGGTTTTTAGGGCGAGGATATGTTTCAACTTATCCACTATTAATAGTTATGAGCTATATGCCAACGTTTTTGCAAAATATACATTAACACAACATAGATTCAAAGATTATAACCCTGTGATCGCTTGAGCTCCACCCTTTATGTTACGTCACGAGTTGTGAACGAGCGTGATGGCTTGTTGACATACCACTGTAGTACCACATACTCCTTTCAAATCACTGGAGTATGGCCGGCGGGGATTTCGAACCAGGGGTCGTGGATTCGTAGCTAGGTCGCCCTAGCAACTACACCACGGAGCGCATTTCATTGTGCTCCTATACATATTTATTATATGTAGTTTAACCTTGGGACAAAATGTAGTTCCTGAAAAGAAAATTACAAGGTTACAGGCCTTTTATATCATAACAGTCCGCTAGTTCGTCATAACTGAGACTAATTGTCTTTGGCATTTTGGCAATCTTTATAATGTCTTACAGCTACCCTGAATAACTATTTCCTGTCAGTAACAAGAAATGTCACTGGAAACATATTGCATGTATTGTAGGATTGTGTAAAAACATTTTTCAACAACCATATCGTGTATTTCTAATGGTCGGTAAAATTCCCCTTCATCTCAAATACACGAGGAAACAAATACAAAAACTATAAAAAAGAGATTATATAAAGAGAGAAAAAGGCGCACTACCCATTACGGAAGAGGCTATGATTTATCTGAGCACTTGTGAGTAGATATTGCGTAGCTGCGTACCCTTCCTTATCAACGCGGTAAATACGGGAAGATTAGACGCACGGAGAAATTTTACCCGACATTGGCATTTAAAATTTAAGATGACGCGCCCATGTTTTCTCAACTCCTCCCGGGGATCGACCCGGGATTTCTTGGCTGTGAACCGAGCGTACTAGCCACTACACTACGGAGTAAACCGCAACACCATGTGTGTGTGTTGGTGTGTGTGTGTGTGTGTGTGGTGTGGTGTACTTACTTCTCCTCTACCTTTTTCTCCTCACAGTACTCTGCGTGCGGTCAGGCCTAACCTCCAGACCTCCTTCCAGAGTGTATACATGTTCGTTAATCTTAGGTTGAGCACCTGTCATGGATACCTGTCTGATAAGTAAAAGTTAGACAATTTGTGATGCGGGAGTTTTTCTCTTTTTCTACTGTCGGTCGTGATGATAGATATTCCTAAGGGATGCCTAGGGGGGCACCTGGTCAAGGAGTGGGCATAGAGCCTGAATCGACCGAGCTGCGGCTGGGGCCGATATTGTAAAGTCTGGCATTGTTCCATGGGGGGAACTGTGGGGTATTGGAACCAACAGAGCGTTACACTGCCCTTGCCGCACCGTCATTATCTGAAATCCCGTCAGAAGGTCCTTCTCAGACAAACTGACAGGAGACAAATTCAAAATTCGAAAAATAAATGATTTCCTCTTTACATGTTGAATATGTGGTTCGAATCCTGCTGCCCTGAGGTACGATCTTCCACGGCCCGAGAACTAATACCGGTGTCAAGGGGCTAATCCCGGCTCAGGCGCTCTCTAGAACACCTGGTAATACAAAGTTTTTAGTCCACCTACTCAGGTTTATGGTTACGTCCCTCAGGTACAGCCGGAAGCGCACGGTGATGTTCAGGGTTACGAGCCGTCATCGTGCTGGGTCTTGGGACTGCCTGGCTCCCCCTCCTCTCACCTCATCCTCGTGGCTCGCTTCTGCTTGGGGTGGCTCTTTACGCCTTCTGCTCCTACTCTTTTCCTTGATCTCGGTGAGTTTTTCTTTTATTATATGCCAAAACACATCCGTTGAAAAATATTAAGAATTTGGAGATAAGAGGTATTTTTCAATTAATTTCTTTATTAATTATATCACATTAAGTTGAATGTGCATCAAACTCGTGTCAATTTTGGCCTTACACTTTTAACCTTAACTCTGTAATGTGTCCGCAGTGATGGAGGTGATGGAGCCCAAAAGGAGAACACTGGCTGCTTTTCGGCATCTACACCATCTGGGGGGTTTAAGTGTTATGCTGTACGGTGGCTTAGGATACTTTATAGGACTGGCGGATCCTGCAGACGGCGGCGACCCTTTTTTTGTGTCCTGGACTGCTCATCCTTCCCGCTCTGTGGTGAAAGTCATCTGTAGGAACCAAGTTAAAATGGGGTATAACGTCTAAGTCAGATGCGGTATGATGATAATTGTTTTTTTACATAAGAGTATTATCTTGTGTTTCGAGAAGTACAAGTTGTTGTTTTTTGTGTTAACGAATGCAAAAGTGATTATATATATGTGGCACTCACTTTTGGAACGCCAGAAGTCGAGTCTTGAGTCCGCTGTGTTTCTCCCCACGGCAGGGTATCGACGAGTCCTCCGCGGTGGCTCATCGTGACGGCCGCCGCCAAAGCCCTCCAGGTGTTCGCAAAGTGGCTCGCTGGCTACGGCGTTGATCTCCCTCCTGAGGCAGAGATGAAGAATCTGGTTGGGAACAGTCCCTGCAGAGGCCCATAATTTACTACCACCAAACGCCTCATCTATGGGGTTCCCATCTTTAAATCTGTTGTTGACGATGTTTGTGTTTCTTCTAAAGTGAGTCTGAGGATGAATCTCCTTTTCTCCTCCCATTTTCTCGGGCATAAATAAAGAACAACACAAATGGCAAGAGTTTGTCCATTAGTATCAAAAAAAAAAAGAGAATTGTCAACAATTTTGGACGTTTTTCTGGCTGAGATATTATAAAACTTTCCTTTCTTAGGTCTCCTCCAGGGCTAGTGCCTAGCTAGCAAGAGAGGATCGATCGCATCCCAGGGTAATCCCTAGTAATGGGCAACCTTATCCCACTCTGGTTAGAATAGAAACAGACGGCCTAGAACTGTTGGAACCAAACTAAAAAGAAAAACTACGTCAAGCAGCCCCGCGCCACTTTCCCGTACCAACTGGCAACCCCCGCCCAGCCATTCTTTCGCGGCCCATCGTTGATATCCACTTCTTCTCTTACCAGTGCTCACACTACTTACCGCTGTCATCGTTTTTTCTATGTAGCCAAATGTTTGGTTACTCCAATTTCCCACCCGCCGTTTTTCGGGGGTGAAAGTTGCACGCCCTTCTTGTGTTTCGCCTTGCTGGATGTTGATGGGCGGCCTCCAACCACCGCGGTGGTGTCTTGCGCCCGCAGAAGGTTTTTATCGTGGGGTGATGGAGAGGGGCGATTCGGTCCTCTCCTCCTTCTTCCCATCTCCTACAGTTGTCATGGCCTTACCCTCCTCAACCCAACTCTGCCTCTCTCAGAAGGGAGTAGTCAGTGCGTGATGGTTAGCGCTCCCTGAGTGTTGTCGTTTTGTGGCTTTGCTGCTCGACTCCTCCTTTAACCATCCCCTTTCTACCTCTTGCCAGGAGGGGGAAGGGAGCGTGGTGATTATTGGCGCCCGGGGCATCGTTCTTCCACTCCATTTCCCCCCGGCTTGTAATCAGGGGCGTTTGCGTGCTCTGTTTTTTTTAAACCCTGCTAACTAACCCTGTTACCTTTACCCGTGCTCTGGGGTCCCGTCTGGGTCTCGCGGGTCGATCGTCCCACTCCTAATATCTTAGTAGGAAAAGGGTGTTATCGTGCATCCCCGGAATATAACTTCTGAATTGGTATTTCTGGGGGGTAAAATTATTTGTAGGAATTATTAGCCCTTGTAACAGGGCATCCGGATGTCCCACATACCATTTTATGGCAATTAGTGCCGCCATTACCGAAAAATCTATTTTTCCGCAATGAATCTCCGTCATACTACTGATAACTGAACAAATAAGGTATCTATACCGTAGGCTAGGTTTATGAGGATCAGAGGTCACGTTAGACCATTCCTGACGTGATTACTTGTGTTATTGACATCCTAGCATGGAAATCTGTAAATAAAAAAAGAGCCAGTGTGATTATAGCTGTGTTTTTCAGGTGATAGATACTGAAAGTTCAGAGGGGTCAAACTTGTTTGTGGAATATTTCATGTTAACATCAATGTTATTTAATGTGTTTATTATTTAGTCCTTAATATTAATCGTGAATTTTGTTTCCAGATAAACAGAGTGGTATGAATTAACATGGTGGTGGTGACGTTGATCATACCAACACAAACCCTGACCCGGAGATGAGATCTGCACCAGTAGTAGACCTCTTCACATACATGTAGTTCTTTCGTCCGTCTTTGGTATTTTAGTAAATTTTTCTTTCCAGATAAACAGTTGCGTTAGATTTAACAATGGTGGTAGACTTTAGTAGTGGGGGTGGTAGAAATACTAGTAATCATGCCGAGCGCAAACCTGACCGGAGTGGGAGATGATACAGCTCCAACACTCTCCAACTACATGCATCATTCATTGCTCTCCATGCTGATATGGTCCGCTTTAACCTCCCCAGTGAAATCAAAGGACTGCAGATGACAAACTGCAGCACCTTCATCAGCTCCCGGGAAACCGACTCCGTCTATCACACTATTCATCATATCGGAAATGCAAAACCGTGTGTATCAGATCCCAACCATTTTCCCGCAGGCCTGAAAAGTGTTGGATATCCCCAACAGTGTTATCACGATTCATTTCCACCTCAAATCGCTGCAAATAATGACAAAGAAGACGAGGAAACAGAGCTCACAGTGGCATCAATCCCCTCGCATGTTTTCCTCAAACAAGTTCCACAGGACCAATACTTCCCACCAGAATGCATCTTCTGTTGAAAAATAGAGATCAAAGATGGTGCTCGCAAAAAACCGAGCGAGCTGTAGTCTTTCCGTCATGGAAGAACAGAGCGAAATAGATGGGACAAACATCGAATCACAGGCTGAAAAGATGGGTCTGGTTCACCTTCTCGATGATTTTAAAGACACAGATCTCTTTGCTGTCGAAGCAAAACGCCATCCTCCATGCCACAAATCTTCAACACAGCATTGCCTAACTACGCGCGTGGATTCGCAGGGGCCAACGCAGAACATACTGAGGCATGCCTCGTGTGTCGAGCCGCCTATCGAAATATCACTCCTCTCTGTACTTGAGCACATTCATACTCATATCTTCCAGCAAATGAGATCCTAAGTTCATTTTTCCTTGCGCCTGATCTTTTGTGAAGAACTGAAACAGAATGGGTACGAGAATCCAACTGTCGTGCCGAGAAACTACTGAAACGCCTGCGAATGAACCCAATCAAGAGACCATGTCCACTTCACGAAGGTCGATCATTACAACGTTGGTGCAATCGCATTCCTGGCTTATTTCACAGCTCCAGTACGCTGTATATAATGCTCTCGCACGAGCCTACACTCTAGGAAGCACCGATAAGTCCAGACGTCGCTCTCTCTTGTTCCGTCTTAATATTCTACGGCTTTCAGGAGTCCAGGATCTCCATGGCCGCTCACAGCTGACGACATGGGCTCAGTCCTGAAGAGCTTCTTCTACGCCAAACCTCATCCGTTTCCTCAGCTTAGTAATGGTGGCAAGGAAGACACGGAGATGAGTTGCAAAGATCATCGTTGATATTCTCCATCGGCAAGACCTGTGCCGTGCAGTTAAGGGAGGGAAAGGAGAAGCTCCAAAGCACGTGCTTATTCCTGTGTGACTGTCAGGCACTTGTTCCGAAGCAAGCACTCACATGATAACTACACAACACAGACTCGGCCACTCTGAGAGTTACGATTTTGGTTTGGAGCTGGAACTGCTCATGCAAGGCTGCTAGATAAAGTTTCCCCTATCTGACGCCGCAAATTGTGACTGGAGAGGGAAATGCTGTATTCCACTGAAGTGTGATTGAAACATATGTATATGTTGCAATGTTGAGAGGCGTCTTTAGGCTTCTACTTATGTACATAATATATAGGTATTAATAAAGCATTTAAGATGAATAGAATTGATTGTATTGAAAAACTTCCAATCAACACACAGCTCATGACCTTTTAATGTCGCCAAAAATTATACCTGTTTATGTTTCATATCCCTTCCCTGAAAATATAATAATTTTTTTTCGGGGGGGGGGGTTACGAAGCTGGAATTTGCATACCAGCATTACAACGGGACAAGTAGTCCTTCGGAAGTAGTCCTTTCCAAGATCTATGACCCTCATAACCTAGGTATAGACACGTTATTTGTTCAGTGATCAGTATTATTGAACCGAGATATTCCGAAACTTATTTCTCGGTAATGGCGGCACTAATTTTGCATAAAATGGTATGTGGACAAGTCCGGATGCCCTGTTCACAAGGTAATATTTTCTACACAATATTTTCCCACCCAGAAATACCATTAGAAATATATTTCCGGGGGTGCACGATAACCCCCTTTTTCTACTAGAGTCTGAGAGGCGCCCAGTGATTCTCAAACTGTTGCGCCGCGGAGGGCACTGCGAGGCCGTGAGATCCCCTAGGTGGCGCCGCGGAATTTGCATAGATATGGGTATATTGCGCTTGAGGTTGCAGTTTTTGTTTTTTATATTGATGATGGCAAATCTTAAATGAATGAGTTTAATATGTACTAGGCCAGGTAGAGGCAAGGTCCTTTTAATAATATTATAAGTACTATGGGTAGATGGTCAAGGTTAAGAAATAGAGAATAAATAAATAAGTTATTCATGCTTTAAAAAAAGTACTTCCCGCTTCAACCACAATCGTGTTGAACGAGTACTGTACACGTACGTACCGTCTGAACCCGCAGCCTGCCTGGTGTTACTGAGTTACCAAACTTCTAGTTTTTATCACGAAGAGCTTTTCATGTAATTGTTTTAGCGACATATAAAAGGAAAAAGGATGATGAATAAAAAAACAGGATGCATACGTATATCATTAGGCTTTATGGCAAGTTTGACTGTTTGACCGTGATTTACGTGAAACCCCTACCGTAAATAGCATGTAATAATTTGGTAAACACACGTAGGCAAGAGCGTTTGGGTAAGGCACCTCCCGTGGCAGTGTGCCGTGAGCCTCAGTAAGTATCGCTGTTGGGTGTTAATGAGGTCCCAAGCTTAAAAAATGGATGTAAGTACCGTCATTAAAAAGCGCAAGTGTACTGAAGGCAATGCGGTGAAGTCGGCAGTTGTTCATGAATCAAAACGTGAATGTGTCGAGGCACTGAAGGTGAAGTACAGTATAACTATTGGAGTGAGTCCTCTCGTCCAGACACTAGTGTGGAAAGTGAAGAAAGTGCAGTGAACCAGTTGAAATGAAGCATATTCCGTAGCAAGGTTCCGTGCTGGCAAAGTGGAAGTGACAGTTGAAAGTGAACCTTAGTCGTGCAGGTCCGACGGGCAAAGAGAAGTGACAGATGAAAGTGAGTTTTGTCATCCGGTCTAAGCGGTGTGGGGGGGTGGGGGGGGGGTCAAACGACGACACGTGCCGCAAAGTATCCGCAGTAAGTCATTTCGCCTGTATAACGACATTATCTGACTTGGTTTCACTTGCTGTGATGATGATATGGTCAAAGCCAAATGTGTTTTTTGCGTCATTGAGCTATCAAAATGAATCTATGACTCTTATTGAAAATGAAGAGACATTGAACAACAAACAGATCACCTTCTCGCAGAAGCCTATAGATTACTTTAAAAGACTCTTGAAAGATAACAAACAACAAAGGCTTGGGTTTGAGAAGAAGGTGAAGGGTGGCAGAAAGGCACAGAAAGCAAGCTATTTAGTGGCAAGAGCATAGAGCAAACAAATGAAACCCCATTCAATTGCAGTCATACTTTCCCTTCCCGCTTGCTGTGCTGTGGTGTAAAAAACATTTGTTTTTGGGGGGGGGGGATGAGGCTGAAAAAGGAAGTTAAAAAAATTCCCCTCTCAGACACACGATTGGTAGACAATCAAGGACATGTCTCTGATATTGAAAAAATGTGTGTGAACTCTGAAAGTAAAATGTATGCTTTCAAGCGGATGAATCACAGACATTGGAGGAACTCATTACTATGTCATTCCGTTGTATGTGCCTGATAACAAAATAAATGAACTTTCTTATGGCTGCAAAGAACTGGTGCAAACCACAGACAGGAGATATTTTTTACAGTGCCAGAAATCTTGAAAGAAAAGGACTTGTCACGGAAATGATGTGTAGGAATTTGCACAGATGCTGTCCATCATGTTTGGAATCGGTAAAAGGTTTTGTGTCCTTAGTCAAGAAGGAGACCATATTTGATTACTCCCATTGTTTCTTGCACCGTAAGCCTCTTGTTGCTAAAACACTCGGACAAGAATTAAAAGTTTGTTTCTTGATGATGTTAGTGAAAATGTAAACGTCTTAAAAGCAGACAAAAGCAGTTCAAGAACTATTTTCCATGCTTGTGATGAAAGATCTCCTCACTAAGGTCTTCTCCTCCCAAAGAATCCGGTGGTTATCAAGAGGCAAAGTGTTATCCCGGGTGCATGACTGAGAGAGTAAATGCTCCTTTTCTTTTACCCTTGAGGTCAAAACTGCAAATTCCTTGATCTGCGAACTACTTGATGATGAATTTGGAGTGCAAAATTTATGCTACTTGGCAGACATAGTTGAACATCCTGAAACAAGGTTAAATGCAAGTATGCAGGAAGAAATGAAAATATGGTAACCATCTTCTGACAAAATGAAAGCTTGGTAGAAAAAAATTAGACTCTGGAATGAAAGGGTGAGTGAAGAGCAAGATTGACATGTTTCAAAAGACTGGCTGAAGCTACAGACTTGTTTCACTCATTAAGCAGTAACCTTGACCTTGGAAGGAATATAAAAAAATAATTTCCCAGATAATATCTGTTGAAATTATGACTGGCTGAGAATCCATTCGTTCACGATCCCTTGAGCAGCCACACTTTATCAATCCTTGAGAGAGGAACTATCATATCCGTTATACCGCACTCTAAAACGCAATATCGGGATATGACATTAGAAAAAGCTTCTGCATGTCAACTAGAAACGAACACCCACATAGATCCAAAGGTCCCAGAAAATACTCTTGCAATTTCACCTCATATCGTGTGAACTGGGCTTCTCAGCCCTCACAAATATAAAAACTAAGAAAAAGGGATTAAATTGCTTGGCTGTTGAAGAGGAAATGAGAGTGTGTCTGTCAACTGTTCCTCCTAGCATAAAAAATGAGGGGGTGGGGCGGATATTCAACTCCAGCAGGCACACGTATCCCACTGATCAGTATGTTTTGTTGTAACATAGTAGTTTATTTACACATTATTCCTCATGTCCATTCCTTTTATATATTATATAGATATTATATATATATTATATATATTATATATATATAATAATATATATATTATAACGTATATATATATTAGTATAATACGTATAGATATATATATATTATATATATGATATATATATATATATATATATATATATATATATATATATAGTATATATATACCTATTATATAATAATATTATAGCTGCTGCGCCGCTGAAGTCCAAGATATAATCTAGTGCAAGATATACAGACATAACCTATAGGTCCCAGTGAAGTTTGAGAACGACTCTATACAATAAGGGTGCACTGGCCTCACGCTTCACGACCTGTTACCGTCTGGTTCTCCGAGGTCACGTCCGGTCGTGCTGACATGGAGGAGGATATGTCGGCGTCCTTCTGCCCCTCCCCTAGGCCGCGATTCGCGGACACGGACTTGCCGGTAAGGAGCCAGTGCTTCCGCTGCTCCGGTGAGCAGGCGTTTCGCCGGGCTTTCCACGTTTCTTCCTTCAGTTCCTCAGGGATGACTGGAGTGGATGAACGTCTAGTGAATAGTCTTCAGGCTCACCCCCTCAAAATATGGCTGGGGTATAGTCCTGGCTCCCGACGTTCAGTGAGCCTCCTGAAGATGGGGTTATTCCACAGAATCCCCCTCTCCCGTCGTCCTGTCCCCTCTGGTTCCTGGAAAAATGTCTCCGGTACCTCCAGAGCGACAGTTTCGTTCCGACGCTCCCGAGGATTCGCCTCCCTAATGAAAGGCCTTGTTTCCTGGTGACCGTGGTACGGGGTTTTCGGGACGTCGCAAACTAGGGCGCTGACTCGTTTTCCCCCAGGGGACTCCATTCCACGAACGGGTCCTGCTTTGGTCTCTCTCCCTCTCGCCCAAGTTCTATGGTAAACTGAGGTTTTTCATGGGTGAGGCGGGAAGTTTTTTCATTTCCTTGATACGGGTTCTTGGCATTGCTTCACTTCTCCACACGGGTTAGGGGTTTTCTTGCCCTTCACTCCGAGGGCAGGTAGCTAGTGCGCTAGATCTGGAGGGGACCCAAAGGACGGATTTGAAGCATGGAAAAGCCTTTTTTTCCGTCTCACGAACAGAGCTAGATAGATAGAGATTATAGTTTTAAGGCGGCGCAACTGCGGGTTTATTGAGCCTGCTTACATAGAGACAGTAAAAGTAATATTAAAAAACAACTTTTTAAGATATAATAATCACAATATATAAAAAAACAAAATATATAAAAGAACACAGGTGCATTAAAAGCACCATTAAAAGAACAATTAAAAAATAATTCATAACTTGTTGAGAACCAACCCACTCAATAACGTTATGGACCTCAAGTCCCGGGGAGAAACACCTCTCTCCCAATGCCAGGGAGAGACGGTAGGCACCGTCCTCCCCGACACCGGGACAAAATTGCTCACGTAGGTTTCCCAAGACTAGGACATCGACCAGCAAGTGCCGCACAGTTAGGGACCAAGAATCATCACAGTATGAGGGTAGTTTCCCTCCCTCCATGAAGGAATCCATGTGTATATAAATGTGCCAAATACGCAATCGTGGCAAGGCAGTCTCCCATCTCCCGGGAGAGACCGCAGTAGCTCCAGTCCTCGATACTTTGGTTTGGCGGATGTGCGCAGTTTATTTTTACCCTATATTATTCCAATCGCTTCTGCCAAACTGTGTGAACTGAGCTATGATTGGCAAAGCGTAGGTCTGTCAACTGCACTGCAAAATATCATAAGCGGTCTCTGGCTGCAGCTTTTGCCAAGGCATCAGCTTTCTCATTACCGGCAACCCCACATGGCCGGACCCCCAACAAGCTGACCGTCCGGCTCGCTCTTTATCAGCTAAAGCCATTCTCGGATGGCATTGACCAGCGGATGGGAAGAGTATAAATTCATAGCGATGAAGGCAACTGTAGGAATCACAACAAAAAATTGTAAAAGAGACATCCGAGAGTAAAAATGGTGCAGGTCAATTGGTACTGAAGGGATTGGTACGAGGTCAACTGATCACGAGTTTCACTTCGGCCATGCGCCTGAATGGGACACAGATTAATTAGGCCTCAACCGTCTCGTCACACGATTCAATTGGACCCACTTTTCAAATTGGCATAGAGTCAGATAGGACCCAAAGCGTGGAGAGAGAGAGAGAGAAGAGAGAGAGAGAGAGAGAGAGAGGGAGAGAGAGAGAGAGAGAGAGGAGAGAGAGAGAGAGGAGAGAGAGAAGAGAGAGGAGAGAGAGAGAGAGAGAGAGAGAGAGAGAGAGAGAGAGAGAGAGAGAGAGAGAGAGAAAAAAAAAAAATATACAGTACGTGAAGGAAGAAAGAAAACAATTTTTTCTCACGCGCACACACGCACATTCATCCATTCCCAATCATTTAATCCCTTTCATCTACCTTGCTTCTTTCTCCCCCCTCTCTCGTCAGCATCTCCACATCTCTCCTCTCTCTCTCAATCTCTCGCTACACGGACGTTCTCCGTCGCATCTGGATGGAGAGGCTCCTCCTTCGTCACATAGCTCTCTCGGCTACTGATTGCCGCATCGTCTTGTCCTGGTCCCATAACATTGAGATCGCCTTCTCTTTTCCTTCCGCATCTCTACCTCCCAGTAATCTGCGGTTCATTCCACGGCCTTCAACACGAGATCGTCTTCTCTCTCCGCCTCTCATCGTCCCATCCTCTCACATCGAACTCCCTACTCTCCCGTCTCGTCTCTCGTCATCTCTCTCTCTCTTCTCTCTCTCGACTCTCTTCCCTCTCCCGAGGGTCAGCGGATCTCGTCGTCTCTCTCATCTCTCTCTGGTCCCGGTCTTATCTCTCCTCTCTCTCTCTCTCATCTCTCTCCCTCTCTCTCCTCCTCCCTTTTTTCTTTCTCATCTCTCGCCGCGCAACAAGCAAACGGCATGACACGGCACACGCACACAAACATACAACAAACCCCGCCACACCACACACACAGACACCCACACACACTACACACAAACACACCACACACACATACACACACACATACATGAAATGATGATAATGTTGATGATGTATGAAAATTACATTAATTTAATAGCAGTAATAATGATATAAATTATGACAATTACAAACATGATACTATAATAGAGATAATATGAAAATTGAAATAATGTCCGTAAATATGATAATAATAACAGTTACCAATAATAATATACTGATGGGACTATTATAATATGAGATAGAATGATGATAATAATATACAACAATAAAACGTAGAAGATAATAAGAATGCTAATGTACTAATATTTATAATGACAACGATAATGATGATAATGGTAGTCCTAGCCCCGATTCGCGGGGAAAAGGACTTCCCCGGTAAGGGCCGGGCGTCGCTGCTCCGGGTTGAGCGGGCTTCCCGGGGGTTTTCCCACTTTCCTTCCCCTTCCTTTCCTCAGGATGACTGGAGTGGTGAACTCTGTGAATGTTTCAGGCTCCCCCCCCTCAAATAGGCGGGGTATAGTCCTGGCCCCGAGGTTCAGTGACCCTGAAGGGGGGTTTTCCCCAAATCCCCCTCTCCGTCGTCCTGTCCCCTTCTTTTTCCGGGAAAAAAGTCCCCCGGTACCTCCGGGCAGTTGGGTCCGACGCTCCGAGGATCCCTCCTAATGAAGGGCCCCTTTTTTCCGGGTGACCGTGGAACGGTTTTTTCGGACTCGAAACGGGCGCTGACTCGTTTCCCCAGTGGACTAATTCTCACAGAACGGGTTGGTGTCTTTTCCCCCTTGCCCAAGTTCTTGGGTAGAATGAGTTTTATGGTGAGGGGGGAAGTTTTTCTTTTCCGATAGGGTTCTTGAGCAGTTCCTTTTTTACAGGGTTGGGGGTTCTTGCCCCGTCTCCGATCGGGTACTGTCAACTCTGGAGGGGCCCCAAAAAATGACGGATTTGAAGTATGAAAACCCTTTTTCCCCGAAAGAAGATAGATGAATTATAGTTTTAAGGCGCGGCAACTGCGGGTTTTGACGTTTTGCTTCAAAGAGACAGAAAAAGAAATATTAAAAAAAATTTAAGATATAATCAAATTTAAAAAAAAACAAAAATAAAAAAGAACAACAGGCATTAAAACAACAAAAAAAAAACTTTTAAAAAATCATAACTTTTTGAGAAAACCAACCCACTCATAAATTATGGACCTCAAGTCCCGGGAAAAACACCTCTCTCCCAATGCAGGAGAGAGGGTAGGCCCCGCCCCCCCCGACACCGGGACAAAAATTTTGCTCACGTAGGTTCCCAAAACTAGGCCCACAGCCAGAAGTGCCGCACATTTAAAGGGGAACAAGCAATCATCACAGTAAGGAGGGTGGCCCCCTCCATGGGGAATCCATGTGTATATAAAGTGTGACCAATACGAAATCGTGCCAAGGCAGTCTCCCATCTCCTGGAGAGACGCAGAAAGCTCCAGTCCTCGATACTTTGGGGATGGTGCGTAGTTTTATTTACCCTATATTATTTTCCCTCGCTCCTGCCAACTGGTGTGAATGATCTATGGATTTTCCGAGCGTAGGTCTGTAGGTGGCCACGCAAATTCCCTAGAGCTGGTTTCCCTTTTAGCTGCAGCTTTTGCCAAGGGCCCTCAGCTTTCTCATTACCGGCAACACCCACATTGCCCGGGACCCAACAAAAGCTGACCGTCCGGCCGCTTTGATTTAGAAAAAGCCATCCAGATGGCATTTACCAGCGGATGGAAGAGTTTAAAATTTCAAGCGTTGAAGACACGTAAGAACACAAAAATTGGTAAAAGAGACATCCGGAAGAGTAAAAATGGGTGCAGGTCAATTGGACTGAAGGGGTAGAGTACGAGGTCAAATGATTAGTTCACTTCGGCATTTCGCCGTTAGGGACACAGGTTAATTTGGCCTTAACCGTCCGTCCAGAGTAATTGGAACCACTTCAAAATGGCCAAAAGCAAAAAGACCAAAGCGGTGGAGAGAGAGAGAGAGAGAGGGGAGAGGAGGAGGAGAGAGGAGAGAGAGGAGAGAGAGAAGGGAGGAGAGAGAGAGGAGAGAGAGAGAGAGGAGAGAGAGAGAGATTTGGAGGGGGAGAGGAGGGGAGAAAAAAAACGGAGAAAGGAAAGGGAAAAAAAAGGAGAAGATTGGAGAAATAGAGAGAATGAAATTAGTTTAAATCGGGGTGAGAGGGAAATGAAAAAAA
>JACEEZ010002482.1:0-25526 GCA_016584305.1 Chionoecetes opilio | reverse complement strand
GAAAACCAAAGTTTAGGATACATAAGGATTATAAATAACTTTTCTCTCTCAATTCACAGGATTTGTACAATGAAAAATGTTTAATAATCATTAAATATTTTAGACAGCTTTTCCCCCTTTATGATTTGCACCAAACACTCTTTGTATTGGGGCTTCAAATTATATGGTTTTTGTTTTGTGGTCATGGCGTACCCAAAAAAATTAAAAGGGGGGGGGGGGGCAAATTATAATATAATATATATATATAAATTTTAATATATATTATAATAAATTAAATATAAATATATATATATATAATAATAAATATATATATATATTAAAAAATAAAATTTTATATTATAAAATATATATATATATAAAATATTTTATATAAATATATATTTAATATATAATAAAATATATTATAAATATATATAATTATAATATAATATATATATATTTTATAATTATATTATAATATAAATATATATATATATATATATTTATATATATAATATATATATATAAATATATAATTAATAATTATAGGGAATAATATATATATAATTTTTTTTAATTTAATTTTATAATATGAGATTTGTGATTTTTTTTTTTTTTTTATTATGTGTTTTTTTTTAATTTTCTTTTTTTTATTATAATTATTTTTTTTTTCTTTAAATTTTTTTATATTTTTAATTTATATAGCTATAATATAAAATATAATATAATATATAAATATAATATTTTAATAATATAATATATAATATATATTATATATATATTATATAATATATATATATGTCTAATTTTGTTATCTCTATCTATCATTATTATCTTTTATATATATTATATATATATTATTATATATATAATATAATATATAAAATATATATATAAAAGTGATTTTTTTGTAGATTATCATGAATTTTGGGGTGACAGAGACAGGGGATATTGGGTTTTTATGAACGTTTCGCCAAGGCATTTGGGCATCACAGGCTAAAAATATTTAAATTTTAAAAATTTTGTAATGCTAAAAGCGAACATCAAAAAAATTTTAATTCTAAGAGACAATAAAAATTTTCCCTATATTTCAAAAATTCTAACAATAAATAAAAATATAATTTGTATTTAAACGGCCTTGGTGTGTATGCTGTCTGAGTTGGTGGGGGACTGAATGAACCTGGTTTTGGGGGTGCATTTCAGTTGGGGGGGCGACGAACCGAGGTCGGGCAATCAAAACAGGGTAACATTTGAGTATATGTATTTGTTGTGAAATGCTTGGTTATTAAGATCGGGGGACAAGTGTTTTGATGTGAAAGCTTTAAAATTTAGGTCATGGGGAGTGTGCCTTGGATAGGATACTGAAGTCATCATAGAAAAAAGGGTGATCTAAATCAGGAGGTGAGCGGATTGAAATTTGCGAAGGTGAAGAAATGGGTGGGCCAGTACGTGCAGAAACACCTTTGCTAGAAAGCCAAAGGGGTTAGATTCTTGTGCTCCCCGACGATCTAGCGTTACAGCTAGAAATTTAAAATTCATAAAATTATGTTAAAATAAGGGCTTTGGGTATAGAGTCTTTATATTTGAAATGAGTTCTGGGGAAAGGGAAAATAGTAAAAAAAATTTAAATTTGAGTTAGGAAGTGGATTTAAGTAGATCATTGTTTTTTTTCCGAAGGGTAACTGAGAGGCCAAAAAGGGGATTTTAACAAGTGTGTGCTAATATGGGTTCGGGTTCGTTCGACTCGGGTTAAAATTTTTTTTAAGAATTTTGAAATGATTGTTAAATTTAAATTTGGGGGGGTAGCCATTGTTTGGAAAAAATGGAAGGGAAATTTTGTTCATTATAAAAGGGAAAACCAATTAGATGAAAAACATAGCACTGTGTAGTAGGGTTTTAAATAGTATTGTTTTTAAAAAAATTTTAGGGATAAATGAAGCATATTGAGTTCCAAACCAGGAAAGGGGTTTCTATAGATGGGGTGGAAGGAAATTATTTTACGAGTAATAGGATTTTAAAAAAAGGTAGTGATGATTTTTTTTAAATTTTTCATAGTGAACTTAATATTGGGTGCTGAAAATTTAAAGGTACTTCAGAAAAAAGGGGAATGGCTCGGTTTTTTTAAAAAGTAAAAAAGTGTCGTCACATATCTTTTAAAAAAAAGGTTTTAAAAAGTTTAGGACATTTAGACACCCAATGTCCCATGGTGACAAAAAAAAGCATTAGAAATAAAGGGACCCGGGCACGACCCCAGGGAAAACCCCCATCAGTTGGACATAAAGTTTTTTTTTAAAAAAAATGGAGATTTTTATAGCTAACTTTAATAAATCAGAGAATTTTTTTTTGTGTAATTAAGAAAAAGGGTGCTTTATGAAAAAATTATCAGTGTTATTTCAATTTCACAAAGGAAATTTTTGAAATAGTGATTGGAGCAAAATGCCATTAAGCGTTGTTTAGTTAATTTTTTTAATTCATGTGAAAATTTCAAAGGAGTTCTTAATTTGGGTTCACATTTTAATGGTAATTAGGGCAAGATTTAGCTAGGTTAATTTAAAAGGTGTTTTGGAATAAAGGGACCAAAAAAAAAAAAAAAAGGAAAAAAAAGAGCCACTAGGAAATAAAAATGGAAAACATCTTAGTAAGACTTTTTTTTTAAAGAAGTTCAAAGGGTAACGGAAAAGTCTTCCCCCCTTTAGTGAGAAAGAAAATGTGTTGTCAGCGAGGTTTTTAAACTTTGTTTTATCAGTCCTCGGAAAAAAAACACATTTTTTTCATCACAAAAATGGAGGATAGACTTATCCGTTACTTAGAACATTATTAAATCAAAAGTCATTATAAAGATGTTTTCCCATTAATATTTCCTAGTGGTCTTCCCCTGGTTCCTTTTGGTTCCAAAAAACCCAAAAAAAATAGGAACCCCCCTTCGTCCATTCCAGTACTATAGGCACCTTTAACATAACCTAGCTAAATACTTCGTCCGAAAATTGACCTTTAATAGTAACGAACACAAAATTAAGAATCCTTTAAATTTGACATAAATTTAAAAAAACAATTAACGTAAACAACGCGGTAATGGTAGTTTGACATCCAATCACTTTTTAAAAAACCCCCCTTTAGATGGGGGATATTGAAATAATCACTGATAATTTATTTCATAAAGCTCCTTTTTTCAATTACACAAAAAAAATTCTCTGATTTTTTAAACTTTTAGTAAAAAAAGACTCCCATTTTTTTAACAAAAAATTTAGCCCAAAAATGAGGGCGTTTCCTGGGATCGGCCGGGGCCTTCTTTTGTAATGCTTTTTAGTCCCATGAGGACATGTGGCTGTCAAACTGTCCTAAATTTTTTAAACCTTTTTATAAAAACGATATTAACGACACTTTTTACTTTTTAAAAATCCCGGCCTTTCCCTTATTTTGAAGTCCCCTTAATTCTCAGCACCCAAATATTAAGTTCACATATAAAATTTGAAAAAAATCATCACTCCCATTTTAGACATCCTATTTACTCGTAAAAAAATCCTTACCACCCAGTCTATAAAAAAACCTCTTTCACGGGTTTGGAACCCAATTGCTTCATTTATCCCTAACCTTTTAAAATCAATACTTTTAAGCCCCTATACAAAAGGGCTTATTTTCTCTTTAAAAGGGTTTTCCCTTTGATAATGAGTTTAAAACCCTTTCCCAATTTTTTTCCAAAACAATGGCTACCCCCCCAAATTAAAGAAACAATCATTTCAAAGTTCTTAGATAAAAAGTTCAACCCAGAGTCGAACGAAAAACCCAACCATATTAGCAACATATGTTAAACCCCATTTTTTGGCCATTCAGTTACACCATTTGGAAAAAAAAATCAAGACTACTTAAGTCAATCTTCCTAACTCAAAAATTTAAATTTATTTTTTCTAATTTTCTTTTCCCTAAGAATCATTTCAAAAAATTAAAAGACTCTATACCTAAAGCCCCTTTTTTCTAAAATAATTTAGAACAAAAGTTCAGTGTAACCCAGATACGTCGGGGGAGACGACAAGGGGAATCAACCCTAGGGTTTGGGAAAAGGTGTTTTTGCCGTACTGGGCGACCCATTTCTTCACCTTCGCAATCTGCAATCCGCCACACTCACTGATTTTGATCACCCTTTTTCTTGAATGATTCGTTCCCATCCAAAGGGACATCCCCAGTGACACTAAATTATTAGAAGCTATACCATCAAGCACTTGTCCCTGATCTTAATAACCCAATTTATTTTCAACAACTACAATACTAAATGATTACCCCGTTTCGATTTCCCGACTCTCGGTTTGATCGCCCCACCAAAAACTGAAATGTCCCCACAAAACCCGTGCATTCAGTCCTTACAACTCAGCACATACACACAAATCCGTTTAAATTTAAAAAATTTTAAATTTTTTTTATTAGTTTGTAATTTAGAAAAAATAGGAATTTTTATTGTCTCTTAGAATTAATTTTTTTTATGTTCCTTTTGCATTACAATATATTTAAAATTTAAATATTTTAGTGTATGCCAAAATGCCTTGGCCCCAAACGTTGCATAAACAACCCCAAGTATCCGAGTGTTTGTCACCTGAAACTTCATGATGAATCTACAAGAAAAACAACTATAATATATATATATATATTATATATATAATATATATATATATATATATATAATAATAGATAGATAGAGAAAAACAAAATTAGACATATATATATATAATATATAAATATAATATTAATTATAATTTTTATTATATATATATATATAATATATATAATATTTTATATATATATATATATAGCTATATGAAATAAAAAAAATATAAAAATATGAAAAACAAAAAATATAATAAATATAAAAAAAAGAATTAAAAAAAAAACCATAATAAAAAAAAAAAAAAATAACAAATCTCATATATATAAATAATTAAAAAAATTATATTAATAAAATATATTATTATAATATATAAAATATATATATATATAATATTTTATAAAAATTTTAAAAAATATATAAATAAAATAATAATATATATAAATATATATATATATATTATATTTTAAAAGATATATATAAAATATTATTAAAATATATAATATATATTATATTATATATTTGCCCCCCCCCCCCCCCCTTCAATTTTCGGGGCGCCCTGACCACAAACAAAGACCATATAATAGAAGACCACAATCAAAGAGTGTTTGGGGCAATCTAAGGATGAAAAACGCTAAACTATTTAAGATACTTAAACTAGTTGCATTGTACAAAACCTGTGAAATTGAGAGAGAAAGGTTTTTTAGTAATCCTTATAGACCCAAAATTTTGGGCATATACGAATTTTTATTTTTTCCTACACCTATTTTGACTTCGGGGTGTGCATAAACTAAAATTTTCACTCTACCCAAAACCATCGCAATGCATCTTCCCCCGAATGAGATCGGCAAGGTGGTAAAAATAATAGCCACTAAAATAACCAGGGGCATTGGTTGGTTTGCCCAACCCGAAGCAAGGAAATAATTGGGGGATAACTGCAAAATGAAGATTTCCCAAATTTTTAAAAAAAACCATCATTTTTAAACACAGAATACAAGGGAAAAGAACAATTTTATCCCATACTCAATTTAAGGTTGAAGTACCAAAAAAAATCTTAAAATGCAGTGTTGCTTTTTAAATGAAGATCACAGTTAAAAGTTGTGACAACATTTTTAAAAATAACTTTTTAGACGTTAGACTGGAAAAAAAAAACTCCATTTTTTAAAAATATCAAATAATACCCATTAAACCATTAAAAATAATTAGCCTTGCCTTAAACTAACCTAACAAGTCTTTCCTTTAAACAACCAAGTCTAAAAAAAAAAATTGTTTGCAAAAACATTTCATTTTACTTTCACATCGTTTTCACCTATAGAAAAAAAGTAGAAAGGGGAAAAAAATTGAATCCAGACAAGTATGTTTTTAAAATATCAGCCAGTATTAGAGGGTCAGTATGCTGTACCCCAAAAGGGTACATCAGACACCCCATTATACAATTTAAATAAAATGGTTTAATACAATATCTTTTTACCAAAAACTCCTGAAATAACTGGGGGCTGGCCCATCCAGACCCCCCCCCCCCTGTTAACTAACCCAGCCCGGGCACTGATTTTCCTATTATAACTCGCCGGGAGGAGGGGGGGATTTTGCCCCCCCAGACCCCCCATGTGTTAATCTCATTTCCGTCGGGGTTTTAGGATTAGAAGTGCTGCAAAGTCGTTCATAAATGGGGACGGCTAAACCCGGGCCCGTAATGCTTTTAAAAGATTTCAGTAGACCCAACCCAAGTAAACATCTTCTCACGTACAAGCCTTTTTATTAACTCCTGAAGCGGTACAATTTTAAGTCCTTCCGCCCTTATTAGGGGGGGTTTTCCTCCAGACCTTTTAAGATCATTGTGATATCTCTAACACGTAATTTTAAAGTGGGGGGAGCTGCCCCTTCACCCTCCCTCCCCCCTAAACGACTCCCTGAACCCCCAAAAATTTATAGGTAAATATTTCTATTCTAAATCACATAACCTAGCCTAATCCTATAACCCAAACCAACCCAAATAGCCCCCCTAGAAGGACCCAAAAAAATGTATTACTAACTTACCCAATATAACCTAACCTAACCTGGTAAAATTCTAGTTTCCCGCAAATTTGTTCGCTAGGGGTATAGGTAAGGTTTGGGAGTTAAGTGAGGTTAATTATAATATTATTTTGGGGGTCCAGGGATGGGCCATTTAGGGGGGGGAGGGGGGTTGCAGGGCATCTCACCCACTTTAATTTAGTGTTAGAGGATTGAATTTCAAAATAACCCCCGGCAGACCTAATAGTAGTGACTAGGCACACTCCTAATAGTAGGTAGGCAGCACCTAATAGCTAGGCTAGGCAGCACTCCTAATAGCTAGGACAGGGAGCACTCCCAATAAACTAGTGACTAGGCAGCACTCCTAATAGTAGGACTAGGCAGAACTCCTAATAGCTAGTGACTAGGCGACCCTAAAGTAGTGACTAGGCAGCACTCCTAATAGCTAGTGACTAGGCAGAACTCCTAATAGCTAGTGACTAGGCAGCACTCCTAATAGCTAGTGACTAGGCAGAACTCCTAATAGCTAGTGACTAGGCAGAACTCCTAATAGCTAGTGACTAGGCAGAACTCCTAATAGCTAGTGACTAGGCAGAACTCCTAATAGCTAGTGACTAGGCAGAACTCCTAATAGCTAGTGACTAGGCAGAACTCCTAATAGCTAGGGACTAGGCGGGCACTCCTAATAGCTATTGACTAGGTAGAACTCCTAATAGCTAGTGACTAGGCACAATCCTAATAGCTAGTGACTAGGCAGAACTCCTAATAGCTAGTGACTAGGCAGAACTCCCAATAGCTAGTGGACTAGGCAGAACTCCTAATAGCTAGTGACTAGGCAGAACTCCTAATAGCTAGTGACTAGGCAGAACTCCTAATAGCTAGTGACTAGGCAGAAACTCTTAATAGCTAGTGACTAGGCAGAACTCGTAATAGCTAGTGATAGGCAGAACTCCTAATAGCTAGTGACTAGGCAGAACTCCTAATAGCTAGTGATAGGCAAAAACTCCTAATAGCTAGTGACTAGGCAGAACTCCTAATAGCTAGTGACTAGGCACAACTCCTAATAGCTAGTGACTAGGCACAACTCCTAATAGCTAGTGACTAGGCAGAACTCCTAATAGCTAGTGACTAGGCAGAACTCCTAATAGCTAGTGACTAGTAGCGACATGAATACTTGACTTCAATCACGGACAAATTCAACTGAATTATTTTTAATTGATGCATTTATTGATATAATTTAATGAAACTGTATCTGTATAATTACAATCATGTGCACAACTTTCAGTAAATAAATGAGCATCCTGGCTCAATTAGGGGAAAAAGTTATGGTAAGCAGTGACGTCCTTGCCCCGGGGACTGCGGGAGCAAAGATTTATCTAGTGCCGCCAGTGCGGGGGTGTGAGTGAAACACTGACCATTACACAATTGGATGAAAATCACATCAACGTCAAGGTAGTAAAAATCCACATTAGGCAATATATCTGTTTTTAACCCAAACGTATGGGGTTGTGGTGTGGTTGTGGTCGGGAGTTGAAATATCTGGCACGAATGTCACCAAACCGCTGGCGAGAGCCTGCCGAGGTGGGGTGCGAGGTGCCACTCCTTGGGATTTTTGCCAAGATTTTGAGGGCATTATTCAAGTATTTCTCCAGTAGTTTATCTCAAGGTAAGCACAGGTACCGTTGTACTGTACCTTGAGATAAACTACTGGAGAAATACTTGAATAATCCCTCCAAAAGTCCAGACAAAAAATATCCCAACACCAGGACCTAAATCCCAAGATCTTGGGAAAAAACCCAAGGAGTGGTATCCCAGCGTAGAGCGTAGTTAGGCAGATGGTGGTGTGTGGTGTCGAGGGCTGACATCAAGGCGTTTATGTGACACAGTTTGTAGACTTCTACGAATGTTGGCGCGGTTTTTGTATGCTTTTTAGAATTGCACTTCCAGAAGGCATGCCACAGTCGCTCAGCAGAGCCTTCCGGAAGGCATGTCACAGTCGCTCAGCAGAGCCTTCCGGAAGGCATGTCACAGTCGCTCAGCAGAGCCTTCCGGAAGGCATGTCACAGTCGCTCAGCAGAGCCTTCCGGAAGGCATGTCACAGTCGCTCAGCAGAGCCTTCCGGAAGGCATGTCCCAGTCGCTCAGCAGAGCCTTCCGGAAGGCATGTCACAGCGTCAGCAGAGCCTTCCGGAAGGCATGTCCCAGTCGCTCAGCAGAGCCTTCCGGAAGGCATGTCCAGTCGCTCAGCAGAGCCTTCCGGAAGGCATGTGACAGTCGCTCAGCAGAGCCTTCCGGAAGGCATGTCCCAGTCGCTCAGCAGAGCCTTCCGGAAGGCATGTCACAGTCGCTCAGCAGAGCCTTCGGAAGCAGGTCACAGTCTCTCAGCAGAGCCTTCCGGAAGGCATGTCCCATTCGCTCAGTAGAGCCTTCCGGAAGGCATGTCACAGTCAGTAAAATTTTAGGTTTATTCTAGTTTTTGCCCAGACTCCCCCCTCGCCCCAAGACAAGCTAAGAGGCTTGAGGGAATGCGGGATATTTGGCTGGGGTAAAAAAATATGCGTCGCAACCACAAACGTTTTTGAGTTGGGGGTGTTGTAAAAATTCCCTGGATCCAGGGAAAATGGATTGGATTTCTTCTATGTCCAGGGGCGCGTGAGTCTGACGATCCTCACAAACAAGAATAATGACCGGAGTGTCGAGACCCCCGCCCCCGCAAGAGGTTAGGTACAATTTTGATAGGTTACCTATGGAGGAATATCGAGGCGAGGGGGCGGCGGAACCCCCCACGCAAGGAGGTTAGGTTAGATTGTTGAGGACGGAGTTTAACGCTAGGTCAGGTTAATATTCGGTTAGTTTAGGTTATTACCGGGGGGTCGAGGGGGCGGAGCCCTCCCCCCCTAGTAGACTTAGGTAAATACCCCTAGATTTAGGGAAATTAATGTAATCTTGGGAATTTTGACTCCTACATAACTAAAAAAATAAGTGTTTCCGACGTATGATTGTTCCCACCCGAAAACCCGCATTCCCACAGGTCTGGAAGCTTGTTTGGGGGAAGGGGGGAGTATGGGCAAACGCTAGAAATTTACCGGGGGAAAACAGGTACTTTTTGACCTCGTACTCAATGACTGGTTAAAAAATACCAAAAAACCGGAAGTATTACCCATTATTCCACCTTTGTCACTGTTTTCGGGGTTCCCCGCCTCGCTTTTTCCTTATTGACCCTTCATCAGCCTTCCGTAAGATCAGTAATCCCGTAATTTTAGGCTGGTAATGAAATAACACTGATTGGTTACAGGGAGTTTCGTACACAAGTTGTTTCGGTATTATTCTAGTGTTTGGCCATACTCCCCCTCTCCCACAAAACAAGCTTGGGGACCTGGCAGAAAGCGGGATATTTGGCTGGGGTACAAAATATGCGTCGCAACCACAAAGTTTTTG
Source organism: Chionoecetes opilio (assembly GCA_016584305.1). Taxonomy (NCBI): domain Eukaryota; kingdom Metazoa; phylum Arthropoda; class Malacostraca; order Decapoda; family Majidae; genus Chionoecetes; species Chionoecetes opilio. The sequence continues at coordinate 15,503 of JACEEZ010002482.1, read as the reverse complement.
AGTTAGGGGTGTTGTAAAAATTCCCTAGATCTAGGGAAAATGGATTGGATTTTTGCCGAGTCCAGAGACGTGTGAACCTGACGATCCTCACAGAATGATGACCGATGTGTCGAGAACCCCTCCTACCCCCCGCTAGTTGGTTAGGTTAGGGTAGGTTATATTTGGGTAGGGTAGGTTAGGTTAGGTTAGGTTAGATTAAGTTAAGTTAGGTTAGGTTAGGTTAGGTTATCGGTGGGTCAAGCCCCCCACTAGGTTAGGTTACTTTTGTTTAGGCAAATTTCTCTAGATATACGCAAATTACCCTAGATCTAGGGAATTTTACCCCCCCCCCCCCCTTACACAACTTTAAATTACGTGTTTCTGATGCATTATTTGTTCCCACCCGAGAACCCCGCATTCCACAAAGGGCCCCAAACCTGCTGGGGGAAGTGGGAGAGTATGGGCAAAACACTAAAAATTTACCATTGCTTCGTACCCAGGTTTTGTTAGTCGTTTGTACACTGATTTTGAGTTTTCGTACATACCTGGTGTCGTTTCGTAACTCTAGGGAGTCATGTTAAACTCTGAGCTGAGTGTACGAAACGACTATGGTTACATATGTATAGACTACGGAACAACTTTTTGGGATTATTTTACTACAGGACCAAACTTCCTACACAATAGGGAGCAGGTTTTTGTTACCTTATGGTATTCTAAGAGACATTTTCCCCTCCGAGCTTTCCGTCGCAAACAATAGTTTTGGAGATATAGAACATTTTAAAAAGGGAGGAAGAATACATCTCCTTGTATACGAAATGCCTCCCTCTTCCTCTTCTTGTGACCTGCATCGCTTTTGTTTAGTATTTTATTACACTTTTTATTATTGTACCCAGTTAGGAGGTCAAAGGTTAGGTAAGGAAAGGTTAGGTTAGGTTAGTTAGGTTAGGTTAGGTTAGGTTAGGTTAGGTTAGGTTAGGTTCAGGTTAGGTTAGGTAAGGTTAGGTAGCCACGGGTGCGCCTCCGAAACAAAAGCGATGCAGGTCACAAGAAGAGGAAGAGGGAGGCATTTTGTAAACAAGGAAGGAGACGTATTCCTCCTCCCACCTAAAATGTTCTATATCTCCGAAACTATTGATCTGCGACGGAAAGCTCATGGTGAAAATGTCTCTTAGAATACAATAAGGTAAACAAAAACCATGCTCCCTATTGTGTAGGGAAGTAGTACCGTAAAAATTTACCCAACTTTTTGGTGTATGAACCTATTAGTGTACGAAACAACTTGTGTACGAACTGACTGCAGCCCACTGATTAGCGATACAAACAGCTGCTTCCCCCCGGATGTCAGCACTGTGACGTCATAGCCTGACCGCCGCCGCTCCTACAAGGGTTATGTGTCTGTGTGGGGTGGTCAGTTCGTACAAAAGTTGTTTCGTACACCAGTAGATTCGTATACCAAAAAGTTGTTTCGTAGTCCATATGAAACCAGTCTTTTCGTACACTCGGCTCAGAGTTGGACTTGACTACTACCGTAGATAACACTAAAGTCGCCAGGACAACTTTTTGTTCTGTGTACAGACGTGTGGTGGCGTTAATAGTTACATTTCTACATCCATGATTTCAGGAAGGTTAGAAGGGGCTATCTGGAGAGTCTGTGTCATTTTGTTCTTATCTGTGTCATAGTAGGGCTATAAATGAACACATGACAAAACTATCCCCCGAGTGGGTCTCTAAAATATCACCGTCTATACTAAAGAGATTACCACTGTTTCGATTGCCCGGGCTCTCGGTTCGATCGCCCCACACAAGCTGAAATGTCACCCCCAAAACCAGTGTTCATTCAGTCCTCTACCAACTCAGACAGCATACACACCAAGGTCCGTTAAGTACAATTATATTTTATTTATTAGTTAGTAATTTTAGAAAATATAGGAATATTTTTTTGTCTCTTAGAATTAATTTTTTAGATGTTCGCTTTTTAGCATTACAATATATTAAAAATTTAACTATTTTAGGGCCTGATGAGCCAAGTGCCTTGGCGAAACGTTGCATAAACAACCCCAAGTATACCGAGTGTCTCTGTCACCCTGAAACTTCAAATTATATATATATATATATATATAATATATTATATATATATATATATTATATATATATATATGGAGCTTCTATATATATTGGTTATATTTTTTTCTTTGTAAAAGGGGGGAGGGGGGCCATGGCCGCATTGGCTCCCCCCTCGGTACGCCACGATTGTGGTATATATTGATTGTAAGGTGTAATTGAGGTGATTGCAGGTTGAACAATCTCTTTTGTGAAGATATTGGCCCATAGAACAAATAAGATATCTGCAAAGAGTTATGTAAACTTATGACTGCATCGGATCATGAAAATCTAATCTTAGTTTCTTTTCAGAGGTAAAACCAAAANTGAAAAATAACCACCTTTGTGTCTTCATCGTGTCATAGTGCTATAAGAACAAGACAAATTCCCCCGAGTGCTCTCTACATCACCGTCTATATACTCCCGCTAAAAGCTAAAACAACGCTGAAACAGTAGCCTTCACAGTCATGATATAAACTGTGTATCATCTTCAGTGGCACAGACACAGCAGTAGTGAGGCTATCATTCGTAATATATGGCGCCTGGCGACATTAGTTGCAGTGTGGCGACTATAGGTAGTGTTATCTAGGGTAATAAAGACGCTGTATAATGTCACTTACCCAATAAGCATGTTCAGGCTGACGGACGCTCGTGTCTCCTGAACTTTGCTCTCTTCTTCTTCTTCTTCCTCTTCTGAGAACTTGAGCGTGAGTTGGGAGTAGTGGCACATGCAAGTCTTTAGTGGTGCTAATATAGCGCCTGGCGACATTAGTGCAGTGGCGACTATAGTATTATTGACGGTAATTAAACGTACATGAAGACGGGTCAGGTAACCATTCGTATTTAACCCCTTCACGCCCAGGGGGGGCATTTTCGAACACTACTAAGACCATCTTAGGGGACTAAGACCATCTTCCCAGCAAACATTGTCATTACGGGCCGGCATCAAATCAGTGTCGGTAAATCACAAACGACATATTGGCATTGAGTCGGCAAACCGTAATGAAGTTATCGGCCTGGCTGAGGACCGACAACTTGTGCGTTCATGTTTGCACCCCGGGCCTGTGTCGGTTACGTTACGTTTCTGTGTCAGATCTGTGTCGGCAATCCGTAACCAAACTATTGCCACTACTGAGCCACAAACGGGCCGACATAGCATCTAAATCGTGCCATAAGCGGGCTAACACAGCAACTGTATCGTGCCACAAGCAGGCCGATTTAGCATCCAAATAGTGCCATAAGCGGGCTAACACAGCAACTGTATCGTGCCACAAGCAGGCCGATTTAGCATCCAAATAGTGCCATAAGAGGGCCTACACAGCAACTGAATCGTGCCACAAGCAGGCCGATTTAGCATCCAAATAGTGTCACAAGCAGGCCGACTTAGCATTTGAATACTGCCACAAGCAGGCCGACTTAGCATTTGAATAGTGCCACAAGTGGGCCAATATAGCAGCTGAATAGTGCCACAAGCAGGCCGACAAAGCAGTTGAATCGTTTTACCGTTCCTAATGCCGATGTAGCACGCCGATTAGCTACCCCGCCCGGATAGCTACCCTGCCACGACTACGCACGTATGGCAGATGACGTCACACAGGAAAACATTGGCCACGCCTCCTGGACCAGAACATTATCGTCAGATTCGCTTATTTAACCTAAATATATATATGTCTACAAAACTTAACTCCAAACCTATCCAAAATTTAACCAAACCTAAATCAAACCTAAACCAAACCTTAACTTAACCAAAATTTAACCATTTATTTTTATATGATAATAGAAAGGTATATTAGGTTACTTAAGTTTGATTATAGGTTAAGTTAAGGCTTGGTTTAGATTTGATTTAGGTTTCCCAGCAAACACAAAGACGGAGGGCCTCCGGAGGCCCTCCGTATGTCTTACCGGCGGCCCGACGGAAGTGTACGACGTAGGGCCGCTGGGGATTTGCTCAGAGGCTCACCGGCGGGCCGCTCCCAGCGGCCCGCCGTTGGCAAATTACCTTTGCCCTTTAAAATTAACTGATTGAGGATAAATTTTTCAGTTTTTCACTTTCTAAGCATATTTCAAAACAGTAAATTTTTTTAAGGGGGTTTTCACAGACCATTGCCGCTAAAGACTGTGGGCCGTACCGAGTCAAAGCTGAAGGGGGAAACGACAAACCTTTTGTTTTAAAAAAGGGAAATGTACCAAAAGGGATATTTTTCGTTAAAAGCAGGGGACACGGTCGTCAAAGAAAAAGGTGACCGTGGGCTTTGTCCGACCTCCCTCCCTGCTCTTCGTTTTTCCCAAAAATATCCCTTTTATGGGACCCTTCCTGGCAAAGAAGGGCGTCCCTCAACCTTCATCATCCCCCTCGGTTTCGGGCCTGGGACGGGTTTAACACCCTAAAAAAAAAATTTAAAAAATTAAAAAAAAAAAATTTCAATTTTGCTCTAATTTCAAACCAAAATTTTTTGTCGTTATCCCGTATTTGATAAAGAACCCAAATCCCTTTGGACTTCGTTTTTTTTTATTAACACAAAAAATTCCGCATTGGATTTACATGGTTTGGGAAAAGCCATGAAGGGAAAGAGATGAAAGGGAAAATTGAAGATTTGTAATCGAGGGTCCCCTTTCAACATTTTAAAAAATTTTGGGAGGCCTAAAAAAACCTAAAAAAATTTATGAACTAAAAATTAACCAAAAATTTTTGGTAACCTTTTTCAAACACTCGAATTAGCCCGGGTTTCCCTTTCCCATTTTCTTCCTTTACCATCCATTCCCCCCTTCAAAACCCCTCTGCTTGTCATACCCCCTGTCTCTATAATATCTACGCCTTTTTTTTTAACATAAGGGGGATGCGCTAAAGGGAAAACTGTACTATTTAAAACTGTCCATGTAAAAAAATAAAAATAAATATATAAAATAAAAAATATATATAAATATATATATTAAATTTATATAAATATATATTAAAAAATATATATAAATATAAAATAAATAATATAAATTAAAAAATTATATATATTTTGTATATAAATTTTTATATATGTATATATAAGTATATATGTTTATATGTATATTTTATTTATGTATATATGTTTATTGTTTATTAATATATGTTAATATATTTTATTTTATTTTATTTTGTAATTTTTTATGTTAAAATATAAATTTTTATTTTATATGTATTATTGTATTTTATATTATTATTTTTAATTTTTTTAAATTTTATATATTGTATATTATTATAAAATATAATTATATTAAATTTATTTAAAATTTATTATATATAAATTATATTTATTGGTAATATTATGTATTATAATTTTATGTATATGTATTTATATGTTTTATTTTTTTTTAAAAATTGGGGGGATTATGGTTGTTAATTATTATATATGGATATATATTTTTGTTTTATTAGTGTATTTTATATTTTTAAAATTTTTAAAATTTATTTATATTTTTAATGTATATATATAGGGATATTATATATATAAAATAATTATATAAATATTAATAGGGCACTGCAAAAAAAAAATTAGGACAAGAAACGCTTCAGTTTTTTTCCCTTCTCATGATGTGGGTTTAAAAATTTCCCTTTGGGTTTTTTCCCTATATCTGGGCACTCACTGGGGTGGGGGTTATTCCCAGTGCCCACATCGCTCAGGCTGCCCTAAATATGTATGAAGGGGAGGGCTTTCCATCTTTGCTCCTTTCGCCTAAATTTCCCCTCCCCAACCTTTCCCCCTACCCCCCCTCCCAGGGCTCAGATGCATTTTGCCCGACAAATCAAAACATTGTTAAGAAAACCCTATAGTCACTTTTGTACAGTGGGGGCCAAATCCAAAGACCCCAAAGCATGGGGAAAAGGGAAACCCCCAAAAATGCCCGTCTCAAACTGGTGCATGCGGCCCCTAAAAGAGGGGTTGGGAACTATTTGGGGGAAAAAGAGTTAGGGAAAGACCTCGGAAAAAGTCAAAGACTTCCTTTCTTGTTTTTCTTTGTTTCCTGTTTTCTTTTCTTCTTTTAAAGTTTTCCGGGTCGTTTTTAAACTTTTTTTCACCCAAACTATTTGGGGAAAAGGGTGGATGGGGGTTAACATGAATTAAAAGGGGAAAAAAAAAAAAAAAAAGTTCCTTTTTTGGGAGGGTTTAAATTTTCCCTCCTCCCCTTTTCCCCTCTTCATGTCTCACCCATCTCACCACCCAGCTGTCAATATAACACCCTCTTCCCCTTTTTCCCCCCCACACACCCCCCCTCCCCGGCTCCCCCACCGGGGCCCCAAAAACCCCCCCAAAACTACATCAAAACCGGGAAAAAGGAAGCTACAGACGGTCCCCTACTTTCCTTTTCATGGGGAAAGAAGCGTAAAGTATTAAAACACCCGTTTCCTGGGTGAACAATTTTTTTTTTTCGGGCCCGCCTCTTATTTTTTTATCGGTGTCGGGCCCGAAAATCCGTGAAAATTTTCCAGTTTTGACGCATATTTGTAAATTTTTTAAACTTTCGTTTGATATGTTGTTTTTAAAGAAAGGGGTTTTTGTTTTTTCATTCTTCACTTTTGGTTTCATGCTGGCCCCAATATAAAAAGGGGATGAACACTTTAATTCAGGTTTAGTTTTGCCATCAAATGAGTGGGCCGCCCAAATGTTAACTCCTTCCGCCGGGGGGCACGTCCCATCGCCGCGCACCACAGGGCCCCCTTTTAGCGGGGTTAAAAATTCTTTGTACGTCTTTTTGGGGACTTCCCCCCCGGGGTATGCCTCCCCCCATTGTTTCCATCAGGGTTAAGTGTTGTTCTCCTGACCAACACCAGCCTGAAATTTTTGCTCCCCACTGTTGTGCCTCGTCTTTCTCTATCTTGGGATTTCTCCCTTGCCGCATCCTCCATTTCACCTGTCATGGTTTGTAGCTGAAGTTTGGCGATACCTGAAGCCCGCGCCTGCTGAAATGTTCAACAATTTTTAAATATATGTTGAATTTTTTACCTGATCATATTTAAAGCAACGCACAACAAAAAAATTTTTTAAATACATGTAATTGACTACGGTACTGTCAGTGTATATGGGGAACCCACAAAGTCCCTTTAAAAAGGGCAGATTTAAAGGAGTAAATTTTCTGTAGTCATATTTAGGGGAAATCTTTTTTTTCCAGACAAATTATTACTCCCCCAAAAGGGGCAGGGAAACCCAAAAATGGCTTAAAGGGTTTTAAAAGTTAATATAATGTTTCCCCTTTGTCATCAAAAAAGCATCCAGGCCCCAAATTCCTAATAAAGGTAAAGGGGAGATACTGGTTTGTAACCCTTTTTTTGGTAAATGTGAAAGTAACTAAATTCCCCCAAAATTTCATTCAGTTTTTTCATTACATGTTAGTATAGAAATTTCCTTTAAATTTTAAATGAGATTTGTAGAAACCCTCTCTATGTCAGTGAATTTGGTGGCATTTCCCTAAAAGGGTTTGAAATCACAAAGGGGGAAATTTTTTTGCAGGGTTAGGGAAAACAGGGGTTTTAAAGGAGTTGGGCACCACACACTATAGGCCAAAAGGAAAGGTGGTTGGGAAGCATTAGTTTAACCCCCATACTCATAGAACAATTTATCACCTTTGGGGGAAAGGTTGGGTTGGGATTAAATGAAAAAAACCCCTTCAAATTACTCTTCTGGGAAACCCTTTTTCTCTTTCTCTCCCCAAATTTTTTTTTTAAAAACACTCTTCCAAACCTTTTGGGAAAAAAAAAAAAACAAAACCCTTTACAGTTTTTTCACAAGGGGAAGGCCCTTAAATGTTTGGGAGAGGTTTTCAAGTGCATCATGATGTGTACATTTCTTGGTCCACTTGTTTTACTTTTAAAACACTCCACATTTTCATTGAAGGGATTCAATAAAAAAATTTACTTATAAATTTAGTTGGGGGCAAAGGGGCAGGAATTTCCCCAAAAGTAACAAGGGGTGCTGCAGTGGTAAAGGGGAAAAAAGGGACTGCTTTCAAAGATCCCCCGCAATGAAAAGGGAAAAAAGCTTCCCAAGGGATTTCCCCGGAAGGAAATGTAAAAAAATGTAAAATTCACAAAGTTGAGGTCTTTTGGCTTTTTTAGTTTGGTTGTGTTCCCGTTGAAAAAGGGTACCTAAATTTCCATTGCACCCTGGTTTAAAACCCAATGTTGCATCATGAAATAATACTGACTGTAACTCTATATCAAATTTTCCCAAAATCCTACCAAAACCCCATAACGATAACAGGGATAGTTTTTTCGCAAAAGGGATCACTGCATCTGGTATTTTAAAAATAACCATTAGGTGCTGGGAAAAGGGCTGAGGGAACAAAATTCCTTTTTTCAATCCCAAAAATGTTGCTGCCCCTTTATCCCTTGAGAACCCCCATGATTAGGAAGAGACGAGAGCAGAGCCCAGAGAGAGAGAGAGAGAGAGAGGAGAGGGGGAGAAGAGAGAGGGGAGAGAGAGAGAGAGAGAGAGGGAGAGAGAGGGAAAAGAGAGAGAAGGAGGGAAGAAGAAGAGAGAGGAAAAGAAGAGGAGAGAGAGGAGGGGAAAAGAGAGAGAAATTTTTAAAAAATGTAAAATTTGATGGCAAAAAAAAAATTTTTCCATTCCCTTTTTTTTTTAACTTTTAAGAGCCTGACACATTCAAACCACTTGAAATTTGAAATATTATAAAAACCCCTTTAAAAGGGGTTTCTATTCCTCATTTTATCTTAAACCACAATACTACCATTTTTCCCGCAAATTTTGGAAAGGGGATGTTCGCCCACTAAATCCACTGGTCCTTTCATCCCTGGTGGGGCGCGGTTTTTTCATTTTTGCAAACCCGTGCCACCCGCGCCTCAGTTCTGGGGGCCCTTCCCCCATACGAAGTCACGACTCCCCCTGATGTGGGTCTGCGAAAGCATTTATAAGTGTTATGGCTCATAGAAGTGTTTAGTATTTTTTTTTTTGTAAAAATATTCGGGGCGAGCAAAAAAAATACTTAATACCCTTTAAAACAAAAAAAATTTCTCACGCGGGTTTCTATTTTAGGGTTGGGTTTCCCTTTTCCCCTTTGAGGAAAAAAACGTTTTCTTTAGTGATTTGGGGGGTTATTTTTAAATTTTTCTAAAATTTAACCCGGCCCCAAAAAAAAAATTTTAAAACTGAACCCATTTTAATCTTTAAAAAAATATAAATTTTTTAAAAATATAATCTAAAATATTTTAAAAATATAAACTAAAACTAACTTAAACTAATAAAAATATAATCTAAAAAATTAAAACTATAAACAAATATTAAAAAAATTTTCTAAAACTAACCCTTCAAAAAAACTAAATCTAAATCAACAAATCTAAAAAAATTATAATCTAAATCTAACTAAAATCTAATAAAAACCATAAAAAATTTTTTTTTCAACTAAAAACTAAAATAAAAACTATAAACTAATCTAACTTTTAAAAATTAATATAAAAAACTATTTAAACTAATTTTAACTAGGTTAATTTTAAAAAATAAAAATAATTAAAAAAATAAAACATAAAATAAATAACTATAATCAAAAAATAAGCAAATTTTAAACTAACTAAAATTTTTAAAATAAACTAAAAATTTTAATTTCCCAAATTTAAATAAATCTAAAATCTAACTAAAAACTAATAAAAAATTAAACAAATAAAAACTAATAAAAAATAAACTAAAACTAACTAAAATCTAATAAACCCAAATCTAAACTAAATATAAATAAATCTAACCCCCCTACAAACCTTTGGGCCCGCGGTCGGGCGCGCGAGGGGGGAGGGGGGTAGCAACTTATTTAGCTTTTTAAAAATTTTTTTATCAGTGGGTTTTTCCCCCAATTAAAAGCCCAAGAGGTTTGAAGGTTAAATAGGGGATGTGTGACAAACGTTTAGTCCCTTTAAGGTTGGGGAAACGAGAAGGGGGGGGCGATAAACGGGTGCAGGCCTTCGCACACAAGTTGTTTCGTACCCAGAGATTTGGACACCAAAAAATGGGGGGTTTTTGTATTCCCCTTAGGGGGAAAAAAATGGGCCGGGCGTACCTCAGCCAAATTGGGGGGTTTACTACTAAGTTTTCAACACCCAGGGATGGAAAAAAAACTCAAAAAAGGGACGAAACAACTAAAAAAAACCCGGGTACGAAAAAATTTTGGGGACGAAACTTTCCCCGTAACCGAAAACAAATCTTTAAACCCCTTTCCCTGTACAGCCGGGTTGAGACAGACTGCAACGCATCCAATTTTTTGGGTTGAAAACCTCCTCCTCCTATGGCGAGTGGGGGTATGGTGTGGGGGTTTGGGAGTGGTTTTGGGTTTTGGGGGGGTGAGGGGGGGTGGGGGACAGGGTTATGGTGATAGGTAGGGGTAGCTAAAAAATAGGAAAAAAAATAAAACAAAGTAATTTGAAAGGTGCGTCCCGGTTTGTACACAAGTTGTTTTTTTACTCAAAAAGGGGTTCAAGTCCTTTTGAAAACAAAGTCTTTCGTACCTCAGCTCAGAAAAGTTGAAAATTGTTACAGGGGATACGGAACACCAAGTATGTACAAAAAAACCCAAAATTTGGGGGTTTAAAAACTACCGAAAAGGTAAAGGTTTTCGGTTCCCCAAAAACAGTGTACGAAAATCCCTGTAACCTTCTGAATGAGCATACTCGCTAATTTAAAAATAAAATAAACTAAACTAAACTACCCCCCGCAGATCTTTGGACATTTTTTCAAACAGAATCAGCCGCCGTGCCTTTAAACCCCCGGACTCGGGTTTTTCCGAGCTGTATTTCACTGTGGTTTGCCTGTTTCTGCCAGCTTTTTTTGTTAAAAAGGTACCCAAACAAAATCATAAACCGGTTATCCCCTATTCCCTCCCCTTACCCCCCCCAGCCCAAACCCAATAACTATCCCCCTCTCCCGGGGGGGGCACCCCCCACCCCCCACCCCCCAACCCACCAAAACCACTACAAACCTCCAACCCACCCTAGGCCTAAAAACCACAAAAAACTTATTTAATTTAAAAGGGGGTATTAAACCCAAAAAGGAGCGGGGGACGGGCCCTGGGTTTGGGGCTGAGCGGGGCATTTAAAGTTTCAAAAAAAGCCCCGGGGCCCCAAACGCCCCCCACGGCCTCATAACAAAGGGGGTTCCCCCCTTTCCCCCAGGCTCACGAAATTTTTATCTGGAAACAAAGACAAAATTTTAAAAAATTTTTTTTCCTTTTTTTTTTGTAAAAAATTTTTAAAACAAAAGTTATTAAATGATATTTTGTAGTATTTTATCAGTGGGGATAACCGCGGGCTTTGGCCCTAAACCCCCGTATCCCGCAGCCCCCGCGGTGTTTTTTGAAGTGCACCCAAAAAAATTTAGTTCCCGCAGCATGTTCCCCTTTTATAAAAATGAAAATTTTTTGAAGGGTTTTTATCAGACCCGGGAGTCCCCTTTGGCCCTGTTGATGGGCCCTTTCCCTTTCTTCCCAAACACTATGCGGGGGGGAGTTTCTGCGGGAAACACATAACATTATTGTCCTCTGATGAAAACTTCCCAACATGTTTTTGTTTATTGGGAAGGGGGCAAAGCCCGCAGAACCCTTAAAAATTTTTTTTGTGCACCCTTTAAATATACACCCAGCGGGCCTGCGGGAAGGGGGTCTTACGTCAAGTAGCCGCTGGTTACACCACGGGTAAAAATACTACATCAATTCCTTATAAACGGGGGTTTTTTTTAAGTTTTTTACTAAAAGGAAAACATTTTTTAAGGGACAGGGGTTTACAGAAATAAATTTTCCTCCGGGGAAATTTCACCAACGGCACTACGGGGGGCTTCGGAGGCCAAAATTTCCCGGGTGGTGGCCGCCGTTCGGCCCCCTCTAAAAGCCTACGTAGGGCCCCCCGGTGGTGGTTTTGCTGGGTTTGGAGGTGAGGTTGAAAACGGTTTTAATTCATTTTAAACTTTTAATGAATCTGCTGGAAACAGGAGCGCTTCTTTAAGACTTAAAAACACAAGGGGAAGGCAAACTGAATCCAAGCTTCAGTACAGGAAAACCAGATTCTCATGAAATTAAAATTAAACGCCTCATAAAAAATGTAAAATTCCATAAACCTCCAGTTCTTTTTTAGTTATGCAAAAGGAAAAAAAAGGGGGGATACCTTTAAGCTAATTTTTTGTGTAAAGAAATTTTAAAACCGGGTTTTTAAAGGGGTTTTACACAAAGGTCTGATTCCCCGGTGCCTTATGGGGGAAAAAGGGGCCGACCGATTTTAAACCCGGGCAAGGGCAACGACAATGCTAAAAAACTTTCCTAACTCTTCTAGTCCCCCAAGTCGCTAGAGAAAATTTCCTCAAAGGGTGGCAGATCTCCTCTCGGGGGGAAAACCCGAAAAAATCTTCCACGCCCAGAACCAAACTTTCAAAGGGGGTTTGTTTAAATTTCTTTCCCGGTTTAAAAAACCCTTTTAGCTTTCATAGAAACAAAAACTGGTAACTTTTCTTTAAAGACTTTTCTAAACCAAAGGGGGTACACGGTTTTGGGGCAGCAAAAAATCCATTACTGGATTACTGTCCGGGACACTTAAGAGCAGACAAGGGGCAAAATACATAATAACCTAGGTTTGCTGATCCCTTTCAAAATTCTCATGCCAAAAGGAAAAATTTGGGATGCAAAGGCCCCAAAATTTTCTCCACATGATGGTTTCCCGCTTTTTAAAGGATTTCTCCCGCTTCTTGCTGAAACTGTAAAAAGGGCCCAAAAAGCGTGTGCCACAATTGGGCCCCCCCCTTCTTAAATTTACCTGAGGAAAAATCAGAAACTGTTGCTTTAAATTTTCCCCCTTTTTACTACTTGAAAAAAAGGAACACAGTTGCTTTTTAATAAAAACCCAAAAATTAAACTTCTAACCCCTTTATTTGAAACTTTTGTGGGTTTATACGAGAAGAAAAGGGCCCTGAAAGGGATGCAACCCCTGTTTCATCTTACAGTGCAGTTTTTTTGGGTTTTCTGAGCAGCCAAGGGAATTTTGCGCTGCACCTAAGGGTGGCAACACTGTGCAGGCCAAAACTAATTTGAAAAGCTGCAACCCAAGGGGGGGGAACTCTTGCAGCCCAAAAACTAAAATGTTGGGGTTTGGTGGAAGGGGGCTCTCATTCTAAACCGTTTTCTATGAATTTTTTCTATTATGGGGTATTATGTTTTGTTGGTGGAAGGCGCTCCTTTATTCTACCTGGTTTTTCTATGAATTCGTCCCATCGTCCCAGCTGTAGGCTACAGGGCATTGTAGGTTCATTTGAGCTCTTTTTTTAAGGGGTTGTGGGTGCCCCAAAGTCTCACCTTTTCCTTTGGGCCCTTGGGGCCCTTGTCCCTGGGCCCAAAACCTTTTTTCCTTTTTAAAATACAACTGATATATTCCCCAAACCAGTGAAAACCTACCCCAAAACTTGAAGGAATTTTTTGGCCTTTTTGGGGGTAGTAAAGGGGGGAAAGCAAGTTAAAAGTTTTCTGTTTGGGCGGGCCGCTGCGGGGCCCCTTGACAAATCTGCGTTATTCCTCACAGCCTGGCCCGGGCGTTTTTTGGGGGGGACAAATTTTCCCTCCCTTAAAATGGCTGTATCTCAAAAAAACTGCTCACATCGAAAATTCAGCATCACTGCCCTACTATATGAGTCTTGAAGATTTCATCTATCGTTACCTTCAAAGAGTAAAGGGTCCATTGTCCACTGGTGTAAATATTTCTATATATTGCAACATTGGTAGGAGTTAAGGACTCTTTTTACAATGTTTAAAAGTGCTTGGATGGTTTCTTTGAAATTTGTAGAGCTAATTTCAGTCGTGGGCGTTGCGATAAGTAAAGCGATAATGCGAAAAAAGCGATAATACGCTTAACCGAAAATTTACCGCTTATCGTTTATCGCAAGACCGGAAAAACTTATCGCTTTATTTTTCGCTTTAAAATTTTCCCGCGATAAATCCAGCGATAAAGTAGAAGACGAAAAAAACCCGTACGGCGGGAGTTACAGGCTCATTGTTACGCGGCAAACAGATGCGGCCAGGGCCTGGCGGCCCGCGCTTCTGTTGCAGTTTCTTTGAATAGCCCCCCAAACTGGACGCATCTGATCTAAAGCTCTGTGTTTCATTTGCTACCAGCGATCCAAATTCTTTGTTGTTATAACTTATATTACTTAATTCTTATTGTATATTGCTATCTTAACAAAAATATCTAATTAATAATATTAGTTTTATATATTTTTTGCGTTTTGAGGTGCGCCTCGCGCGTTCATTATCTCGCGCGCACATTCAACTCTGTGGCCCCCAACATGAAGGAAGAAATCTCCAGAGGATTTGTGAAGGGATAAAGGGCGCTCATCAGCAAGAGACAGAAAGAGAGACAACAGCCGGGACAGGGAGGCAATGGAGAAGCATGAGGAGGTCAGCGCCGACCCATTTGCAGAGCTGTTTTGCCCCAACCCAGGCTGACCAGGAGAACGACCTGGAAGAGGACATCAAGAAGACCCTGCTGGCTTGGAAGAGGAGCAAGGAGGTTTAATAGACTATTGTGCTTTAAAACTTATTGCTTTGTTCTTACATACTAGCAAATGTAATGTGCGATAAATGTTGCGATAATTGCGCAACAAAGTAATATTGCGATAATATAAAATTTAAAAATTTGTAATTGTTGCAGGCAACACGGAAGAAGTCGCACTTCCCAGCAAAGTATAGGGACCAGTGGGGTGACCCTCTTTATCAAGTACAACACTGGGATCCCAAGCTCAGCAGCAGTGGAGCGATTATCAGCACGCTGGGGACGTTCCTGAGGCCAAAGAGGACGTGCCTCAGTGAGGACAACTTGAGTACCTGGTGTTTCTGAAGGGAAACCCCACCCCTCAAGCAGAAGTTCAAGGTGCCAAGGGGGGTGGATGAGGAGGATGAGGAGATGGTTTTAAATTGTTTTGTATTTTTGGGTTTTTGATGTTGTGCTGTGATAGTTTGTTAAATTTTTCTTCATTAAATGTTGTTATAAGTAATAAAATGTTAATTTCGGGTCCTTTAGTCTTTTATTAAGTAATATTGGTGTTTTAAGTGTAAAAAAAAGGTTTTTAAATGCATAAGTAGCAAAAATAGAGTATTTTTGGATTATCGCGGATTTATCGCTTATCGCTTAAGGTATTTGGAAATTTACGCTTTATCGTTATAGGACTTAGCGGAAAAATTTATCGCTTTATCGTTATCGCTTTATCGCAAAATTTATCGCTGCCCACCACTGCTAATTTTACATTTGCCTTCCAAATTGAGGGGACAGATGGCTTTGAGTGACAATTATAAAATGTTTCAAAAGGTCTTCTGCTTCATAGGTATAAAGCCGTTTTTTCAATTGTTTTGTTGTCGAAAAGCCGAGTTGGCTAGCATATTTTTATGTTTTATATTTAGTTGTTAAAATAGAATTTTGTGATAATTCCCGG
>JACEEZ010002481.1:0-15745 GCA_016584305.1 Chionoecetes opilio | reverse complement strand
AGTAGGGCCCAAAAAAAATTTTCTGGTTTCAGACCGAGGAGGCAAAATGGCAAATAATATTATGTTCCTATCATACTTGCGGGAGTTTATTTGTACTGTGATGCAAGTCTATTTCTGCCCCACTTTATAATGTGTCCTTGTAACAATTATAAGCGATGGAATACATAAACCCTACGATGCCATTGTGTACTTCCATAAGGAAGCTAAAGGGCGATATTTACGTTATTTGAGGCTATAACGACATTGTAATCACGCTAATATATATAAAACAGCATAAAAACTATCAATACAACGTTTGCCAGTCGTTAAAATAGCCGAAATAGCCTTAGTATATAATTTTAGGTATTTTAGGTGAAACAAAAAACAAGCAAACGCAGAGCTAGGCTGAATTTACGTTATTTGAGCCTATAAGGACAATGTAATCATGCTAATATATATAAATCAACAGAAAAACTATTAATACAACGTTTACCAGCCATTAAAAGGCTGAAAAAGCCTTAATATATGAGTATAGAAGAAACAACAAACATGTACTGTCCCAATCAGCTGTTCGAAGGAAAACACATCCACAAGAAGAGGAAGAAGAGTAACGCCAAATTTATTTGTGAAGTGACCTGTTTTATTATCGTTATTAGCTACGTGACCTAAGTGCGGAATTAAGTACTGGGATTAATAGTGGGGTGAGATAAGACCCTTGTGCATGTGTGGGCGGAGAAATGGGCGTGGGGGAATCGTGGGCGTGGCGATATAAGGGTTAAATGATGGGCGTGTGTGTGTGCAATGTGTGTGTTGTGATTTGAAGTGACCTGTTTTATTATCGATATAACGTGACCTAGGCTGGTAATTAAGTGCTGTGATTTATGGTGGGGTGAGATAAGACCCTTGTGCATATATGGGCGGAGAAATGGGCGTGCGGGAGCTGTGGGCGTGGCGATATAAGGGTTAAATGATGGGGTGTGTTTTTGCAATGTGTGTGTTGTGATTTGAAGTGACCTGTTTTATTATCACTAATTACGTGACCTAGGCTGTTAATTAAGTGCTGGGATTAATAGTGTGGTGAGATATAAGACCCTTGTGCATGTATTGGCGGAGAAATGGGCGTGGGGGAACTGTGGGCGTGGTGATATAAGGGTTAATATGGGCGTATGTGTAGTGTGTGTGTGGTGTGTGTGTGTGGAGGAAAACGTTGGCACAAAACTCGAAATAAACTTCTGTAGAAACGTTGCCTTGATAATCTACAGTACGTCTACGGCACATCTACGTCTTATAGTACATCTATATCTACGTCTACATGGTTTAGTAATGTACAGGAAAATTGACCGAACGCACCAGACCGAACGGGGTTTCAGTCAGTTCGTACACAAGTTGTTTCGTACACCAAAAAAAGTTGTTTCGTTAGTCTATGGGAAAAGGGCATAGTCGTTTCTTTACACTAAGCTCAGAGTTGAACTTGACTACTAGAGTTACGAAACGACACCAGGTATGTACGAAACAACTAAGAAACCTGGGTACGAAACAACTTGCTTAGGAAGCTCCCTGTAATCCCAGTCTCGGGTAGTAATTTTTGTAACACTTTTTGAAGACTTGGATTTCAGAATTTTTACTTATTTTATTTTTTTCATCCTTGGTGACATCCTTTGATCCCTATAGTACTATAAGGCTCCTTAACACCTCTGGTCATCCTTGGTGACATCCTTTGATCCTATAGTACTATAAGGCTCCTTACACACCTTTGGTCATAACCCGGCTCCTACACACCTCTGGTCATAACCCGGGGCTCCTACACCACCCCCTGGTCATAACCCGGGTCCTACACACCTGGTCATAACCCGGGCTCCTACACACCTCTAGATAATGAATTTGGCTTTAACTAATTTGTTCTGGCAGTCTGGTTATATGCAGGGATGTGCCGAACCAGTGTGGTAAATGTAAGGTTAGGTTCAGTTTATTTTAATGTCCGTGCATGCATGTAGTATTGTGTGACTGTGTGTAGTAACTGTGGAACTTTCACCTAACTAACCAACAAATTTAAATTATACACGGAAAGGTTGGGAAATTTAGCGAACTTTCCCTCATAGGTTAACGGCAGTGGTTCCAAGCTTTGGTCCTGTTGTTCCCCCTTTCCCCCTGTTCAACCCCCAGGATTTCCAAACCCATTTACTTGCTTAATAAAGTATATAGACACTACCCCTCAAATATCATCACCTTAAGAAAAAAGGAGTAAATAGTGAACTCGACTCTAAGACATTTTTTCTTCGACTAAATGCTAGTAATTTAAAATGCCCTAGGTAATTTTCCCCTTAGAATCCTGAAATTTCCCCGGGGAAATTTCCCCAGGTTGGAATATGGGACTAAAAACGGATACGTTTTTTATATGGGGAAAAGTTTGGATCCCTTGGGGGGGAAAGTTTGGATCCTTGGGGGGGAAAGTTTTGGATCCCTTGGGGGGGGGGAAAAGTTTGGATCCTTGGGGGGGAAAAGTTTTGGATGGGTTGGTTAAAGTGAGGGTTAAATGTTTGTACACGCCACCCTCCATTTCCCGGGACACCCTAGTGCCGGTTTTGATTTCCCGGTCATTTCCGCCCCGGACATGTGTGGGGAATTAGTCCGGGCTAAAGAAGTACGGCATCACATTTCCGCAACGGCGGGTTCCCGACTGTTTTTGTGGGCATGCCGCCACCAGGGGTCAGGGCGGGGGGAAATGTTATTGTGGGCAAGCCGCCACCAGGGGTCAGGGCGGGAGGAACTGTTATTGTGGGCATGGCCGCCACCAGGGGTCAGGGCGGGAGGACTGTTATTGTGGGCATGCCACCACCAGGGGTCAGGGCGGGGGGGACTGTTATTGTGGGCATGCCCGCCACCGGGGGTCAGGGCGGGAGGACTGTTATTGTGGGCATGCCACCACCAGGGGCCCAGGGCGGGAGGACTGTTATTGTGGGCATGCCACCCCCAGGGGTCAGGGCGGGAGGGGACTGTTATTGTGGGCATGCCACCACCAGGGGTCAGGGCGGGAGGACTGTTATTGTGGGCATGCCGCCACCAGGGGTCGGGGCGGGAGGATTTGTTATTGTGGGCATGCCGCCACCAGGGGTCAGGGCGGGAGGACTGTTATTGTGGGCATGCCGCCACCAGGGGTCAGGGGGGAAAGACTGTTATTGTGGGCATGCCGCCCCCAGGGGTCAGGGGCCGGGGGACTGTTTTTGTGGGCATGCCACCACCAGGGGTCAGGGCGGGAGGACTGTTATTGTGGGCATGCCGCCACCAGGGGTCAGGCGGGAGGACTGTTATTGTGGGCATGCCGCCACCAGGGGGTCAGGGGGGGGGGGGAAACTGTTATTTGGGCATGCCGCCACCAGGGGTCAGGGCGGGAGGACTGTTTATTGGGGCATGCCGCCACCAGGGGTCAGGGCGGGAGGACTGTTATTTGGGCATGCCGCCACCGGGGGTCAGGGGGGAGGACTGTTTATTGTGGGCAGCCGCCACCAGGGGTCAGGGCGGGAGGACGTTATTGTGGGCATGCCGCCCCCAAGGGGTCAGGGGGGAGGACTGTATTTGTGGGCATGCCGCCACCAGGGGTCGGGGGCGGGGGGGACTGTTATTGTGGGCATGCCCCCACCAGGGGTCAGGGCGGGAGGACTGTTATTGTGGGCATGCCACCACCAGGGGTCAGGGCGGGAGGACTGTTATTGTGGGCATGCCGCCCCCAGGGGTCAGGGCGGGAGGACTGTTATTGGGGCATGCCGCCACCAGGGGTCAGGGCGGGAGGACTTTTATTGTGGGCATGCCGCCACCAGGGTCAGGGCGGGAGGACTGTTATTGTGGGCATGCCGCCACCAGGGGCAGGGCGGAGGGCCTGTCCTTTTGCCCTCACAGGGGGGAAGCCCGGACACTGCTAATGGTGAACCTTCCCCACTTGAAGCTTAATGCCCTAATGGCTGAGCAAGGAGGTGGCAGAAAAACAAAATGTACATACAATGGGCGCAAGTCTCCAAAACTTACCAGATAAAGTCCCTGAATGGCTACACCTCCTGGATTCCCCGGTTCCCCGGACTTTTTGGGTTCCCGGACTTTTGGGGTTCCCGGATTTTGGGGTTCCCGGAGTTTTGGGGTTCCCGGCCTTTTGGGGGGTTTCCCGGACTTTTGGGGTTCCCGGAGTTTTGGGGTTCCCAGAGTTTTGGGGTTCCCGGACTTTTGGGGTTCCCGGACTTTTGGGTTCCGGAGTTTGGGGGTTCCCAGAGTTTTGGGGTTCCCGGACTTTTGGGGTTCCCGAGTTTTGGGGTTCCCGGACTTTTGGGGTTCCCGGACTTTTGGGGTTCCCGGAGTTTTGGGGTTTTCCCCGGGCTGGGCTAACCCCCCTGACAGTCCGGAAAATGGAGGGGTTTGAGTGTACCTAAACTGTATAAGTATTGTGAAATATTTTTTTGGTTATGTTAGTGGTTAGGTTTTATATTTTTTTATTCTTCTTCTTCTTTTTTTCTTTTATTATTATTATTATTATTATTATTATTATTATTATTATTATTATTATTATTATTATTATTTTATTTTTATTATTTATTATTATTATATTATTATTATTATTATTTTTATTGTGTGGCCACTGTGGTGTGTCTTGCTGTGCCCCTCCTCCTCCCTCTTGTTCTTCCTTCTCTCCTTCCTATGTATTCCTATGTATGCTATGTTTTTGCTAGTTTACAGCTGTGGGCCTGCGCCCCCTGCTGGATGAGGTGGTAGCAGGGGGCGAGGTGAGGCCCAGCGCAGCCCCTTGGTTGAGGGGGGCGGGTGTGTTGTCTGTGGGTGAGCTGGGTGGTCTGTGACGGGTTGGCACTGTGGAGGCCTGCACATACCCCCTGGACGGGTGGTTGGCATGTGGAGGCACTGCACACTTCCACAACTGTGAGGGGTGGCACTGTGGAGGCACTGCACCACTACACTACCACTGTGCGGGTGTGGCACTGTGGAGGCACTGCACCACTACATACACTGTGAAGGTGGTGGCACTGTGGAGGCACTGCCACCCACTACACTACACTGTGACGGTTTGCACTGTGGAGCACTGACACCATACACTACATGTGCCGGGTGTGGCATTGTGAAGGCATGCACCACTACACTACACTGTGACGGGTGTGGCACTGTGGTGGCACTGCCCACTCACACACTGTGACGGGTGTGCACTGTGGAGGCACTGCACCACTACACTTTCATGTGAGGGTGTGGCACTGTGGAGGCACTGCCACCCTACACTACCTTGTGCCGGGTGTGGCACTGTGAGGCACTGCACCACTACACTACACTGTGACGGGTGGTGGACTGTGGAGGGACTGCACCACTACACTACACTGTGCCGGGTGGGGGCACTGTGGAGGCACTGCACCACTACACTACACTGTGACGGGGGTGGGCACTGTGGAGGCACTGCACCACTACACTACACTGTGACGGGTTTTGGCACTGTGGAGGCCACTGCACCACTACACTACACTGTGACGGGTTGTGGCATGTGGAGGCACTGCACCACTACACTACACTGTGGGGCGGGTGTGGCACTGTGGAGGCACTGCACCACTACACTACACTGTGACGGGTGTGGCACTGTGGAGGCACTGCCACCACTACACTACACTGTGAAGGGTGTGGCACTGTGGAGGCACTGCACCACTACACTACACTGTGACGGGTGTGGCACTGTGGGGCACTGCACCCCTACACTACACTGTGGGACGGGTTGTGGCACTGTGGAGGCACTTTCCCCCATACACTACACTGTGACGGGTGTGGCACTGTGGAGGCACTGCACCACTTTCACTACACTGTGCCGGCTACAGGCAGTGTGGCCCCCAAGGGGAGAGGGAAGAGAGAGAGAGGGGAGATTGTTATTGGCCTTAAATATATAGTACAAGGGGAAAAATATATACCTATATAGTATATCCTATATATACCTAACATATATAGACAGGAAGGTGAGAGTGTGTGTGTGTGTGTGTGTGTGTGGTGTGTTGTGTGTGTGTGTTAGGAATACAAAGGAAACACAAACAGCAACAGACCATTTGGTCCCCTTTCATGGCTGGTTGATTAACTACAAATACACTTAACTTTTTGGAGCGAGTTTTGGAAGAGAGAGGAGAGGGGAGAGAGAGGAGAGGGGAGAGAGAGGAGAGAGAGAGAAAAGAGAGAGATGGGCGGAGAGAGAGAGAGAGAGAGAGAATGAGAGAAAGAGAGGAGAGGGGAAGAGAGAGAGAGAGAGAGAGGGGGAGAGAGAGAGAGGAGGAGGAAGAGAGAGAGAAGAGAAAAGAGTTTTTGGGAAAAGAGAGAGAGGGAGAGAGATCGGAGAGAGGAGAGAGGGGAGAGAGAGAAGAGAGAGGAGAGGAGGAGAGAGAGAGAGGAGAGAGAGAGAGAGGAGAAGGCATAGAGACGAGAGAGGAAGAGAGAGAGAGATGAGAGAAAATGGAGGGGGAAGAGGAGAAGATTAGAGAGGGGAGGAGTGATGCGAGATGAGAGAGAGGAGATCGAGAGGGGGAGAGAGTGAGAGAGGAGAGGAGAAGAGAGAGAGAGAGAGAGAGAGAGAGAGAGATCGAGGAAGAGAGGAGAGAGGAGAGAGAGAGATGAGAGAGAGGAGAGAGGGGGGAGATGAGAGAGGAGTAGAGAGAGGAGGGGAGAGAAGGAGGGGAGACGAGAGAGGGATTTTTGGAGTTGGGGAGAGAGAGAGAGAAGTTTTGAGGTTGAGAGAGGAGAGAGAGAGTTTTTGGAGGGAGAGAGATAGAGAGAAGGTTGGAGGTTGAGGAGAGGGAGAGTTTGAGGGGAGAGAGGAATTTGGAGGTGGGAAGAGAGAGAAAATTTGGAGGGGTTTAGAGAGGGGGGGGAGGGGAGGGGAAAGTTTTGGAGGGTGAGAGAGAGAGGGATTTGGAGGTTGGGGAGAGAGAGAGATACAGATTACAATAGAACATATACACTCATAAACCATCAATATCTACCAGTACTTAAAAATTAGATTATACACACATATTTTTCACCTTGTAATGTCTTATTTATACTCCTAAGTTAGCATATTAACCCCCCTACACACACCACACACACCACACACACTTCATATTTACTTCTCTATACCTCTTGCATGTATCTGCCATAGTTTTTTAGTTTTTGAAAAAAAACGTGATTTAAAAAAAAAATTCAAGGCATACCCCTTGCAAAATTTGCAATATTTTTTGAAAAATTTATTTTCTTGAAAATGAGTTGCCTAGCAGTTATCGGCATGCTGAACCGAATCTGAGTCAGTTTTCAGTTACAATGATTATAAGGGCCCTATTTCAGCCATTCACAATGACATGATACTTCCAGATATTCCTAAAAACCACAATTAGACAAAACTTTCTACAAAAACATAACAATATGCTAGGGATTGCTAGATTAATCATGACTTCAATACAACGATCAGTATTTGTATTTTCAGTAGTAGTAGTAGTAGTATTATATGACTTAAATAAAAATGATCAGATTAGTTTTTTTCGTATTAGTTTGTTTTATTAAACCCTATTTGAGCCCCCCCATGCGTTTGTCAAAGGTTTAAAAAAACCTGGGCTACTATGAAACCCTGGGGGACTTCCAAGCCCTCCCAGACTCCTTAGGATGCGTGAAGGGAGCGAAAGGCCTGTGAAGGACTCTAAAAGGATGTATAAAAAGCAAAGGACTTAAAAAAATAGTTCTTCCTCCCCCATTCCTTTCCTTCCTTTCTCCCCTATTCTATATAACTACTATACTACTATACTACTATACACTACTACTACTACTACACTACTACACTAACATACACTACTACACTACTACACTCTACTACTACTACACTACTATTATTATACATACACACTACTCTACTACTATACTATTATATTTTAACTACAATATACCTCCCCCGCCCTTTTTTTGCGGCGGGAACCCCAACCCCACCTGCTTTTGACTGGGGCACCCAAACCCTTACAACCCCCCCTAAAAATACATACATTTACTAACAAACTACCCCTAAATTTACAAACCTACTTTTTCCTAACCTTTTCCCCCCTTATCCCCTCTCTCCCAAATGGGGCCCTCGCAATCGGGTCACCTATGTCCGTGTTAGAGGAGGGGGGAGTTTCTGTCCCCTGGACACAGGGGGCAGCCCGGGCAGGGAGAAGGGGGGCCACATCATCCGGGCGGGGAGGAGCCCGGGGCTGGTGCTTCTTTACTAAATAAATCGCTGCTTAGTAGAAGCCCCTAGCCTTGGGGGCCCATGCCGCCAGATTGGTGAAGACCGGGGGCGTGAAGGTACCATGGTCGACTTGAGGACCTATCGCCATGGGGCCTTATTTTCTCCAGCTCTTTCCCTGTGGGTGGACGCCTGAGGGAGGCTCACGATGGGAGGCGGCCATCGGGTCGAAGACCCGGATGTCCAAAAAGGTCCTGCCCCTGGTCCAAATCCCAAAACAGAGTCCCGCGAGCCTCAGGGGCGGTTTTGGGCTGTCCTGTACCGCAGGAGTTCCCATCTAGGGGCAGAAGGGTTGGCTCGGTGGAGACGTCGTGGCACATCCCTGACATGCTGGCTGTCAGGTCCTCACCCGTGTGCCTGTAACACAACCCCCCTTTTTTGCATCATGGTGTGGTTACGCTGTTGGGGGTTTCCAACAACACAGGGGTTGGGAGTCCTTCCATGGCCCAGCCGTACCTCAGAGAAACGGCAGAAAAATTTTTGTTTTTGGGGTTTTGAACCCCTTTTGCTCTGATTGGTAGTGATGTTACCAGTTGGGCCCGCTCCCGTCCCCGTGCGATGTGGTTTTTTCTCCCCCCCCCGGTTTTGGATGCAGGTGGTCAAAAGGTGTTCAAGGCTGGTCTTTGCCCTTTCCCTTTCTCGTGAAATCGTTTCTTTTGCTCAGCGTCCCCTTTTGGTCGGTTTCCATTGGCGTCCTGAGCGATGATTCATCCGTGAGGGCCCTGGAAAAGGTTGATGGAGTTGGGGTTTCTCCACCTCAGCCCCCTTTCAGGAGAGGTTTTCCCCACCCCGCCTAGTCTTGGAGGGGTTCGAAAACCCCCTCGCGTCTTCCCCGGGACGGGGGATCTCAGAACGTGGTATAAAGGGTGTTTTTTATAGATTCCTCCAGCGGCCCTGAGGAGGGGGTGTGCCCGGGGTGGTGCCATGACGAAGTTCCACCGATTTTGCGGCCATGCGTTTTGCCGCGTAGGCTGCGTGAGGCTCGGTTTGGCCATGGCTGACAGGACATCGCCTCGTCACCAATCAGAAAACTTTCTCTCCGGCCCTCCCTTTTATACCCTCTGTTCCAAACAGCCCCCAAAGGGCCGTGTCCTTTCCTTCGTTACCAAAACTCACGCCCAAAATGTTTACAGCCCCGTCATAGTGCCTGGCTTGACGATGAGGAAGGTTTAGCGGCGTGGGGTGGATTATGGTAGGGCCTTGGCCTGTATTAACCCCCACCAGGGGCTTAGGCCTGTAATTTCCCGGCCCCCCTGACGGTCGTAGCATATGCCACTGCTTACTTGGTTTTTTAAAACGCAAATCACGTCTTAAAGGATGACTTTTCCAAGGGCGTACATCCCATGGCACGGGGTCACCTTTGAGTTGTTCCCTTTTCCCTTGACTCTAACACCCTACCCTTATTGCTACCCCCCCAATTTTACTAAAAATTGAGGGTTCACTAAAAGTGTTATCGGCGATGACCCGGGGGAAGGAAACTTGATTTTTTTTATGAAGCATTGTTTTTTTTTTGATGGGTTAAACGTTTTTTTTTCTCCACTAACAAAAACCGTTTCACAGTCTTCTTGGGCAAAGATCTCCCTAGGGCGTGGAGGTGCTTCCCCCCCTCCCTGTTGCCCTGCGATCCCTGGGGGTTCCCCGCCCCTCCTCACATCCCCTTGAGACAGCCATGATCCCTTTTACCCACGACCGCTTTTCAAAACTTCCCCAAATCCCAATGGGTCGCTCTGGCTTCTTGCCCGGGGGAATGAGGCGGCAGGTTTGGGGGGAAGGCGTCAGATGGTGACAAGTGGTGGGGGCAAGTTCCTTTTGCTGCGAGAGCACTCAGAGGTCACTAGCGCCACTGCCCCCAAATGGTGCTCCAGCAGGCGACCCCACCCTCTCGCGCCCCAGCCTGAGGGAAGCACTGCCATGTGTTGGGGGATTTCTTCCACCCCCATTTCCCCCGTGTATCTCGAAAAATGACCTTTTGGGGGGTATTGATGCCCTGCAGTCTGAGCCCGGTTAAGTCCTGGGGGAGGATTTTTTCCTCCAGTGTTGGGGTTTCCCTTGTGGGGGGAACACACCGCGGACTCATTCTCGTTAGAGCCCGCAGTGCCGATGACACGTTCCCTTTTCCCACCTGTGGGCAAAAGCACGGGCTTTACCCTTTTCTCTGTGAGGTTTGATGGGGGGGTCTCCAGTTTTCCTGTATGGCCCTGGCCTCCTCCAGGAGCTGTCTCGTTTTTTCAAGCCCAGTTCCATTCTTGAGACTGCCTTTACTTTTTCACTTGTCTTCTCTTTTGTGTGTTTTGAAAGAAAGCTTTGGAAACAAAAGAGCAGTTTGGGGGCAAACGGTGATAAGGTTTTGTCGAGGTTGTAGTATTTGAGGAGGCCAGCCTTTTCCCTTGGTGTTGGTGGGGCCAGGCATTTTGGTGGTTAAAAGAGGTTGCTTTAACCACCCACTACTCGGGGTGGGTGTCGCCCCCCCCTAGGGTTTTTTAGCCTCTGTCAGTCCTTCCATAGGGGGTTTCCTCTCCGGTTTCATTTCTTTGCCCCCCCCAGGGTTGGGTGGGGCGGTGGCGGTCGGTGGCGGTGGGTGGTGGGCGCGGAGGGGGGGGGGCGGCGGGAGGGGGAGGCGCGGCGGCAACTGCATTGGTGGTGGCAGTGGCAGCAGGCCCCCCCACCGCTCCCTCTGGGCTCCCTCGCTTGCTGTGCTCCTATTCCCCTGGGGATCCCGGCCCCGTTTGCCTACTTCCCCCTTCCCCCCCCCGGGGGTCAGTCCCCAGGGGTTCCGACGGTTTTCCTTTCTCAGATTAAATTTTCTGTTTTCTGCACACCAACACTTTTGGCATTTTTTTTTTCCTGTTTGGTGCAATTTAAAAAAATTTGTCCGGGTAATTTGACAATTTGGGTGATGCATTACAGCAATGGTAAATATCCCCCCCGACAGGCAAAACAAATGGTACAGAATTTTAAGAATATTAGCAGTATTAGGGTAAAAGTGTATTGGAATCAAAATATTAAAGAACGTTTAAAAATTATAGTATGTCGATTTTCAAAAAAGCGCAACAACAGCTGAAATTATAAAATGACAAAGTGAATGGGGCGTGATTTTAGTTCTACAATTAATAAAAAGCAATGGTCAAAATTCCGGCCGACAGGGAAAAACCATGGTAAGAAGTTTGTACAATTTACAGTATTTGGGAATAGGACTATTTTTTGGGAACAGAAATTAATGATTTAAATTTGTAATGGGGAAATAATAACATGACAAAAAATCAAGCAAAAAGAGAAAAACTGTCCCAAGTAAGCAAAATTAATGATACAAATTTTTTTGTAGTAATAGTATTTGGTTTTTTTGTAAAAGTTATATTAACCCCAAATTTTTAATGATATTTAACTAAAATGCCCTTGCGGGGCCATTTAAATAAAATTTTTTTATTTCTATTTTAATAGGTACTCACGTGGGGTGGAGGTCGGGGTTCGATATTTTAAATTTCAAATATTTATTACAGCCCCCCCCCAACCATCTCCCTAATAAATGAGTTTCCTAAAGTTATCGTGAACCCAAAAAATTCTCTTCACAACTATTTACATCCATAGCTTTCATACTTTCAAGGAGCTTCGGGAGGATGAGAAGAGAGAGAGAGAGAGAAGAGAGAGAGGAGAAGAGAGGAGAGGAAGAAGAGAGAGCGAGAGGAGAGAGGAGAGAGAGAGAGAGAGAGAGAGAGAGGAAGGGGAGGGATTAAAAAAAATATATAATATTAAAAATATATTATATATATATATTAAATTTTAAAACCTACAAACCCCTTACAACATTACATATTATACATATACACCTATCATATAAATATAAAATATCATTAAAATATACATATATAATTTTAAATTATATAAAATTATAATATATTTATATAAATAAAGAGAGAAGAGAGAGAGAAGAGAGGAGAGAGGAGTGGGGAGAGAAGGAGAGAGAAGAGAGGGAGAGAGAGAGAAGAGAAAAAGCGGAAGAGAGAAGAGAAGAGAGAGAGAGAGGGGAGGAGAGAGAGAGGAGAGAAGAGGAGAGAGAGAGAGGAAGAAGGAGGAGAGAGAGAGAGAGAGAGAAGAGAGGAGGAAGGAGAGAGAGATACAGATGGAGAGAGAAAAGAGAGAGAGAGAGAGGAGAGAGAGAGAGAGAGAGAGGAGAGAGGAAGAGAGAAAAAGAGAAGAAGAGAGAGAGAAGGAAAGAGAGAGAGAGAGAGAGAGAGAGATGAGAGGGGAAAGGGGAAGAAGAAAAAGGAGAGAGAGAGAGAGAAGAGAGGGGGGGGGTGATAGGAAGTCTCTATATATAGAAAGAGTGCGAGAGAAAGAGAGAGAAAGAGAGAGGAGAGAGAGAGAGAGGGGAAAATAGAGAGAGAGGGGGAGAGAGAGAGAGAAGAGGAGAGAAGAGAGAGAGGGGGGAACAAAAAACATTTCTATCTACTATTTTCTACTACTATAAATAATATTTCTACTACTAAACCCACATACTACTACTACTATTTGCACTACTATTGTTAATACTACTAATAACTATACTATTACTACACTAAAACACACACTTAAAATACATTACCGATTTCCTACTAATACACTACATTTCTACTACTAACTACTACCATTTACTACTTTTAAAACTATTACTTCTATACTTCTTAATACTACTACTATACTATACTACTAACTAATTTTCTACTATTACTACTACTACATACACTACTATACTAACTACTAAACCATTACTACTACAACTACTACTCTACACTACTATTTTACTACTTACTACTACTACCATACACTACTACTCTACTACTATATAATACTTACTATTACTACTATACTACTACACTACTACACTTTTTCACTACTACACTACTAAAAACTAGTAAAACTACTCACTATTACTACTACTCTACTACTACTTTTTACTTAATACACTACTACTTTCACTATATACTATATATACCTTTTATACCTACTACTAACACTATTTCTACTATTACTATACATACACTACTACTATACTATACTCTACACTACTACTACTAAATTTTTATAATACTACTACTATTACACTATCATACACTACTACTAAATACTATTTCTAACTACTATACTATTTCTATTACTATAATACACTCTTTTTACTACTACTCTACTACTACTACACTCTACTATACTAAATACTAACTACTATATTACAGTGGCTAAATAAGGGGGAAAAAAATACAAAATCAAAAAGGGGGAAAATTTCCCCGGTTAGGGAAGGAAAGTATTATTATATTATTTAGATTTTTAATTAAATATTTTTATTATTCTTATTATTATTAATAAATTTTTATTCTTATTATTTTTTATTTTTTTTTTTTTATTTTTTTTATTTTTATATTTTTATTATTATATTATTTTAATCATTATTTTATTATTTTTATCATATTAAAATTTTTATTATTATTATTTAATTATTTATTATTATTAATATTTTTATTATATTTTATTATTATTTATTATATTATTATTATTATTTTTATTTAATTTTATTTTTATTATATTATTTTTATTATTTAAATTTTTATATTTTATTATTATTACTTTTTATTTTTATTCTTTTAAAAAAATTTTTTTTAAATTTTATTTTTTTATTTTATTATTATTTTATTTTTTATTTTATTTTATAATTATTATATATTAAATTTTATTTTTTTTTATTATTATATTATTATTATTATATTTTATATTTTATTAATTATTATTATTATATTATTATAATATTATTATTTTATTATTCATTATAGTTTATTTATTTCTTATTATTACTTTAAATTATTTAATAATAAGGGGAAAATTTATTATCCCCCCCAAAACACAAAAAAACAAAAATTTTAAAAAAAAAAGAAAAAAATTTATACACTTTTTAATAAACAACCGTTAAAAGGCCCCTATATTTCACCCACTGAGGGCCATGATTACTTTCCCCCAACTAAGGACAAAAAAAAAATTAAAAAAATTTTGGAAACCTCCCCCGAATACAACCCCTAACCGTCATTTTTTCCCGTTCCATAATCACTTTCCCTCCCAACCCGGGTTTTTTAAAATTTTGTAACCCCGCAAACCCGAATCACTGTGTAAAACCCCTCACCGAATCACTTTTTAACTTCCCGTCACACTGAATACAAAATTGTTAAACTTTCCCCGTCACACTGAATCACTGGGTAACTTCCCGTCACACGAATCACTTGTAACTTCCCGTCACACTGAATCACTGTAAACTTCCCCTCACACTGAATCACTGTGTAACTTACCGTCACACTGAATCACTGTGTAACTTCCAGTCACACTGAATCACTGTGTAACTTCCGTCACCTGAAACACTGTGTAACTTCCCGTCACACGAATCACTGTGTAACTTCCGTCACATGAAAACACTGTGTAACTTCCCGTCACACTGAATCACTGTGTAACTTCCCCTCACCCTGAATCACTGTGTAACTTCCCGTCACCTGAATCACTGTGTAACTTCCCGTCACCCTGATCACTGTGTAACCCCTCACCCTGAATCACTGTGTAAACCCCTCACCTGAATCCTGTGTAACCCCTTACCCCGAATCACTGTGTAACACCCCACCCTGAATCCTGTGTAACACCCTCACCCGAATCACTGTGTAACACCCTCACCCTGAATCACTGTGTAACACCCCTCACCCTGAATCACTGTGTAACACCTCCCCCCTGAATCACTGTGTAACACCTCACCCTGAATCACTGTGTAACACCCTCAACCTGAATCACTGTGTAACACCCTCACCTGAATCACTGTGTAACCCTCACCCTGAATCACTGTGTAACTTCCAGTCACCCTGAATCACTGTGTAACTTCCAGTCACCCTGAATCACTGTGTAACTTCCATCACCCTGAATCAATGTGTAACTTCCAGTCACCCATGAATCACTGTGTAAATTCCAGTACCTGAATACTGTGTAATTTCCCCTCAACTGAATCACTGTGTAACTTCCGTCACCCGAAACATGTTAACTTTCCGTCACACTGAATCACTGTGTAATTCCCGTTTACCCTGAATCACTGTGTAACACCCTCACCCTGAATCACTGTGTTTAAATTCCCGTCACACTGAATCACTGTGTAAAATTTCCGTCACACGAATCTGGTAACTTTCCCCTCACACTGAATCACTGTGTAACTTCCCGTCACCTGAATCACTGTGTAACTTCCTCACACTGAATCACGTTAACTTCCCTCACCCCGATCATGGTAACTTCCGCCACTGAATCACTGTGTACTTCCCGTCACCTAATCACTGTGTAATTCCGTCACATGAATCCGTGTAACTTCCCCCTGAACACTGTGTAACTTCCCGTACCTGAATCATGGTAACTTCCGTCACACTGAATCATGGTAATCCCCTCACCCGAATCACTGTGTAAATTCCGTCACACTGAACACTGTGGTTTCCCCCCAACTTCCGGGTCCCTTTTTCATCATTT
>JACEEZ010002480.1:15000-104672 GCA_016584305.1 Chionoecetes opilio | reverse complement strand
GGGTTCCCTATTAAGCAAACTATTAAAGACTACTAAATGGTCTTCAATTCATAAACAGGATCGTTCTGATCCTTTGAAGTGTTTGGTTAGAACAATACAAAAGCAGGAATTCCTGAGGAATATCAGCTCTTAGCCTCGACCAGCCCCGTAGGAACAAACTTATCAATTCATTAGATCTGTACCTAGATAATGAGGGCATCATTAGGTGTCGAGGAAGAATTTGGAATGCTGATCTTCCCGATAAAACCTGCAATCCTATGCTAATTCCCAAACGTCATCATCTTACTAAATTGCTAGTGGATGAATCTCATGGGAACTCGTTACATGGCGGAATGGCTGACACATTAGCCTATCTCAGGAAGGAATTTTGGATACCGCAGGGTAGACAGTAGGGAACGCCGTATAACAAAAATTCTTTTTCTCAACTTTGGCATGCCAATTTTCTATCTAAAATGGAATTCTAAGACGATTTTATTTAAGTTTATTTTTGTATTTGAGCAATTCTTACTATGCAAAATTGCACTTTTATATTGCACCCTTATCGAATAATGCTTAAATGAGTACGCAGTGTCCGGTGGTCCTGTTTATTGCATCATGCACCAATATGAGTTCCAAATGACTAGCGTGGTAAGCTCTTTTTGATCAGTTGGTTCATCAGGCACTACATCACAGTGTCACAGCCTCTACGTTGGCCTAGAACGTGTTCATCATGTCCTTCTTAGACCTGAAGCAGGGCATGGTCTCCCGGTGGTGGGCCCGATACCGGATGAACCCGTCTCTGGCCTGCTGCCCCACCACTGCTGCCGCAGCCTCTGTCACCTGCTTCACGACTCTTCGCTGCTCTGAGTGTGGATAGAGAACTCTGGAGCCTCGTACGGCTTGACCAGGATCTCCTGGATCTGATCCCGGACAGTGAACAGGTGAATGCGGCTCGTGCACCTGGCAGGCTGCCAGCTGATCAGTGTCTGCAAGCTGGTGGCTGACAAGTTCAGCTTGGGTGTGATGCGAGGTCTTACACTGGTGTCCCCATACTCCTCGCCACCCTCAGCTTCAAAATATGGTCACGGCTGAACCTGCGGTCGTCCTCACTCTGACTCGCCATCAGCGAGATGAGGACACATTCTGAGTGTGCGAACCATGCTCCTGTCCGCACGTAGGTCACAGGTGTTTGGACCTTCTTGGCTGCGACCTCATCACTCTGAGCTGCGTGAGGATGTGCTTGGGCCGTCCTCTAGTCTGTGGTGAACCTTGATGTCGTAGTAGAGTTTGAAGTACACCTGCAGGCAGTACTTGACTAGGATTTCCAGGGTGTTCAGTTCTTTGCCAGTCAGTCCATGCTTTCTGGTCCACATGTACATGAGCGACTGGGCTGTGGTGAGCCATCTGGAGTGGGACACCTTGCCACACTTGATCTCCTGCAGCTCGGACGGAAGAAACGCCCAGCTTCACAGCCTGGACCAGCTGGTAGGAGACCTGCTGGTCAGTGGACATGTTGACCAGGATATACTCCGTATATCCGTATTTTTTAATGATACGTAGACCACCGAGATCTTCACCGCCTGGCACTCCACTGAACTCTGCGTTGTACTGCATCTCATTCACGCTGGACAGCAGACTGCACACTGGACCCGTGAAGCCAGCCAGTGTCAGATGAGGTAGGCCCGTCGATGCTGGTGATAAGGTGGCACAGGGGCAACTCGTTTGTGTTCAACACGCATATACTCCAGAATGAGCTTGCGTCCCAGCATCTTCTCCAAATGGCGTGAGTACCACCCTTCCACCCGTGTTGGCCCTAGTTGAGTCACCTTGCAGTACGATCAGTGAGTCGGTGGAGTCGTATGTCACCAGCAGATCATAGAGAGCCTGAGCCACCTTGAACGCAGGCTTCTCAGGTGGCACCGGGTCCTCTGGTACAAAGTGCCAAAGGTACCTTCCAGATGGCTCTTCTGTCACTGACACATGCTCCTCCCTGATCAACCTTGGGTGCAGTTTCCCATAGCTGTCGGGCACCATCGGGTCATGTCCTTCCTCCCATCTTAAACCAATCCAACAATTTTGGTACCCTGGTGCATCCCTGGTCAAGGTCCCTGGCCGATGCCTAGGCATCCTGCCTGGCCCTCCTCAGCTTGTTAGGATCGCAGACCAGGTACGACATGTCAGGAGAGAGGTGGCCGTCAGTGATAAGGTCCTGGAGGAATCCAGAAGCCAAGGCAGCAGCAGCAGTGGGCGGAACGTCGAACCGGATGCTTGCCAGCGCCAGGTTCCGGACTGGCATTGTGTTTCTTCTTGCAGCTGGCCTGTCCAAGTACTGCATCACAAGGGGTGCCAGGGACCCCAGCCTCTCCCTGAGCAGTCGGTCTACCAGTATGGCAGCCTCCTGTTGCTCTGCCTCTTTTCCTCTGAATGGCAGGTGTGAACGACTCCTCCGTCCCATCCTCAGAATCCTGGTGATCTTCAGCCTGGCCCAGGAACATCTGCTCCTGCAGTTCAAGACGTCTGACCTTTTCATCTTTCTGCTTCTGCTTCTTCAGCTTAGCCTCCTCTTCCAACTGCTTTCTCTTTGCTGCTTTCATTTGTCTATGCGTCTCATCTTGTCTACCCTATCATCATCCTTGCACTCTGCCTCCCCAACTTTGATCCTCTGGTAGTACAGCCACTCCAGGTCTAAAGTAGGGACTTGCTGGCAGGGGCAGTCACACTGCACGTGTGCTCTCGCGTGCACAGTTGGAGGTTGGAGCAGTGGGATTCATGGTCCTTGCAGAGGAAGATCGTGTGAGGGCAGGCCGTTATGTCCAACAGCCTGTCCATATTCTTCTCCACGAATTCCTTTACTGCTTCAGTTGCTCTGTCTCTCACACTTCACTAACCTTCTTCCAAAAATTTCTATCCTTCTGGTCACGGACGGTCAATAACAATCCACTGGAGGTGCAAACTGGGCGTTTTGATTTATTCCACTGCCAACACCATGGGGGTCAGATCCTTCGCAATGTCTCTCACTGGGTACCCCGCTTGTCAACACCTACGGATGCCGCTGAGTTCTTGGAGAAGGATCCCCTCTTCATCACGCCGCGATACGTAGGCACCTCACTCTCAGACAAACTCTCGTCCACCGCCAACAAAGGCGGCCAACTTGGATCCAGAGCTCTGTCTAGTGAAAAAAAGGTTGGCTACAAGTTTACGAGTTAGGTTCCCTAATTTAATTATTTTAATTCTAAGGATGGATGTGCAGTTGACTCGGTCTACAAGGCGAGAAGCCATGCCATAACCATCCACCACTTTATTTAATACAACTATCCTCGAAACATTGTTGTTGGCGGATGATAGCTTACCAATGCGCCTGTGTGCCGTGGCTGTCTGTGACACGACGGGCGAGTACGGCGGCGAATACGGCGGCCAAGTCAAGATTGTTTATCAAAGGGGCCGGGGGAAAACTGGGGCTATTATCGTTACCCCCCAGAAAGAGAACTGTGAGGTCATTAGGCCACTAGAGAAACTTCATTTAGACGTGCGTCTGTGTCAAATATATCAGCACGACCCCCGGGTGCCTGAAAGAGCCTGAGTTCCACACCTTCAACCGCTAGTCGCTGAGGGCATAAGCTGTGACCCACAACGGCTACCCTGTACATACCCAAAGATAATCCTCACTCGGGGCCACCAAACTGTTGAAATTATAGTAATAATTGATGTGAACTCACCTTGCGTTTAAACCCAAGAACTACCTAAACTGCAATGAAACCTAGTTAGACGCTAACTAAGGTATACCAGCAGTGGTAGATGGGTTGATGATTTGAAGGCTTTATTATTATTTGAGGAAGTGGTGGTAGTTACTGTAGGGCGGCTAAGGGCGCTGGCAATTGTGGTAGGTGTACGTAATGGCGGCGATGGTTATAGGCCGAGGGTAACTTTCCAGTTCCTCTGGCGCGGCCCTGTACGTTGTGTGTTTTACCACTTTGTCCTTGGTTAACTGATTGATCGGTTTTTGCTGGCTCAATCATATTAAGATGAGCGTGACTACACCTTAGTGTGAAATCAAGAGCGTAGTACACCTTAATCGTGTAAGGTTTAATGCTTGAATGATGTCTTGACCGAAAAAGTTTATCAAGAAAGGCTGGGGCCATACACGTGTACGTTCCAATAAGTTTACTCTATACGTGTAGGTTCCAATATTTTCCTCACAATTCTTATATCATGTTAATCCTTTTATTAATTGTGGTACAGCGATTACCACCAGAATTATATTACTATAAATTTTAAAGCATCTTAATTATACACAATTCTATAATAATATATACATAGGTTGAATTTTTTATCATCTCCCTTTTTGGGCAGGGGAGGGTATCCCAAACCCTACCATTCTCCCAATAGAGAGCGGTTTTAGTGGATAATTTCCACAACATGCATATTTCATCAGCGCCAACTTTGGCTATTTTGGGCATGTGGCACGATACCCTGAAATCAATCCTTCCCCTCGAGTTGTATCTGTAAGAGACAATCTGGCGTGGAGGAGCCCCCCAAGGCTCGTGGCTGGGGCAAGTTGATGTTTCCTGTCGAGAGTTGCTTGGTATGGGAAGGGAGCCTGCATGGGGACTCGCGCGTGGTGACCCCCGGAAGTGGCGTCGTAGGGTGGGAGAGGCAAAGCGCCCCGCAGCGTTTGCTCCCAATGCTTGATTGATATATCGATTGCCAAAACAGGGACGGGAATCTTGATGCATTTTTTGCTCACGAAAATCAAGGCTGCCCACCGTCTTTGTCGGATGGAGGAAAGTTAAGATCGGGAAGGAAAAGTGATTTAATAGAATGATTGGACAAATTGGTGGTGGAGGTCCATGAAGGCCATCTAACAGAATTAGTCAGTAATAAAGTAAAAAAATCCACTCAGGTTGGACAAAATTACTTTATTTTGTTTTTCAACTGATTTTGACAGGAAATTAGGTCTACTAGCCAGGATAAAAAATCTACCCTGATCTGCTCACTGCTAGTACCCAAAATTTGCTGTAATCCAAGATGGCCGCTATCACGAGTACCGAAAACCAAAATTTTGCATATCTTCCAAACTAATAGAGCTATAAATGCAAACAAAGTGTCTAATCGTATGTTTCTCAGGTCAAGGAGTTCATTTATTATGGTATTATTTTCTGTATGTGACCTAATTGCAGATCATTGAATCATTTCTCTACATTTTTTGAAAATTGTCAAATGTTCATTTTTGTTTTTTTGAACCCTGATCCCCCAAATTTTTTTTAATTTTCCCTGAGAAATGTTTTTTTGCTTTTTTACGGCGCGGGAAATAAAATTTGTTTTGAAAAATAATCTTGGAAAAGGGAATGGCCCGGAGAAGGAATAAACCCAATTATTCAACTGCAAAAAGGGGGGTTCTTCAAGGAACAAAGGAGAAAATTTAGATGCCTTTGGGCTTTAAATTCTGTTTTTGGGTTTTTTAACCCAAATTTTCCCAAAAATCAAACCCAAAAGCTGTTTTCTGGGGGAATCTTCAGGAAACCTGATAGCGAAATGTTTGCTTTAAATTGTCCTTGGGCTTTGTTGTTTTTTTGGGAAAAAAAGACCCCAAAGCTATAAATTTCAGTCGTTTTTTTAGTTGTGGGGTTTATTTTTTGTGTTTTTGTGGTCCTTGGGTTTGTGTTTGACTGGGGGGATATTTTCTTTTCTTTTCATTGCTTTTTGGGTTTTCATGAAATCTATTTCCTGAAAACGGGCATCAAATGCATATTTGGGTAAATATTCATCTGACACTGGTACTGGGGGTGGGGGTGAGGTGAGGTGGGGTTTGGGTGAAGTGAGGTGAGGTCCTTCCTTTAATCTTCGTTTCCGGGGGGGGCCTTGGTATTTGGGGTTCCCCCACCCCCTACTGTTTTTTGCTGCAGCGTCTCGGAGCATGCTGCTGTTGGAGCTACTCCTTCACTGCTCGTGAAAATCCCGGGAATTCCAAAAAAACCCAAAAATGAAGTGCTGAGATCATTGTAGGAATTTGAGCACTTACTACTGAGGGAAATGTATGTTTTGTAAATTTTGAGCACCAGGGGACAGCGGCAAAAAATTTCAAGCCCAACAACTTAAAACACCAACACATCCGACTCGAGCTGTTACCCAATAGTGCACAGAAGGAGAAACACTCTTCTTGCTGTTCCAGTTCGGGACCTATCGTTCCCAGTTCAACGCGTTTTTTGTGCAAGGCTTTGTTTCAGCAATTCCCTTGCATAAACTGAATAAAGTGCCAAAAGTCTTCGGGAACTATACGGGAAAAAAAGGTCCTGACAAATAAAACTTACGTGAACTATTTTCACAATTTTCAAGGACCAAGGGAAATCAAAAGGGAGAAACTTGTGGAAAAAATAGGGTTTTCACTCGATAAAACCCACTGATGGGGAAAACGGTGTATTGTGAATCTTTTTTTTTGGTGTTTAGGAGATGAAACAGAAAGCGAGGAAATACTACTAGGAATGTTGGTGTACTATCAAAGTAAACCCCTCCCTGTTGCGGGTTTCTTCAATGATTCTCTGAAATTTTTGGGGGCCAAGGGTGTTAAAGTATAAAAATGTTCTCTTTTTTGGCACTGATGCTGCACCCTTACATGTGCAAAGCAATAAAATAACGCAAGTTTTGTATCCAAAAATGATCCATGTGACCGTGTGGCCCATGGTCTGCACGGTAGCAGAACGGGTTTTAGGTCAAACTACCCAGTTTAAAATCGACTGTAGCCAACATCAAAAAAATTTTTTGGCACCTTCTCAAAGCGGATTTAAAGAATCGCCCCAAATACACCACTTCCTCCTTCCCTGTGGTAAAGATGGGGAAGCGGATCGATGCTGCAACGTACTATGGGAAAAACTTCGACGTCTTGGGGGTTTATTGCACATTCCCCCCTGAGGGGCTCAGAGCTTCGGAAAGAAAGATCTTACTTGAAACTAAAGGATAAAGGAAAACTTGCTCTTCTTGCAACAAATTTTGCGTGCATCTCATAAAAATTACTAGCTTGAAAAGGGGACTACGTTGTTCGGCATTTCGTTGGTTAGGGGTGTTCTTATAAACAAAAATTTTTGCGTCTGATGCTTACTATGGTAAACTGAGAAAGGGTTTTTACAAAAAAAAGGTTTTGAAAAGCTGAAAAAGTAGTAAAGATAATGTGTGGTGTGCTATTTTATGAGACGGTACGCCTCACTATTAAAACTGCTATTATAAACATGCCCCAAAATCTCTCGTGTGACGTAGAAAGGGTGTTCTCAAAATTTAAACATGCTGCCGAAACCGGGGGGATTTTTAATTTTGAGAACTTACGCCACCATGTCATCATCAAATGCAACCAAAATTTTAAATGTCTGAAAATATGTCAGTCTAAAATTAAAAATACTGTTCATATTTTTTTTTGGCACTTTCACTATAATGTTAAATACATTATGTGTATTGTTTAAATAAACATTAAATTATTTCTTTAACTATTTTTTTTCCGTAAACCTCATTTTTGGCTTTATAAGTGACTTTTTTTTAGTGCTAAAAATGCTATTTGCCCTTTTTTGTGATATTTTCCTTTTTTTTGTGCATATTTGCATGCATTTTCAGGGTTTTTTTTGTGCATAACTGTCCGGGCCCTAATTATGACTACTAAATTATCTCAATTAGGGCCAAGCACATTTTTCCCTTTGACACCCAAAAAGTGGGGAAACCCCAGGGGGCCCCTCTGGTCTGAAATCTATTTACGTCATTCTTTCTAAATATTTTTCACATAGACATATTAACACATCTTTTTTTTATGTTTTCCACATAAAAACCCAATGGCACCCCTAATTGCCCGCTAAAAGGGCATTAAACCCGATTAAGCTGATTTTCATGATATATATTATAATATATTAAATATTTTATATATAATATATATTATATATATAATAAAATATATTAATTAATACTTCTCTTCTTGCAGTGACTGATAGAAGTAGAATCCAGCATTCGGCGAAAAACGATGTAAATCTAGAAGTTTTACATTCTGAAACCATCTACATGGTCATTGGGTTTCCTCCCTCTTTGGATCTTTTGCCCCTTTTTTTCCAAAGAACATTTTTCAACCTCCCCAGTGCCCGCAAAATCAAAGAGGACGATTTGGGGGGCTGGGTATCACCGTGTGGGTGAAAATTTTAACCGTTTCGAGAATTATGTAAAACAGCCAGTTGGCGTGCCATGCACAATTAATGATGGCGAGGGTACCCCTCAACATTGCCAAATAGCGCACGTGGCACTCTTTTGCCGTTTGAAGTTTTCTTCAAGTCGTCTAGCACGATTAGACATTTGCAATCCTCCATGTGAAAGGCATCCGAGATCGCCCTTACCGCGGGAAGTTTTCACGAAAAACCACCTTCTGAGGTGATGTATGTTTCTTCTGTGATGAAGTTCAACAAAACGTGCCTCTCTGCATTCCATGATCCCCAAAACTGTCCGGTCGAGTTAAGCAATGCCCCCTAAGCTAAAGATCAAAAACTCATTGCAAAACTTAGCTCCGGCGACCTGGGGGTACGGTGCCAAATATCATGCACCATGCCCCTTTAAACTGTAAAACGCAGCTATGGGGAAAACGCGTAGATCAAAAAGGGGAACACGTGGAAATTCACGGCATAGCATTGGGCGGAAACTCTTAGGCTATAAAAACAAAAAAAGATGATCGAGCAATGGGGGTTTCCCAATTTCCATTGTCTGATCTTCTCAATTTATCACTGATCGCTGGCCTGGGGGTTGAGGTACTGGCCGTATCCCTTTCGACTTTTAAAAATCGAATTCCTGCTATGTCCCCGGAAACCGGGGGACAACAAAGGGCCCAAACGTTTTTTCTCATTTTGAAAAGATGTCGGGGTTTCACTGATGAATTTGAGTGTGGATAACTGCGACGACGAAGCTATATTTGTTTTGCTAAGGCGCACAACTCTTCGTCGAGATTGTTGGGAATGCAAGCAAAAATTTGTGGGGGCCTTTAGGGGAAAGGTGCCAAAAACAGGCTGTTCCCAAATCACTGGTGGCACTAGTTGCCATATAATGGACGGGCCAAACATTAGAAAAAAGTAAATGAGCCCGGTGAACAATCAAGCTCAGTATGGGGGACTTGCTGCAGTACAACACTACGGAAAAACGCCCGGTTTTTCCCTGGTACTCATCCACTAAGAGGGAGAGCGGCAATGCCAATATACCTCGGTATGATGATTCATGCAACACACAAAACGTGCTTGTTGTAACTTGTTCCATCTCGGACTATCAATATATAAGGGGGTTGGATAATCCTGGGTATGGCCAACGAAACACCGCCAAAATGAAAATGATGGGGTTGTATGTCCTTCCCTTTTTCGAGAAAGGGCTCTTCACCTGCGGGGTGTAACATTGCCACATCCCCCGCTCAAAAAACCCGCTCGTGAATCCTTTTATGGGGACTTTGGGAATATGCTGTTCCAAAAACGTAAAAAGAGACTAAAAGGCACCAAGCGAGAAAGGGCTAACTTTTAAACCCGGCAGCAACAAGAATACCACACTTCCCGGCCTACACGATCCTGTTCCCGTGGCATTTAAAAAAAAAGATCCAGAAATCCCCAGACGACGGTACTCACTGTAACATTTCTCCTCTGGAGGCTCTCTTTAAGCGAAACGAAATCAAAAACACACAGCGACTCAACCTCAAAAGGTCCAAAATATTTGTCCCAATTTCTTGGGCTGCATTTTTCCCCGACTGAAAACAATCACGTAACTTCGATTTTCCCCACACATCCTTCTGCCTTGTTTTTTCCCGGGGCGACTCAAATCATGCCATGATTCGTCATTCATGGTGTTTCAAACAAGCTGTCGACATCTGAACCCTGGACAGATCCTTGCTCACGTGATCCCTTTTGTTCGCGATCGCAAACTTTATCCAATGGAAAATTTGGCCAGAAATGTACGGAAAAGAAATTTTTCCCTCCTCTTGGGGGTTTTTCATTTAGAAAAAGCTGCTTTCAAATCTCGGGATTTGCTGGGTGGCAGTGGCTGGACTAAATTTCTTACCCAAGCAGGGATTGCGACAGCAAACGGGGACTCCTTTTTCAAAGGTGCCCATGTCAACGCACTAGACATCACCCAATCCCCCAGTCATTATCAAATTTGCTCCACACACTTATGAGTGTTAGCATGGAAACAATGCACCACTGTCTTTTTTGATTGGTGTGTGAAGAAAAACTGAGGGTTTCTCCACATTCCGTACTGTTATATGGTCATGCACCTGGGAAAGTCTCCTCCTGGTCATGTCGGTCCTTCGTGATGGTACTTTTCACTCTACGTTCCTGTGCTGAAAAGGGTTAGCTTCATGGTTTTTTGGGCCCTGGACCACACTCACTATTTCATGGGGGTTGTTACCTTAAAGGGGTATGTTAAAAAACGCTTCCCTTTAGGAAGGGTTCGCCCCGGCCCCTTCATTTTCGAACCTCGTCCCTTCTCAGCCATGGCTATCTACCAGGCCATGAACAAAAAAAACAAATCGTCAGGTCAATGGGTGGGGCTCGGGTTGACAAAATCCTGAGCTCTACTGGGATGGTAGCTGGACCAGAAAACGCAGGGTAAAAAGTTTCGAAAAAGTTGGCTCGATAACAAAACGGGAAACCAGTGAAGACCTGAATCACGTCCCAAAAAATCTCCTTTGGGCCACAGGTCGGG
This sequence comes from Chionoecetes opilio, assembly GCA_016584305.1. Lineage (NCBI taxonomy): Eukaryota > Metazoa > Arthropoda > Malacostraca > Decapoda > Majidae > Chionoecetes > Chionoecetes opilio. The sequence continues at coordinate 94,001 of JACEEZ010002480.1, read as the reverse complement.
CTCTTTTTCAAATATCAAGCCTCGGGGAATCCATTCTGGAACCCGGGGACCTTCTGGGTTTTGATCCCGAGACATCCCGATCAGCTGTAGCTAAAAAATTTTTGTGGGGTAGAGAAGCTGGGGCGGGCCAATATGAAGCTTGTACTCAGCGGTTAATTGACGAACCAACCTGTTCGGGTACGATTCCCAAAAAAAATTGGGCCTTGTTTAGCCGGGCCCCCACAAGACTCCATCCAAAATGACACAGATGGTAGCATCGCTCAAAAGTGACTGTCACTGTTCTCCGCTTTACACGCACCAACAGTGAACGGTGATTTGAAACTTCTTCAAGTGAAAACCATGCAAACCCCCCAGCCTTGTCCAGTTGGGGAAAACTACGGGTTGGTACCCCGCGGATCTCCGACTGTTTAGAAAGCTTTTTCTCTGAAGGGGGAGCCGTCACAGTCGCTCATCATACTGGATGGAGCTCTATCGTCAATATGCTGAGGCCATGGGGGCGAAAACCTTCCAAACACGCCACACTAGTATTCCTGCCGTACATTTAAGGGGCCATTGGCAAAATCCAACAAGTTACATTATTTGGGATTTGATCGCCAGGGTATCTAAAAATAACAACAAGAGAAAAAGGGAAAGGGCGTCAGAAGGCGTGGGACAAAGTCACTCAAACCCAGGAAACTGGCAAGAGTTTTTGAGATAATGACAAAAGACTGAGCGCTTTAATTTTTGGGGACATCAAGTGGTGGAAAATCTTTCGCCGAGAAGGGAAGTGATCTCAATTCCCCCGAAATGTGCTTTTTTCTCGGGTTCTCAGTTTGTCTACGTTGGCACCCTTTACTCCAAGAGGCCGACACCAGGATGTTTCTGCACTCATGGATGCAGCAAGGGAAAAGGGTTTTCGCAGGCTGGGTGCTCGTACATGGACAGGGTTCTCATCCTGGCTGTCTCGACTGTTGTGCAATTCGAGACCACGCCTTTGGTAGCGTATGGTACTGCAAAAACCTCGATACTCCAGCCATCAATCGCCACATCTTTGGTGCAGAAAGGCACACTCTTCTATGTTCCACGCATTCACCGGTTTTGGGGCACGGTCTCTTCTTTGCTGGGAGGGGCAAGACCTGCCTTTCAAACAAACAAACATTGGGGGCATATCCGGGGGGGGCGTCGCCTCGCCCACCCACGACGCCACCCGGGGTCCCACGCGCGATTCCCATGCAGGCCCTTTCCCCTACCAAGCAGCTCTCGACAAGAAACATCAACTTGCCCCGCCACGAGCCTTGTGGGCGCCCCCTTGCCTCCTCCACCCCGGGATTTTTCTCTTACAGATACAACCCGATGGGAAGGATCGGTTTCAGGGTAGCGTGCCACATGCCCATATAGCCGAGTTGGCGCTGACGGACTATGCAGGTAATAGGCCTCGATTCAGTCTCAGGGTGCAATCGCTCATTTGACACGAAATCATCCCAGTGATACCCCATGATTCTGCGAAGACACTTATTACCAAAGGCATTGATTCGTCTCTTCAAGTCACTTTTTTAGTGTCCATGTCTCACACCTAGAGTAGACAGGGATCAAAAGCGACTTAAGATCCGGATCTTTGTCCTCCTGCACAGGTACCGACAACGCCAAAATACTCCCGCTGAGCAAGCCCAAAAACCCGTGGGCTTGCCAATCCTTTCGAGACTTCTTGACGTGACCCGCCGTCATTATGACTGCGCTACCAAGGTATTAAATTTTCCCAAAAGATCTCAATGTCCTCGCCCCACGCATGAACAGACTGTACTGCTTCATCTAGTAAGTCCCCAAAATACCTGGACCTTGGTCTTGAGCCAGAGACCTCAAGTCCAAAGGCTTTTGCCTCCTCGTGCAGCGCCTCGAAGCCATCACCAGCCCTCCAGCGACTCAGCAAAGTTTAAACTGCATCATCGCAAAAACAGATCAGTGAGATTGGTGTTGCCGACGGATGCTCCACAATCATTTTGATCTACAACCTTGTCCAATACCCAGTCCATACAAGCGTTGAAAAGTGATGGGGCAAGGACGCACCCTTGCCCACTCCTGTATTCACAGGAAAGAAGCTGGATACACCTGCCCCACACTTCACAGCACTCTCATCCCAGAATACAGACCAAATTTATCAAACCAATAGTCCTTGCAGGAATCCCTCGAAGTCGCAGAAGATCCCAGAGTGGGCTCACGATGCACTAGTCACGCCTTCTTGGGGATCAACATAGGCTGCAAGCATCCCCTGTCGAAACTCACGTCGGCGTTCCCCAGGACACGAAGCGCTAGATACGGTCCGTTGTTTTACTTACCAGGCGTGAACCCGACTGCTGAGGTCTCTGATGCTTCACCAGATGACTGCGGAATTCGTGTCAGCAATAGATGGGCCAAGCACCTTGCCTGGCACCTGACAGTGTAATACCGCGGTATTGTTGCAGTCCTGACGGTCCCCTTTCCCTTTCCCGATAGGGAGACCAGCCCCCTTTTCCAGTCGGAGGAATGGTACCTGATTGTCACACGGCAGTCAGGACGCATGCACCCGCGGATCATGGCCTCACCCCCAGCTTTGGGGAGCTCCGCACTGATTTTACAAACACCAGCTGCCTTTCCACCCTTAAACTTTGCTACAGCCTCTCTGACTTCGTCAAGAGGGGGTGCGGTTTCGTCAATGGGGATGGGCATCCACTGCCTGTAACCCAGTGTGTGAAGTTTTGCTCATTGGAGGGTCCCCCGGGTGAACAACTGCCCAAAGTACTCAGCCCAACGAGCCATCTGCCCATCCATGTCCGACACAGGCGCCCATCTGCTGTTCGAATAGCACTCGCCCGAGAAGGAGACTTGGGAAACGAAGCTTCTTCAGGGCTCGTAGGCGGGTCGGAGGTCCTTAGCGTTAAAATGACCCTCGAATCCTCAGCGAGACTCCTGACATGCCTGTCCTTGTCTCTCCTCAGGAGGGTTCTAGTCCGGCGTGACAGAGCCCTGTGCGGGTCCCGGTTCCCAGCCAGCCTGGCAGCGCGACTCTCCTCGATTTTTTTCCAGCGTCTCCGTCGAGACAAAACCACGCCTTGACCTCGGGCGCTCCCCAATACACTCCTTGGCACCTGTAGAGTTTCACGTTTGAAGGTATCCCACAGTTCTACAGGATCCCCGAGAGCACCGAGCACATCAAACCGATTTGAGACTGCCACCGCATACTCATGAGCACATGTCAAGTCTTCAGTTTCTAAAGATGAAACACAGTATGGTTTACCTTCTTGGATTCTTCTGGACTTGACATGAAGCTTAAGTGTAGCAACAACAAGTCTGTGATCTGTTCCAAAGAACTCAGCATTTCCCGGGTAAACCCTGCAGTTCTGGAGGATCCTCCAACGAGTACTAACGGGGATGTGGTCGATCTCCTTAGCTAACCCCTCCGGCATTACTATACCATGTCCAGCTGTGCAGCCTCTGTCTCTGATCCCAAAGAACCTGCAATTCTAAACCTTCTGGACCTTGCAAAGTTCAGAAGCAGAGAACTGTTGGTGTTTCTGGTACCGGAGCCATGGTGACCCACACACAACTCGTAGCCATCTCTCACAGTGCCAGTAGTATCATTGAAATCGCCCAAGAAAAATGATGTGTCCCGAGGAGGACACTGGTCTAATACAGAGTCGAGTTTGGGGTAGAACATCTCCTTCTCTTCATTTTACGCATCTCGGTAGAGCGTACACTGCAACAAGAGACATGAAACCCAGAGTTTTGTTTCATCCTCACCCGCATTATACGCTCATCAAACCCGGGGTACCTCACAACTGATGGCTCAGTTTGCTGGGGATGCCTATAGCTACTCCCCGTACACGGTGACCATTGCTCATGCCGGACCAGTAGTAGGTGTAACCCCCTGCTAGTCTCGCCACTGCCAGGCCTCCTCGTCTCAGAGAGTCCCCCTATATCCAAACCCTCAGCCTACTAGCTCGCCCGATAGGAGAGGTAGTCGATGATCGTCTGAGAGGCTCAGAACGTTCCACGACCCCACGAAACCCTCCGCAGGTTGATCCCAGGAGTGATTCGACGGCAGGGGCCGCCTCTGCACCGCCCCGGCCACCCCATAAGAAAAAGTTGGGCTAGGGGCCCTACCACTTGATTTAGAGTGCGGGGTTCCCGAGGCTTTGCCCCCGCACTCGTCATAGGCAGACCCCTCCCCTGCGTCAGTTAGGAGGGGTTTGCATGGTCGGGCCCCCGGCAAAACCGGGTCATAATCGCGCCCCCGGCCTCTACCTCTTTTATGTTTGTGGCTAGTTTAGTTTTACAGGGAAGGGTTGGGGAAACCCCCCCCCCCCAACCAATCTATTGTCCCGGGATTGGGGCCCTTACTGCTCACCGTGGGCCCCGGGCGCAGAATCCCCTGTAGGGGTTAAACCCCAGGGTGACCATATTTAACCCATAGCTGGGACTATTTAACCCATAGCAGTGGGGGCACGTCACTCTGCAACTGCGCTGGGAATTGTGATCACAATGATAGCCCATTAACTTGTGTTGTTTAGTTGTTCAGTTTGCTAACTATTCTTTAATTATGTGCCAAATCAGTGCTAGATTTTTTCTTTGATATATATGGTCTATTCACCTTTTGTTTTTGTTTATTTTGTTGATATGCTGTTTTGTTCCGCGCCTTGTCACCTTAAAAAATTTGTTTCATTTCTATGTTAGTGTTTTGAATAACGATATACATGTATGTGATAAGGTTACACACATGCTTAAATATTATGGTGTCATATTCTTTGACAATAACTATGTGATTTTTGTACATGTGTTAAATTATTTCCTAAAACCCTTTAAAAATTGCTGCATTTTCCATTTCTTCGCGAGGGTAATTTACATTTTTTGTCCCGACATATTGATTTTTGTACATGTTATCATCAAAACGATGATTCCATTGGATTCCTCATAGCTGAAAACATATAAATAGATGCTTTATTCGTCTGGTTATGTCATTTATTGGCGAGATATTAGACTTCATAATTTCTCCAATTTAAACGGCGGCCATATTAGATTTTGTCATTTTTGGGCATCAAAGGGAAAAAATTGAGCTTGGCCCTATATCTGAAAACGTTTAGTATATACTAAACTTCAAATGTGCAAATTTTCGTGCTTTTACCACCAAGCCACAATCCTCCTATATTTGGGAAAATATCCGCCTAACTATAGGTTTCAAGAGAACATTCTACGTCACTGTCACACCAGGGAGGATGATTTGGCCTTGAAGGTCCAGTCGCGTCTTTCAGTGATAAATGATCGACCAGCTGAGGAGGCCCTATACACACCACACGTGCAAGGACCTATTCATAAAGGGGAAAAGGGCCCCCTCCGGAATTCGCATCTGAAGAATGAAATTCTTCACCAAGAGAAGAAAAGTTGGTCGACCTAGAAGCACATCTAAAGTTGGTGTTATTCAATATGCAATTGACTTTCTGGAAGAGAAAGACGATGAGACCATCACACTGCAAGACTTGCACCAAGTTATGCTTAGAGAGAGTGGCATGACGAAGAGGAAGTCTACACCCCCAAGCAACTGAAGCGAGAGCTGGAGAACCACTATGGTGCAAGGGTATCAATTACCACCATCAGACACGTCCTAGCATCGTCACTCTGACGTCCAATTTTTAAATCCATCATTCAAGAAGCACATGACAGAGCAAGTGAAATGAAAGAACTCTCCCATATGGACAGACTTATTGAAACTGTTGGGAAATTCATAAAAACAGAGATAAAATCCATGGAACGTCATAATGAGGAGTACCCAACTTCGGAGGATATGCGTTCTGTTGATTCAAATGTTGCATACCTGCCTCATCCATTGCAACTGCTCCTAGGCAGCATTATCAAGAGCAGAAATGCAAAGTTGCATGTGGCCTCAATAGGTCAGTCTATCATGCAGCCCACATGTCCTCGCTCATTTCTCCCACCCCTGCAAGTTGGTCTCAGCGTGACACTGGAACAGCATGACACTGCTGGTCCTGCTGCTGCACCATCTCAGTCCCAGACATCATGTCATCTTCCTGCAGACAGCCTGCAAGATCCTCAACATCCGGATCCTACAAGATCATCTAGCCCCTGACCTTACTGCATCGTTGCTCTTCCTACATGCCGTCACAGGGTGTGATACGACGTCGAGGCCGTACAGCATAGGGAAGGTCAATTGGAATGGCAATGAGCAAATGCCATCAGCTCAAGGATCATGCCAGCTTATTCATGAAGCCAAATCAAACCCATGATGATGTCAACAAGCATGGTCAGGCCTCTCTAGAAGTCCTGTACAACTGTAAGCCTGGAAATACCTTTGACTTTGAAAGAGCAGCCAGGTTCAGTAGCAAGGTGGCGTCCAGGTCGGTCTATCTGCCTCCTGAATCTCTCCCACCCACCTGCGACGCAGCCAAGTACCACAGTTACCGAGTGTACCACCAGGTACAGACCTGGCTAGGCAATCATCTTGATCTAACCAAGTGGGGCTGGTTGCTCCACAAAGACCATAATGTGGAGAAGCTAAAGCCAGTGAGGATGCAGAGAGATGCTGCTCATCCTTGCTGAAGCTAGTCAAATGCAACTGCCACGGCAAGTGCGACAAAAAAACCGGTTCCTGTCGCAAGAATGGACTGTTGTGCACCCTGGCTTGTGGTGACTGCAAAGGAATCACCTGTACCAATGCTGCAGTGAACAGTGAAGCAGAGTTTCTGGATGATTAAACTGTCTGGATGTTAGATTTAGGAATGTGATGTGCAAAAGTTTAAGTAGATAGACGTACTAGGTATTTGAGTTTTTTAAAAATTCATTGATTTAGATCATGCCCTGTACACTGACGGGTTAAACCTTTTTGGTCATTTAAAACCAAAAAAACCCCCCTTGGCCCCCTGAGGCATGAACGGGAAGAAAGAGTCTCTGGATGACTTTTCTCTCAGGATTTTTAAAAAAAAGTTATACATAATAGGTTTGTGGATAATTTCAAGTTAAAAAATTTTAAAGGTAGTTCGGTTGTCTAGCTCATTTAGTTACATTGCTATGAAACGGGGAGTCTTTTTCCAATCAAGTTTTTAAAAACATCTAAATCTTATTAAAAAGTTTAAAATTAATTCTCGGGCCCCCAAAAAGAAAATTTTAAACCCTTTGTTTGCATTTATACTCTTTTTTTTTGGGAAAGATTGTTTTTTTTGGTATTTTTTGGATTCCCCCCCATCTTGGATTACGGCTTTTTGGGGGTACTAGCGTGGGGCAATAAAGGAAGATTTTTTATCCTGGCTATAACTAATTTTCCTGTCAAAATCGTTGAAAACAAAATAAAAAAATTTTGGGCCAAACCTCGTTTATTAATTTACGGGACAAACCCCCTTTCAGGGGATCTGCGTTTTCCCGTTTAAAAATGGGGGGCCCCAACAGCAAAAAAAACCCTTTTTTGGAGTACGGGAAAAACCTTTTTTTGCCAAAATTTTAAACAGGGTTTGGGAAAAAATTTGAACAGGACGTATAGAAAGGGAAATTTTATTTTGGGAAAACTAGTTTAAAAAGGGCGCCACAAGACCCCAAAGGGGAAGAGGAACAAGGGGGTCGGGGCCCTTCCCTTTTGTTTTCTGTCCCTAAAACTGGAAGAGTTTTTTGCGATTAGATACCAACAAAAAAAGAGTTATTAAAATTTTCCTGAGGAAACCAGCAAAATAAAAAGGGAAAGGGCAAAGATGGTTGTAAAAACCATATGGCCTCGAGGCTCTAATTTTTTTCCCAACTTTCCCCCTTAGAAAACAATAGTATGTTTTTCACCTTGCTCCCCCGGGGAAGCGGACACATGCATTATGGTGCATGTTGTGGATCCCTGTACCCAAAGGGGCCCATCAGTCTTTTAAAATTCTAAGAAAACCCACTAATGTTTGGTTCTAGCGGAAAATTTTTCCACCGTTTTTGCATTTAAAGGAATTTTGGGTTGGGCCTATGAACTGGGGAGCTACAAAATATTCCCTTTTCCCATGTTTATGTCTCTGTTTTTTTTTCTTTTTTTTCCCATCAAAAAGGACGGGCCCAAAGGGCACAACAAAAAGGGAAACACAAACCCCGCTTATTTGCCAGTCCCTAAAAAAAAGGCAGAAAGAGAAAAAAATTTAAAAAAAGGGGGTGACCAAATTTTAGTTCGGGGGGTGCCCTTTTTTACTTTTTTTAAAAAATTTTAAGTCTTTGGGAAAAGGGAAAAAATAAAACCGGAAGAGAGTTCCGGGTTTTTACCAGTGAAAGGGAAAAAAGAGTAACAGAGAAAAAAAAATTAACTCTTGAAATTAGGAAAAATTGACAGAATGGGAATGGGAATGAGTAAAAAAGTCTTGTGCAGGGGGGCCCCGGGGGAAAGTGGGGAGGCATCCCCCAGTTAGCAAGTTCGGGAAGAGCAGTGAGCATGAAAAAAGGGTAGAAGAGAGCAAGAGAAGCAACATTGCGGCGGTATTTAAAGATTGAAGACAGTCGGGCAAAAATATGAATAGCAAATTTTAAATCTTGAAGAATCTTGTTTGCAATGGTGAAAAGCCTCCCCATTTTCCATTCTAAAAAAGGGGTGCGCCCAAAAACATCTTACTTGGGGGGGGCGGGGAAAAAGAACACCCCAGGGGTTTAACCCTGGCAGTTTTTTTTTCTTACGAAACCCAAAGGGAAATTCCCCTGGAATTAGCGCTTGCCCTTTCAGATGCCGGTGGAGTGTTTTGCTATCTTAAAGGGGTTTGGGTAATGATGTTTGACAGAACCAGCAAACCGGAAATAGAAAAAGATGTCCGAAACCCAAAAAAAAAAATTTTTACCAAAAAAAGGGAGGGGCCCCATTGAAGGACTACCACCAAACACGGGTTGCACTGATTAAAAACCCCACCCCCGGGGCTTGTTCCCAAGGGACAAACCGGGTGGAAATGCCAGTCCCCCCAAAATGCGACGGCTTGGGCGGGGATGCTTAGGGCAGGTAAACTGCAATCTCAAATTAACGCCCCCGGCAAAATTTCGGGGGAAAAAGAAACCCCCAAAAAACCCCGTTGTTTTAACAAAATTGTCCCTTTGGCGGGTGCAAAAAAACAAAAACGGGCCAGCCTTTTTTTTTGGGGGGTTTTTTTGGGCAAATTTTTGTTGAAAGGGGGGCCTGGGGGGCCTATCCCCCCACTTGCCAAGGGCTGGGTGGTGGGGAAAAGGGTTTATTTGGGGTTGGGATCCCCTTGCCTTCGGGGCTGGTTTTTAAAATCCCCCAAAAAATTTTTTAATCACCCCCCCCCTGTCCTCCATTTTTTAATTTTTCAAAAAAAAGAGTTGAAAATTGGACTTTGGGGGTTTTTTGGATCAAAATGGGGTTTTTTTTTTTTGGGGTCAATGGGTTTTTAGAAAAAACCCCAAATTTTTGGAGAGTAAAAACTGCTACCCGTTCCCTTTTTTTTTAAAACGGTGAAGTACCCCCACAACCCCAATTGTAATCAAAATGGATGTATTACTGTTTTAAATTAACATGTTATGGGGGAAAAAATGTACCACCTTGCATAAAATACCCCTTAAATTTTTCTGAACTTATGATGATGTCTGCACCCCTACCTCTATTATTTGTGAGGGATTATACATATTATGTTAGACGTAAAAGGGCTGTTTTTCCCTTTGGGAACAACTCTTGTCCACTTTTGGGACTATATCTGAAAAAGATCCCTCTAAAGTTCCTCTACCCGATTTGCAAAATTTCATGCTGGATCCAAAAATGAACAATTTTTCAAAATGTTTTAGCTATGCCCCCTGGACTATTAACCCGCGCACGGGGCACTTTTTTTGTGGGGTGGACAAGCATTTGGGCCTTTTTGGCTTTACAAAAAAGTTTCCCAAAAAAAAGTGGGGGAAATCGGATATATTATTTTCTTGCTCTTCAAGAAAACTGAAAAAAAAAACCCCTTGGGTTCCCCCCTATTTTAGCCTTAGATTCTCAAGGTCAATTTCAATTTCCACAGCCCGGGAAAATTTTTTTAACTTTGAAAAAAAAAAAGGGGATTAAAAATTTTAATTAAAAACCAAAAAAATATAATTTTAAATTTCAGATTTTGAGTCAATTACTTTAAAACGTAATCTTGGTTAATTTGAATTTAATTTTAAAATTAATTTAATTTCATTTTCCCCCTTTGTAGAATTTAACAATTTTTTGTTCTTTGTTTTTCTATTTAAGGCCCTTGGGGTTTTTAAAAATATTTATAAAAAAAATTTTATTTATTCTCGACTAGGCCCGTTATACCTATGGGGTGGGTTTTTTGCCAAAATACCCTTTTAAAAATTTAAAAACATTTATAAATATCAAAATTTTTAAAATCTACGACTTTTTAAGCCCGCTTGAGAAAAAGTTTTAATTCCTTTTTAGATATTTTCCCCCCTTCACACACCCCACACCACCACCACCACCACCACGCACCACCACCACCACCACCCACCACCAACACCACCACCCCAAAAAACACCACGCAGCACCACCCACCACACCACCCACCACCACCACCACCCCACTAATATCCTGTTAAAAATTATAGAATACAATTAAAATCAAAATAATTTAATTTTTTAAAATTGAATTTGATTATGAAGGTTAAAAGCGTATACTAAGTTTTTTTTTTAAAATTAAAAAAAAATTTTTTAAAATTAAACGATTTAAAAAACATTAAATTTAAATTTTTTGAATTGCTCCAACTTTTTTTTTAAAACTCTCTATGAAGACGAAGGTACCAAGGACTTTTCATTTTTCTGTTTTTTTACTCCCATTTTTAAATTTGTAAAATTATGGCCGATTTCCCATTGTTATGATTGGGGCCCAAAATCAAATACCCTCTTGTAGGCCTTTTATTTCGTGGGTTCACGCCAAGGGGCCCCTCCTCCTCAAAAAACTGTCCCCGGCGCCCCTGCACCACTTTTTGAGGGCCCTGCAAGGGTTTTAAAAATTCCCAAAAAAAATTTTACTTTCACCAAGGGTAGCCAAATTTGGCTGGCCGAGGGAAAAGGGCCCCGGCCCCATTTCCTTTTAAAACTTCCCCTGAACAATGTTTTTGTGCCCCGTAAAATCCCAAAGAACCCAACCCTGTGATTAATGTTTTCGCCACGAAAAAGCGCCGGCACGGGGGCACGGAAAAAATACTCTGCAAGGGTTTCCCTTTCCAAAAAGCTTACAAGAGGCCGAAGGGCTTCGAGGGATGCGCAAAAACATTAAAACCCCGGGGGGCCCCTGGGAAATGAAGGTTTTCTGGGTTCCTCGTATGAAAAGCGTTCACAAACGGAAAAGAAAAAAATATTTTAAATCTACCAAAAAAAACTCAGAAAAACTTAAGAAGAATATCATTTTTGGAAAAGTAAAAACTCGTTAGTAAAACCAAAATAAGAAAAAAAAAATTAAAGAAAAAAGAAATAAGGAAGCTACAAAAGGCCGCGAGACCTCCCCGTGGGGAGTTTTCCTTTTTTTTTTTTTTTACTTAAAATTTCCCACATCCACCTTTAAACTTCCTTTAAATTTAAATTAAACTACCTACTTTTAAAAGGCTACCTAATGACTCTTACAACTACCCCTTTTTACTGAGGGGCCATTTTCCCGTCATTTTTCCACCCCCATTTTTGAACCAGGTTTTTTTACTATTTTTTTTTTAAAAACTACCCCTTCCACTTGAATCCGTTACTTCTTGTTCTACCCCCTTTTTACTTCCAAAAAACTTTTTCCCACATCTCCTTTATTGGGATATTTGTATCAACTTTAAAAACTTTTATCGATCGCCCCTTACCCCAGCCTCTCGAGTGGTTAAAAAATTTTTAGCTTTAATCTCTTCCCCATAAATAAATTAAAAAATCCCTTTTATTTTTTTGGTTTATCCTTTTCTGCAATGGGTTCTAACAAACTATATCCAAACCTGTTAAAACGAAGACTAAAAATGGAAACCCCATAGTCTAGGGGGGAGTCGACTAGAGCCCAAAAAAAAAATTTAGAATAACCTCAGCACATCTACTTTTAGCCCCTCCCCGGTAATGATCCTAACACCCTATTAGAAATTTTTAGCCTCAAAACATTTTTTCCCGGGGGCTGAGCTCACCCGCCTCCCGATCTTTCCCCACCTTCTGATCTTTTCAGCGATACATTGCGTATGGTGTATCATTACCAGGGTTTGTTTCAAAAATTAAAAAAATTTTAATAAACATTTTAAACTTTTCTAAGTCTCCCTGCAATTTTCTTACATCAGCTGTGTCTTTTAATCCACCCACCCCCAGTATCATCCGCCCAAAATTTTGATAAACAAAGCTAATCCCATTTTCTAAGCCTTATGAAAAAACCCCAAAGCAAAAAAATTCTTATTAAAAATTTTTACTAAAAACCCCCCTTTTCGTCCCTTTTTTTTTTTTTCAGGGAAAAGGTAAACCCCTTGGAAATTTTCCCCCTCAAAACCCCCAAAAAATTTCCCGTGGGATATCGCCGGAAAAGGGCGGGAGAAAAATAAAAAAAGGAAAATAGTTTGGGTATTAAAAAGCAGGATCAACCCCAAATCTAAAGTTGGCCCCAAAATTTTTAGTAGGTTTTTTATGTAATATCGTTTTTTAAATTTTGGGGAAAAGTTTGCCCCCCCTTTTTGGATACAGGGAGGTTTTTAAGGGGGAATTGAAAACTGATATGGAATTCTCTCTCTCTCTCTCTCTCTCCTCTCTCTCTTTTCTCCCTCCCCTCTCTCTCTTTTCTCTCTCTCTCTCTTTTCTCTTCTCTCCTTTTCCCTTTTCTCTCTCTCTTTTCTCCTCTCTCTCCCCCCTCTCTCTCTCTCTCTCCTCTCTTCCTCCTCTCTCTCTCTCTCTCTCTCTCTCTTTTCCTCTCTCCCCTCTTTTTCCCCTCTCTCTCTCTCTCTCCTCCTTTATCCCTTTCTCCTTTACTAAAAATCCCCCCCTTCCTCCTCTCCCTTTTCTTTCCTTTTCCCCGTTTCCTCCCCCTCTCCCCTTTCTCCTTTTCTTCCCCTCCTTTTTTTTTCTTCCTCCCCCCTCTTCTTTTGTTCCCTTCTTCTTTTTTTTTTTTCCTCAATTTCCAAAGGGGAGACTTAAGGACTTTTAATTTTGAAAAAAGCAAAAATCCCTTCCTCACCCGTAACAAAAATTTTAGGGTTTCCCGGAAAAAAATTTTTCTTTTAAAAAACTTAAAATCCCCCCGGACCCCTTTGCAAGGAATTTTTTTTACAAATAAGGAGTTTTTAAAATTTGCCTAAAGGCCCACCCTTTAAAAATTTTTAAAAAAACAAATTTTGTTTTAAAAAGGGGTTTAAAAGAACCTGTTTGACTTTTTTTTTTTATTTTTTTGAGGAAATTTTGAAATTTTTTTTTTTCCTATGCCAAAACCTTAACGGGGCAAATTTTCCTAAAAAATTTCGTTCGTCCTCATCAATCATTTTAAATTTTTTTTGAAAATTTAAAAAATTTTGGAGTTTGGGTTTTTTTGGAAAAAAATTTTTTAACCCCTTTTGGAAGCTACTTAAATCATGAAAAAACCCCTTTTTCTTTTTTTTATTAAATAATTTTTGGAATATAAAAAAAAAAAAACAAATTTGCCTTTTTTGGCAAAAAATTAAAAAAAATTTAAATTATTTTAAAAAAAAATTAGTTTAATAAACCAAAGCCAAAGGAAAATCAATAAAAATTTAAAGAATTTTTTTTTTATTTTTTTGAAAAAGGGTTTTGTTTTTTGTATTCCCTATTTTTTATGGACCCAAATTCGGGTCTTTTTTAAAGGGGCATTTTAAAAAAAATAAAAGGGGGCAAAACCTCTAATTTAACCTGCTTTAAAACCTTTTTTAATAAAATTTTAAAGGGTTTTATTGTAAGAGGTTTTCATTTAGGCCCTTTGAATTTTTTACCCTTATGTGCAATGGGTTCAAAACCCTCCCAAAAAAAAAAAAAGAAAAGGCCCCGAATTTGTTTTGGGGCTTTTTATTTTTTGAAAATAGTTTTTAAAAAATTTAAAAAACCCCCTTTTTCGATCCTTTTTTATCTGCAAAGGGGACCCAAAAAAAAAACAATTAAAAATTAGTTTAAAACTAAAATTTTTAATATTTTTTCCCCCAATTAAAATTTTTCCCCCCCCCCCCCCCCCCCCCCCCCCCCCCCCCCCCCAAAATTTTCTTTTTGGGCTTTTGTGACATTTAGAAAAATTAGAATAAATAAGGTAGTAATATTACATAGATAACATAGAGTAATGTTTGATATGGATATTAGTCTAGTTTGCAAAATAATATTCAAACGTATTTTTTATTTATATTTTACTTGCAACATAAACGAGATCACACATTTGTTCTTTTAGTGGATTGGCGATTATAGCGTATTTCATTATAAAAAGAGCAGCACAAATCTCTGGGGTATTTTCTTCAGTAGATTGCATTGAAGCCATTGAAATCGCTGCTAACTTGAATACCTGCTTACAATATAACTTTAATTCTTCAATATACACAAGTTTAAGCATGAGTTGCATAGAGGAATGCACGCTTTATCTATTTTATGCCCATTAAGATTTGACCCCTAAGATATGTCGCATAGGATCAGGGAATAAAATACAAAATCCTCCAAAAATAATGAAAGAGAAACAAGTGCCTCGTAATATTAGCTTGGGTTTTTCATTGACTCTTATTAGAAACTGAATTTGTTTTAATAAAGTTAAATTACCATTGTTCAAGTCATGTGTGCCTTATACTGCAAATGCTTGTAGCCATACTATCCTCCATCATATGTAATACAAAATATTATGTTAAAAGGTCTCAAGATTATTAAGTAGTTCTTTCTAAAGCTTAAAATATTTTTTTTTGAGTTAAGGACTGATGATGACGATTACGAAATATAGGAATGACGTTGAGGTCTTGTCATAAGAAATTGATTGATTTTCATAAATCCTCGAAATATACAGCACTAGTCACAGGCTTCTTCTCACACATTACTGTTTTTTTTACGAATGTCAAGGGGTGGAGCCTGTTCAAGCAGCATATAAAAAAGGCAGTGCGCTGACTGTCACCACCACACTTGCGTTGCAGAAGGGCAGTGCCGGGGAGGACCTCAACGTGTGGCATCCACCATGGTCCCTGAAGACTCCTCAAAGTGCCTCGACGTAGTGATGGAAGTGGTGAGTTTTCTGCTGGTTTTCGTATTCATAGTCCTAGTCTATCGCAATTGCGATATACTGAGAGAGAGAGAGAGAGAGAGAGAGAGAGAGAGAAGAGAGGAGAGAGAGAGAGGAGAGAGAAGGAGGGAGAGAGAGAGAGGAGAGAGAGAGAGGAGAGAGAGAGAGAGAACGAGGAGAGAGGAGAGAGGAGGACGAGAGAATAGAGAGAGAGAGAGAGAGAGAGAGAGGAGGAGAGAGAGAGTGTGGAGAGCGAGAGAGGGAGAGAGGAAGAGAGAGAGAGAGAGTATCATATAGATGAATAAAAGAACCCTTGAAACCTAAAACTGTATCCAATAATGTGCAAAGGAATTCCTAAAGTAAAATCGTATATACATAAACCTACTATAAGTGTGCCAAACTTTAGAGTTGGGTGATCCTGCATTTAATATCAAACTATTAACGTTTTTATTGTTCTGCGACCTTCCGGCGATATCCTCACTTGGATATTATGGTTGACGGTCATTCAAGGGATTACCATTTCTGATAAAAAAAAAAGACAGACAAGGTGGTTAGTAATAATGTTATATAAGAATATTTTGTCGTTGATCTTCATCAATGTCTTAGATAGTGGGATTAGCAGTGATATCAGCAGGTTTGCTGATGATACTAAGGTAGGTAGGATTATTAGATCACAGTCTGATGTAAGCATATTGCAGGGAGACTTAGATAGATTAAATGATTATTAATAAGTAATTAATTTTGGTAGAACAAATCCTGGTAATAGATACACCATACGCAATGTATCGCTGAAAAGATCAGAAGGTGAGAAAGATCTGGGAGTGCGGGTGAGCTCAGACCGCCGTCCTAGGAAACAATGTATTGATGCTAGAAATTAATCTAATAGGGTGTTAGGATTAATTACCAGGAGTGCTAAAATTTAGATGTGCTGAGGTTATTCTAAATCTTATTTGGCTCTAGTCAGACCTCACCTAGACTATGCGGTTCAGTTTTAGTCTTCGTATTACAGGATGGATATAGTCTTGTTAGAATCAGTGCAGAGAAGGATGACCAAAATGATACATGGGATGTGTAACTTTAGTTATGAGAAGAGATTAAAGCTATTAAATTTTCACTCACTCGAGAGGCGTAGAGTAAGGGGCGATCTGATATAAGTTTTTAAGTTGATACAAATATACAATAAAGGAGATGTAGAAAAAGTTCTTATGGCTAGTAATAAGGGTAGAACAAGAAGTAACGGATTCAAGTCGGAAAGCGTAGATTTAAAAGAAAATAGTGAAAAAACTGGTTCACAAATAGGGTGGTAAATGACTGGAATGGACTCAGTAGACAGGAGTAGTACAGAGTCATTAGGTAGCCTTAAAAGTAGGCTAGATAATTTCATTGATGAAGATGAAAGGTGGATGTAGGTAGTGTTAAGTAACAGGAACTACCACGTGTAGGTCTCGCGGCCTCTTGTAGCTTCCTTATTTTCTTATGTTCTTATATATTATTTTTCTTAGTTGGATTAGCTATACGAGTGTTACATTCTAATGATATTCTTCTTAAGTTTTTCATGAGTTATTTTTGTAGACTAAAATAGTTTTTCTTTTCCAGTTTGTGAACGCTGTTTACATACGAGGAACGCCAGAAAACCTTCACTACAGTGGCCCCGTGGTTAATGTCTTGCGCATCCTCGAAGACCGTCTCGGCCTCTGGTAAGCTTTTCTGTGTTAGGGCACCCTTGCACGAGCTACTTTTCCGTGCCTCGTGCCTGCGCTTTTTCGTGGCGATACATTCATCACACGTGCTTCATTGGACATACGTGCACGAAACAGTGTTCAGTGGCAAGTATTACACGGATGAGCACGAGACCTTTCCCTCGGCCACGCCAAAGTGGCTGACCCCTGGTGAAAGATATAATAATCTGAATGTTAACCCATGCATGGCCTCTGAAAAGTGGTGCAGTGGCGCCGTGACAGCTCTTGAGGACGGATGGTCTTGGCGTGAATCACGAAATAAAGGCCTCACAAGATGGTATTTGATGTGAGGTTCCAATCATAACAATGGGAAATCGGCCATAATCTTACAAAGTAAAATAGTAGTGACAAAAACAGAAAAAATGTAAATGTCCTTGGTACGCTCTTCAGTCTTCATAGAGAGTGTGAAACAAAGTTGGAGCATTCAAAAATGAATTAATGATTTTTAAATCGTTTACATTTTAAGAAATTATTTTTTTTATAATTATAATTCAAACTATAGTATACGCATTGAATCGATTCATAATCAAATTCAAACTTTCAAAAACTAAATTACTTTTGATTCTAAATGTATTCTATATTTTTAACAGCGATAGTAGTGGTGGTGTGTGGGGTTGTAGTGGGTGTGTGTGTGTGTTGTGTGGTGTGTGTGTGGGTGTGGTGGGTGTGTGTGGTGGTGTGTGTGTGTGTGGGTGTGTGTGGTGTGTGTGTGTGGGTGGTGTGTGTGCGAGTTTGTAATGGATATCTAAAAAGGAATTATACTTTTTCATCAAGCTAGGCTTAAAAAGTCGTAGATTGTAAATATTTTGATATCTTATCAATGCTTTAATTTTGAAAGGGTATTTTGAGCAGAAAACTACCCCATAGGTATAACAGCCGTAGTCGAGAATCAATCATATATTTTTTCATATATATGTTTGAAAACCTAAGTGCATTCAATAGCAACATTAGAACATAAAATATGTTCAATTCTACGTAAAGTAATGGAAAATTAGAATTAATTTGTAAATTGATTCAAATAAATCAAGAGTTACGATTAAAGTAATTTGACTCAAATCTGCATTAAAATTGATATATTATTGTTTTTAATTCAATTTAATCTCTTTTTTTTCAAAGTTATAAAATCGTTCCGGCTGTGGTATGAAATTGACCTCTGAGAAGTCTAAGGCTGAAAATAGGGTGCACCCAATGGGTTTTTTGTTTTTCAGTTTTCTTGAAGAGCAGAGCAATAATATATCCGACTTCCTCGACATTAATTCTGGAACTATTGTCAGCCACAAGACCAATGCTTGTCCAGCCACGAAAAAGTGACCCGTGCGCAGGTTAATAGTCCAGCGGCATAGCTCAACATTATGAATGAATTGTTCATTTTTGGATACCAGCATGAAACTTTGCACATCTGTAGAGGAACAGTAGACGATCATCTTCAGATATAGTGCCAAGCTGGACAATGAGTTGTTGCCAAGGAAACAGACTTTTACTGCTCTACACATAGTATGTATAATCACATCACAAATAATAGAGGTAGGGGTGCAGACATCATCATAAGTTCATGGAAGTTTACGCTATTCATGCAAGTGTGGTACATTTGTCATCATAACATGTTAATAAAGCAGTATATACATCCATTTTGATTACAATTGGCCATTGTGGTGGTACTTCGATGACGATTTTCAAAAAAAATATTAAAGGGAACAAGTAGTATTGCATGTTGCTACAAATATCAATACTACCAACTATGGCACTAACATAACATCATCATTGACCACTAAAAGAAATTAGACCCATTCGATCAACACAATGCACAATTACAATGCTCGTTTCTTCAGAAATATAAAATATAGCAGGTCATTTACTATACTAGCTACAGATGATGACATTTAGCATCTGATGGCAACTAGTACCTAATCTCTAGTGCACACCATCACACATGCATAGTGGGGTGCAGGATAGGCCAGCTTTCACACATTTGCAGCGAGATGTGCAGTTTGTCTTGCACCCGCAGTGTACAAGTTCGTAGCACGGTTTTGATGCTTCTGATAGCGTCGTTCATTGAGGTTGCAGTTCACCTGCCATAAGCATCCAGCCCCAAGCCGTCGCATCTGACACTGGCATTACCACTGGTTTGTCCTCTTGGTATCAAGCCCGGCGGATGTGTTGAATCAGTGCAACCTGTGTTGGTGGTAGTCCTTCAATGGCCCGTCCCTTCTTTGTGTACAAAATTATGCTTTCGGACATCATTGACTATTTCACGTTCGCTGGTTCTGTCATACATCACTGACACAAACCGTTTAAGAGTAGCGAGACACTCCACCGAGACATCTGATGGGCAATGCGCTAATTCCAGGAATGCATTGGTTGCAGTAAGAAAACACTGCCATGTTACCCATGCAGTGTCTTGTCCGCCCACAAGTAAGATGTGTGGGCCTTTAAGCATGGACATGGGGAGGCTTTACATCATTAGAGCAAGATTCTCAATTCAAGATTTTGCATATCTTATTCTCTGACTGACTGTCTTCAATCTTTAAATCGCCCGCTATGTCTCTCTTGCTCTTCTACCGTTAGTTTCTGCTCACTGCTCTTTCTGAACTGTGCTAACTGGCATGCCTCCTACTCCGGGCTCGCTACACAAGACTGCCCATTCCATCCCTTTCTTACTGTGAATGCAAGAGTATCTTTTATTACTTATCCCTTTCAGGTAAATCTGGAACTCTCTTCTGTTCATTTTTCAACTCCTAGACTTAAATCTTTCAAAGAAGAGTAACAAGACACGCTCCCGAACTAATTGGCTCACCCCTCTTTTTAATAATCTCTTGCGTCTTCTTTACAGGGACTGGCATAGCGGGCTTTGGTTCCCATTTTCTGTTGTGCCCTAGGCCAGTCCTTTGTAGGGAAAAAAAAAAAGCAGAACTGGCAGGCGGGTATTTTTAGCCTCCAGTTCAATGCAATCACACGGCCCCTAAATGCACAACGGTGAGCCCGTTGACCGCTAGAACCTAACATGAGTGTTCACTGTACGAATTATAATAGACTGATGCCCATTTGCTTACAGCTCCACAACATGCCCATAATGCAGTTCGCTTCCCTTCTGTACAAGGTGACACATACTATTGTTTTCTAGGGTTGAAAGTTGAAACATGAGAGCCTCGAGGCCATCCCCCGAATCTTGCCCTTTTTTTGTATTTTGCTGTTTCTCGGCATAAATTGGAATACTCTTCTTTTGTATTTAATTCGCAAAACTTGCCAGTTTTAGGGGACAGAAACAGAAGTAGGACGCGAAACGCCTGTGCCTTCAATTTTGGTCTTGTGCGCTTTAAGCTAGTGCAAGTAATCATCCTTACTATATCGACTGTCAATTTTTCCAAACCATGTTGAGAAATATGCAAGAAAATTTTTACTGTGACTCCAAAAGTTTGTATGCTGTTGGCTTCAACAAATTGAGGACCGCTGCATCTGAGAAGGGAGATTAGCCTATTTCAGGTGGAAATTGACAATGTCTACTCTAACTATTTGTCTTTTTGATTTTGGTCTCAACTGATTTTGACAGGAATTAGGTTACTAGCCAGGAAAAAATCTATCCTTTTGGGTCACGCTAGTACCCAATACTGCCGTTAATCCAAGATGGCCGTCCGGGAGAATACCAAAATAGCATATTTCCAAACTAATACACTATAAATGCAAACAAGTGTTTATCCAATTTTTGGGCAGAAAAATTTTTACAGCATTTTAAAAGATTGAGATTTGTTTAAAGCTTTTGACAAGACTCCCTGGGTGATAAAATGTAATAAAGTAGAAAGAAATAATTGAAATATTCTTATTTTTTCCCAAAATTTTAGAAATTAATTTAAAACCGAGACAAAATACCGATCTGCTTCCTGTCACGATTAGGGGCTAAACCGAGTGCCACAGGGACCGAATACAATTACAACTAATAAAAAAACTAAATAACAACAAAGTTTCTAAACTTTTGCCAAATTCTAATACTAAACAGTTAGATTTTTAAAACGCTTATGTCAAGACTTTGGCATGAAATTTTCAGTACCACAAACCATGACAACATATTTTCCAAAACTTTTTCCACTGGGCCTTTAATTTTCACTAGCAAGGGAGCCTCTTTTCAACCCCCTTTTGGTTTAGTCCCAAAAAAAAGGGGGGCAACCCCCACGGGGAAAAAGAAGATTCCGCCCGGCTTTTGGTGGAATTTTAATTTTTTTTTCCTTTTAAATGGGGGAAACAAGGAGATAGACCACCTGGGGCCCCCCCGTATAACCCCGTTTTAAAGTCAAAGGTATTTCGTTAAGTTTACAGGGGAAAAAGGGGTGAAGTTTTAATACAGGTTTTTTGGTTATAAAAAGTGGTTTTTTAGTATCATTTTCTCAGAAAAAGCTTCCCGGACCCTACTGTATAACCCTTTCGGCTTAAAGGAAAAATGGGAAAGGGCGGGCTTATTTTGGGGCCGGGTTAATTTTTTTTGCGGGAAAAAAGAGGGGGGGAATTCCAAACAGGCCCAATGTCCCTTTTTAGTTCAGGAGACCAACTTCATGGGAGAAAAAAGGCATGTGGGCTAAAAGAGTTTTAGGCCAAGAATTGCATTTTTCCTTTTTAATGTGCCAAAAGGGCATTAATATGGGGAGGATTGGAACTTTAAACAAAGAACGAATCCCCGGGGGGCCTCTTAACGGTTATGGAAGGGTTTTTAAAATTTAAAGTTTAAAATTGTCAAATTTAGGTTTATTATTTTTGATGGTTTTAAAAATGGTTTAAAAATTATAATGGGAAAGGATTTTTAGGGGAAATTTTTTTAAAAAAATTGGGTTTAATTTTAGTTGGGGGGGTTTAAAAAAACCCCTTTAAAAATTCCAACAAATTTAAAAATTTGCGTTTATTTACTTTTTTCCGAAAAAGCATATGGGGAAAAAACCCAATTTAAAAGTCTTCGGTGAAATTTTTTTTGGGGGGGAAAACTCCAATGGGAACAGGGGTTTTCCCCCCATGAATACCTCACTGGTTTTGGATAGGGCCCCCTAGTGGGATCTTTTAATAAAGGAATGGATTAAGGGAAATCCCCCTGGTTACAGTGACTGAATTTTTTTTAACCTTTTTGGGGGAAAGTTCCAATAAGGAATTTTTTTGTGGGAAAAAAAAATTTTCAAAATTTAATTGTAATATAAAGTTTAATATGGGGAAATAATTTTTCCCCTTTTCCCCAAAAAAAATAATAGCCCCCCTTAAAAATTTTGGGGAAAAAAAAAAAGAACTTCCCAATTAAATGAAAAAGACAATTTTAAAAATTTTTTTTAATGGGAGATAAATAATGGAAAATTTTTTTATAAAAAAAAAAAAACCCCAAAAAATATGAGAAAAAAAAAAATTTTGTCCCCCCCCCAAAAAGAAAAGCAGCTTTTTCGGTTTTGAAAAATTTTTTAAACCTGCAAAAACTAGTTTATTTTAAAGAAATGCATTATTAAAAAAGGTTTTTAAAAGTTTTGGGGAAAAAATCAAAAAAAAAATTTTTTTGGTGAAACGCGGAAAAAAACACTACAAAAAAAAAGAAAAAAAAAATTGAAAGACCTTTATTAAAGAAAAAATTTTCATGGGGACAAATTAAAATAGTTTCAACCCCAAAATAAAAAAAAAATGGATATTTGAAACAAATTAAATTGAGGTACCGGCAAATTTTTGGGTTTAAAAACCCCCATTTAAAAACCCCCCTTTTAAAAACCCCGGGGAAAATTTTTTCCCCCCAAGGAAAAAAATTTAAAAAGGGGGGGGGGTTTTTTCCCCCCCAAAAAACCCCAAAAATTTTTTAAAAAAAAAGGGCAAAGGGGGGGGCCAAGGGGGTTTCCCCGGGGGGCCCAAAAAAAAGGGGAAAACCAAAACCGGGGGGCTAAAAGAATTGGGAAAAAGTTTTAAAAAATTTCCCCTTAAAAAAAAGGGGGGGGCCCCCCCCCAAAAAAAGGGGGTTTGGGGGGGGGAAGGGGAGGGAAACCCTTTTTTAAAAAAAATTTAATGGGAGGTTCGGGGGTTTTTTGCCCTTTTCCCCCCAAAAAGGGGGCCCCCCAAAAAATTTCAGCAAAATCAATTTTGGGGTATTAAAGGGGGAATGAAAAACCCGGGGGGCTAAAAAAACCCTGAAAAGGGGGGAAAAAAAAAAAATTTGGGCCCCTTTTAAAACCCCCCCAAAGGGGTTTTTGGGGTTTCCCCAAAAAAGGATAGGGTTATTTCCAAAAAGGGGAAAATTTGAGGTTTTAAAAATTTGGCCCCCCCCCGGTTTTTTAAAGAAAAGGCTAACCCCAAGAAGGTTTTCCCAAAAACCCCCTTAAAAGGGGGCCTATTGGCTTGCAAATTTTCCCTTTTCAAATTTTGGGGTGCAAAAAATTTTTTGGAATTTTCTTTTAAAAAAAAGTCCCTTGCCCTTTTAAACCCCCTTTTTCCCCGGGGGAAATCGGGGGTTTTTAAAAAACCCAATCATGGTAAAGGGGAAAACCCAAAAAAAAAAATTTCCCCTTTTCTTTTAGGATTTTTGGGGAGGGAAAAAATTGGGTTTTGGAAAAAACAAAATTTTTTTAAAAAAAAAATTTTTTAGGGGAAAATTTCCCGAAAAATTTTTAAATTTTTTTTTTGGAAAAAAAAAAGGCCCCCCTTTTATGAAAGATTCGGTTTAAGGGGGGAAAAGGGAAAAGGGGGTTTGGGGGGGTTTTTTTTTTTAAAAAGGAAAAAAAGAAAAATTAAAAACCCCAAAAAATTTTTTATTTTTTAAAAAGGCCCAAAGTTTTTTGGAAAAACGGGAAAAAAATTTTGGGGGGGGGAAAAAAAAAAAGGGGGAAAACCCGGGGGGAAAAAATTTTTAGGGAAAAAATTTTTAAAAAAAACAAACACCAAAAAAAGGGGGTTGCCCAAAAAAAGGGGGGGTTATTTAAAACCCAAGAAAAAAATTTTTCCATTTTTTAAAAAAAAAAAAGCCCCAAATTTTTTTTTTTTTTAAAATTTAAAAGGGGGGAAAAACAGGGGTATTTGGGGGTTTTGGGAAAATTTTAAAAGGGGGAAAGGTTTTTTTTAATTGGGCATTTTGGGGCCCCCCCAAACAGGGGAAAAAAATTTTTTCCCCCCCCAAGGGGGTGGAAAAAAATTTGGAAAAAGGAAACCCCTTTCCCAAACAAAAATTTTTTGAGCCAGGGAAAAAGGGGGGGGCCTTGTTTAAAAAAAGGGGAAAAGGGTTTTTTGGGGGGAAAAACCCGGTTTTTTGGGGTTTATGTTTAGCGGGGAAAAAAAATTTTTTCCCCTTTTCCTGATTTGGGGGTGGAAACGCCAAACCGGGAAAAGGGAAAAGGGGGACCGGGGGGTTTTGGGGTTAAAGGGTTCTGTATTTCCCCAAAAGGGCCCTTTAAAACCCCCGGGGCAAATCCTTTTTTGGGGGAAAAAAGGGGAAAAAATGGGGAATTTTGGGAAAAGGAAGGGGAAAACCTGGGGTTTGGGGAAAGGGGAAAAACCAAAGGGGGCCCGGGGTTTTAAACCAAAACTTCAAAATGGGGTTTTGGCAAATTAAAAAATTTTTGGGGGGGTTTTTAAAACCGGGTTTTTAAACCGGGCTTTTTTAAATTGGGGGGGTTTTAAAATTATAAAATTTTCCGGGGGGGAAAAAAAAGCTATTCATTCCTTATTTAGTTTTTGGGGGGGAAAAAGGGAAAAAAGGGTTTGGGGGGGGGGGTCCCTTGGAAAAAAATTTTGGGTTTGTTGTTTGAAACATATTTGCTTCCCCTAAAAATTTAGTTAAAGAAAACCCCCGCTTTGGGGAAAAGGAAACCCCGGGTTTTGTTTAAACTAATAGTGGGAAGAGAAAACCCCCCGGTAGCTTTTAAAAAGAAAATCGGAAAAAAAAAAAGTTGGGATTTTTTTAAATTGACGCCGCCCAATTCCAGAAAGTTTCAAATTTTTCCCCCACCTTTGAAATTTGGGGGAAAAAAGGGTTGACCCGGCCAAAAAAGGGGTGGGGATTAAAAGGTTGGGCCGCTTAATCATTTGGGCCCCCCCCCTTTTTAAAAAAGGAAACCCTCCTTGAAAATTTTTTTGGAAATCGGGGGAAGGGCAACGGGGCCCCAAAAATTTTAAACTGGGCCCCGGCCAAATTTTTAAAACCCAAAAGGGTGGGGGCCCCTGGGGATTTTTAGTAAAACCCATTAAAAAAAGGGGGGGTTTTAAAAAACCGGGGGGGCCCCCGGTTTCCCCCCGGGGGGTTGGGGCCCAAATTTTGTAAATTTAAAAGGGGGGGAAAGGCGGGAAACCCCTTGGGGGAAAAAAAAAAGGGAAAATGGCCAACCCCCCCCCCCCAAAATTTTGGGTTATTGAAACCCCTTCCCCCCCAAAAGGGAAAGAAAAAAATTTATTTTAAAAAACCTTTTTGGGATTTGTTTTTCCCCCCAAAATTTATTGTTTTGGGTTAAAAAAAAAATTTTTCCCCTTTCCTACCCAAAAAAAATTAGGTTTTAAAAAACCCCCCCAGATAACTTTTTTTCCCCCCCTTTTTAAAAAAAGGCCCCAAATAAATTTTTCTTTTTTCAAAATTGGGGGTTTTTTTTAAACCAAAATAACAAAATAAACCCCCCAAAAAAAAAATTTTGGGGCCCCTTTTGTTCCCCATTTTTGTTGTGCCCTTGGTCAGTCCTTTGTGATGGGGAAAAAAAAAAAAAAAAAAACAGAGACATAAGGGCAGGCAGGTAATATTTTGTAGCTCTTCCCAGTTCTATATGCATTCCACACCTCCTTAACTGCACAACGGTGAGCAACGTTGACCGCTAGAACCATAACATTAGTGTCTACTGTACGAATTATAATAGACTGATGCCCATTTGCTACAGCATCCACAACATGCACCATAATGCATGTGTCCGCTTCCTCGTGTGAGCAAGGTGACAGCATACTATTGTTTTCTAGGGTGGAAAGTTGGAAACATGAGAGCCTCGAGGCCATATGTTGCTACAGCCATCTTGCCTTCCGTTTGTATTTTGCTGGTTTCCTCAGGCATAAATTTGAATAACTCTTTCTTGTTGCTATCTAATCGCAAAAACTCTGCCATTTTTAGGGGACAGAAACAGAAGGTAGGACGCGACGCCTTGTTCCTCTTCCACGTTTGGCTCTTGTGGCTGCCTTTAAGCTAGTTGCAAAGTAATCATCCCTTACTATATCGATCCTGTTCAATTTTTCAAACCATGTTGAGAAATATGGCAAGAAAATGTTTTCACTGTACTCCAAAAAGGTTTTGTATGCTTGTTGGCTTCAACATTTGAGCGACAGCTGCAGCATCCATGATGAGGGAGATTTAGTCCAGTAATTAAATAGCAGAGGTTGGACAATATTTCTTTATTTTGTTTCTCAACTGATTTTGACAGGAAATTAGGTCTACTAGCCAGGATAAAAAATCTATCCTGATCTGCTCACTGCTAGTACCCCAAATTTGCCGTAATCCAAGATGGCCGCCATCACGGGTACCGAATACCAAAAATTAGCATATCTTCCAAACTAATAGAGCTATAAATGCAAACAAAGTGTTTAATCCTATCTTTTTTGGGGCCAGAGAATTCATTTACAGCATTTTTTAATAAGATTGAGATGTTTTTAAAGCTTGATTGTGACAAGACTCCCTGATTGCATAGCACATGTAACTAAATGAGCTAGACAACTCGAACTACCTATAATCTAGTCAACTTGAACTTATCCACATCATATTATGTATAACTGAATTTAACATCCTGAGAGCATAGTCATCCAGAGACTCTGCTTCCTGTTCACTGCATCATTGGTGCAGGTGATTTCCTTGCAGTGACCACAAGTCACTGTCAGTGTACAGGGCATGATCTAACTCAATGAATTAAACAACTCAAACTACCTACGTACAGTCTAGTCTACTTAAACTTATGCACATCACATTCCCAAATCTATCATCCAGACAGTTTAATCATCCAGAAACTCTGCTTCACTGTTCACTGCAGCATTGGTACAGGTGATTCCTTTGCAGTCACCACAAGCCAGGGTGCACAACAGTCCATTCTTGCGACAGGAACAGGTTTTTTTGTCGCACTTGCCGTGGCAGTTGCATTTGACTAGCTTCAGCAAGGATGAGCAGCATCCTCTGCATCCTCACTGGCTTTAGCTTCTCCACATTATGGTCTTTGTGGAGCAACCAGCCCCACTTGGTTGGATCAAGATGATTGCCTAGCCAGGTCTGTACCTGGTGGTACACTCGGTAACTGTGGTACTTGGCTGCATCGCAGGTGGGTGGGAGAGATTCAGGAGGCAGATAGACCGACCTGGACGCCACCTTGCTACTGAACCTGGCTGCTCTTTCAAAGTCAAAGGTATTTCCAGGCTTACAGTTTGTACAGGACTTCTAGAGAGGCCTGACCATGCTTGTTGACATCATCATTGGTTTGATTTGGCTTCATGAATAAGCTGGCATGATCCTTGAGCTGATGGCATTTGCTCATTGCCATGACCTTCCCTATGCTGTACGGCCTCGACGTCGTATCACACCCTGTGACGGCATGTAGGAAGAGCAACGATGCAGTAAGGTCAGGGGCTAGATGATCTTGTAGGATCCGGATGTTGAGGATCTTGCTGGCTGTCTGCAGGAGGATGACATGATGTCTGGGACTGAGATGGTGCAGCAGCAGGACCAGCAGTGTCACGCTGTTCCAGTGTCACGCTGAGACCAACTTGCAGGGGTGGGAGAAATGAGCGAGGACATGTAGACTGCATGATAGACTGACCTATAGAGGCCACATGCAACTTTGCATTTCTGCTCTTGATAATGCTGCATAGGAGCAGTTGCAATGAATGAGGCAGGTATGCAACATTTGAATCAACAGAACGCATATCCTCCTAAGTTGGGTACTCCTCATTATAACGTTCCATGGATTTTATCTCTGTTCTTATGAATTTCCCAACAGTTTCAATAAGTCTGTCCATATGGGAGTGTTCTTTCATTTCACTTGCTCTGTCATGTGCTTCTTGAATGATGGATTTGACATTGGACGTCAGAGTGACGATGCTAGGACGTTGTCTGATTGTGGTAATTGATACCCTTGCACCATAGTGGTTCTCCAGCTCTCGCTTCAGTTGCTTGGGGGTGTAAATTTCCTCTTCGTCATGCCACTCTCTCTAAGCATAACTTGGTGCAAGTCTTGCAGTATGATGGTCTCATCGTCTTTCTCTTCCAGAAAGGCAATTGCATATTGAATAACACCAACTTTAGATGTGCTTCTAGGTCGACCAACTTTTCTTCTCTTGGTGGAAGAATTGCATTCTTCAGATGCGAATTCCGGAGGGGCCTTTCCCTTCATGAATAGGTCCTTGCACGTGTGGTGGTATAGGGCCTCCTCAGCTGGTCGATCATTTATCACTGAAAGACAAGACTGGACCTTCAAGGCCCAATCATCCTCCCTGGTGTGACAGTGACGTAGAATGTTCTCTTGAAACCCTATAGTTAGGCGGATATGTGGCCAAATATAGGATGATTGTGGCTTTGGTGGTAAAAGCACGAAAATTTGCACATTTGAAGGTTAGTATATACTAAACGATTTCAGATATAGGGCCAAGCTCAAATTTTCCCCTTGATGCCCAGAAATGACAAAATCCAATATGGCCGCCGTTCAAATTCTGAGAAATTATGAAGTCTAATATCTTCGCCAATAAATGACATAACCAGACGAATAAAGCATCTATTTATATGTTTTCAGCTATGAGGAATCCAATGGAATCATCGTTTTAATGATAACATGTACACACATCAATATGTCAGACAAAAAATGTAAATTAGCTCGCGAAAAAATGGAAAATGCAGCAATTTTTAGGTTTAGGAAATGATTTAAACCATGTACAAAAATTACATAGTTTATTGTCAAAGAATATGACACCATAATATATAACCATGTGTGTATACTTATCACATACATGTATATCGTTATCAAAAACTAACATAGAATGAAACAATATTTTTTGTAAGGTGACAAGGCGCCGAAACAAACAGCATATCAACAAAATAAGCAAAACTAAATGTTAATAGACCATATATTCAAAGAAAAAATCTACCACTGAGGGCACACAATTCAAGAATAGTTAGCAACTGAACAACTAAACAACACAAGTAATGGCTATCATTGTGATCACAATTACCAGCGCAGTTGCAGAGTGACGTGCACTTCAGATCAGCTTGACACATTGCAGAGTCCCCTGCATCCCTTCTTACAGCCACACGTAGCAACTCTGAACAGGACACTGCTGCTTCTGGCAACAATGTCCCAATGGCTCCCATCCTCCTGAAGTATTCTTTTCATCCCATGACACTGGCAAAGGAACATCTGGAGCTCGTATGTGTGCTGCCCCCAAACATGTCCGCCCTGGTAAATGGCACGTTTTGCGTGCTGCAAAAGCGCTGCGCTAGTTGGTGGGATGGCATCGATGGATCTTGCTTTGGTAGTGAATAGATGTCTCCTGGCTGAGTCAGCGGTAGCTTCAAAACTCGTTCTGTCTATAGCAACACTTTGTACGACCTAGTATTGGCATACAATCATCATTGAAGCTTGCTGCTTTGCAACAAGTTTCGAAATACTGCAGTAAAGCATTGAATGATTTCCATGTGTCAAAGGCAGTTGTCTTGCCCCTACAGCAAAGGAAGAGACCGTGTCACAACCGGTGAATGCGTGGACATGGGAGAGCTCGTGCCTTTTCTGCACCCAAAATGGGGCGATTTGATGAGCTGGGATGTATCGAAGGTGTTTGCCATACCATACGCTATCCAAAGTTGCGTGTTCTCGAATTGCACAACAGTCGAGACAGCCAGGATGACGACATCCGTGTCCACTGTACGCAGCAGCAGCCTGCGATAACTTTCTCTGCTGCATCCAGGGACGTGCAGAAACATCCTGGTGTCGGCCTCTTCGTGAGTACAAGGTGCCAACGATGAGGCATCCTGATGAACACGAGAACAAAGCACATTCTCGCCGCATGTTGAGATCACTTCCTTCTCGGTCGAAAGATTTTCCACCACTTGATGTGCCAAAAAATGAAAGAGCTCAGTCTTGTTGTCATCTATTCTCAGAAACTCTTGCCAGTTTCCTGGGATTGAGTTGACTGTTGTGACACGCCTTCTGACGCCCTTTCCTCGTTTTTCTCTTGTTGTATTCTTTATACTATCCTGGCGATACACATCCCAAATAATGTCAACTCTGTTGGATTTTGCCAACTGTGCCTTGATGTACGGCAGGAACACTAGTGTGGCGTAGTCTTGGAAGGTTTTCGCTCCAACTGGCCTCAGCATATTGACGATAGCAGATCCATCCAGTATCATGACGTCGACTGTTGACGGCTCGCCTTCAGATGTACAAAGCTTCTCTAGACAGTCGGTTAGATCCGCTTTGGTACCAAGCCGTAGTTTTCCCAACTGAGACAAGGCTGGCGGGTTTGCATGGTTTTCATGCTTGAAGAAGTTTTCCAAATCACCGTCACGTGTTTGGCATGCGATGTAAAGCCTGGAGAACAGTGCATAGTCACTCTTGAGCGATGCTATCATCTGTGTCACTTTGGATGGAGTCCTTGTGGGTGGCCGGCTGAACAAGGCCAATCTGTTTTGGGGAATCGTATCCGATACAGGTGTGGTTCGCTCAATTAACCGCTGAGTGACATAGCTGTCATATTGGTCCTGACCCAGCTTCTCTATCCAACGAAAAGTTTTAGCTACAGCTTGATCTGGGATGTCTCTGGTATCTAAAACCAGAAGGTCGCCACTGTCTTCCATGAATGGATTACCGAGGTCTGTGATTACTTGCACAAGAGCCCTGACCTCGCTGGCAAAGGAGACTTGTGCGGATCGTGTATGCTCATGATGCCTGACTTGGTCTTTCCCAGTGTTGTTATCCGAGCCAACTGTTTCGAAACTGTCTATTACCCTCGCGATTTCTGGTCCAGTTACCATCCACCTCAGTAGAGCTCTAGGATTTTGCATCAACCCGATTGCCCCACCACCATTACCCCTTGACGATTTTGTTGTTTTGTTTATGTGCCTGGTCGATAGGCAAAAATTTTGCCGCGGCTGAGAAGGGGCGAGTCGTCTTAAGAACAATGAAGCTGCCTTGATCGAACTCCTTCGCTACATGGGGAAGTCGTTGGTGTAGTGTTATCATATCACGTAGGTGAACGGGAACCCATTGAACATAGTGAGTGTGGTCCAAGGCAAAGAACCATGGAGCTAATGCCTTCAGCACAGGAACGTAGAGTGAAAAGTTACCATCACGAAGTGACCGCACATAGACCAGGAGGAGACATTCCAGGTGCATGACCATATACCAGTATTGGAACTGTGGATAAACCTCAGCTTTCTTCACACACCATTCATCAAACGACAGCGGTGCACTTGTTTCCATGCTATACACATCATAAGCTGTGTGGAGCAAACTTGATAATGCACTGGAGGTGACTTGGTGTGCATGTCTAATGCGCTTGACATGGGCACCTTTTAGAAAGGAGTCAGCCGTTCCTGCTGTCGCAATACCTGCTTGGGTAAGAACATTAGTCCAGCCACTGCCATCCAGCAAATCCCCGAGAGTTGTCAAAGCAGCTATTTCTAAATGCAAAACTCCAAGTAGGATGACAAAGTTCTCTTCGCCGTACACTTCTAGCCAATTCCATTGGATGAGCTTTGCGATCGCGAACAAAGGCTGATCTACTGTGAGCACAGGAATCTGTCCAGGGTTCAGATGTTCGACAGCTTGTTTGATAACATCCATCGAATGACGAATCATGGCCACTGACTTTGAGTCGTCCGGGAACAATGGCAGAAGTGATCTGATGGTGACATCGAAGTTACGTGATTGTTTTTCAGTCGAGTGGAATGCAGCCTAAGCAATCGGATCATCAATATTTTGGACCTGTTGATGTATGAGTCGCTGTGTGTTTTTCTGCCATTTCGTCTCGTCTTCAAGAGATGCCTCCAGAGGAGCAGTGTTACATGTGAGTGGACCTGTCATCTCGGGGATTTCTGGATCTTTCTTTTTAAATGCCACTGGAGTCAGGATCGTGTAGGTTTCCGGAAGTTGTGGTATCTTCTTGTTTGCTGTCCCTGGTTGTAGGTTAGCTCTTTCTCGCTTGGTGCCATCAGTCTCTTTTTTACGATTTTGGAACAGCGATATGCCAGTGCTATGAAAGGATTCACGAGCAGTGGTTGAGCTGGGATTGTGGTCAATGTTATCCACCGCCGCAGTCGTGAAGAGACTATCTCGAAGAATGAAAGGGCATACAACACCATCATTTTCATATTGGCTGGCTGCTTCGTTGGCAATATCCATGGATATATCCATTACCCTGTCATATGATATTGATAGTCCGAGATGGAACAAGTTATCAACAAGTTCACGTTTTCGTGTGTTTGCATGAATCATCATACCGAGGTATATTGGCATTGCCGTCTCTCTCCTCTTAGTGTGATGAGTACCAGTGGAACCTGGGCGTCTTTTCACGTACCTATTGTACTGCAGCAATTGTTCCATACTGAGCGTTGATTGTCTCACCTGCTCAGTTACTTTGTTCATTATGTTTGGACCGTCCATTATCATGACAACTAGTGCCACCAGTGACTTGGGAACAGCCTGTTCTTGGCAGCCTTTGCTAAAGGACCCATCAAATGTTGCTTGCATTCTCAACATATCTCGACGAATGAGTTGTGCTGCCTTAGCTAAACATATAGCTTCGTCGTCGCAGTTATCCACACTCGAATTCATCAGTGCAAATCCGACATCATCTTCAAAACTGAGTAAAACGTTTCGGCCTTACTTGTAGGCCCGGATTCCAGGCACATTAGCAAGTATTCGATCTTTTAAGTCTGTGAAGAGTGGATACGGCCAGTTACCTCAACCCCCATGTGTCTCAGTCGAGCAGTGTATAATTTGAGAAGATCAGACAACTGGAATATTGGGGCAACCGATTGCTCGGTCATTTTTGTGTCTTCTATGTAGCCTAAGAGTTCCGCCAGTACTATGCCGTGAGATACTCTATCTGTGTTCCTTTTTCGATCTACTGCTGTTTTCCTACTAGCTGCGTTGTACAATTTCCCAAGGCATGGTACATGATATTTGGTATCCTGTACCACCAGATCGCCGGAGCTAAGTTTTGCAATGAGTTCTTGATCTTGAAGCTTCAGGGCGCATTGCTTAACTCGATCGGACAGTTTGGGCATCATGGAATCATGCAGAGAGGCACGTTCTGTTGCAACTTCATCACAAAAGAAACATACATCACCTTTAGAAGGTCGGTCTTTTCGTGAAAACTGTCGCCGCGTGTAAGGGCGATCTCGGATGTCACTTTCACATGGAGGTATTGCAACTGTCTGAAGTCGTGCTAGACGACTTGAAGAACACTTCAAACGGCAAGATGAGTGCCACTGTGCGCTATGTTTGGCAAGTGTCTGAGGGATACCATCGCCATCATCTAATTGTGCTATGTGCACGCCAACTGGCTGTTCACCTAATTCTCGAAACTTTGTTAAATTGTCACCCACACGGTGATTCCCAGCCCCAACATCTGTCCTCTTAGATTTTGCTGGGCACTGGAGAGGCTCTGAAGAATGTTCTTGGCAAAGGGCACAACGACTCCAATCGATGGGAGGATAGCCAACTGTCGATGTGGATGGTTACAGACTGTAATCTTCTACGATCTTACATCGCTTCTTCGCCGACATGGTGGATTCTACTTCTGATCAGTCACCTGCAAGAAGAGAAGTATTATATTAATGTATATTATATTATATATATTTATCATGAATATCAGCTTAATCGGGATTGTATTGCCTTCTAGCGACAAATGAGTGGTGCCATTGGCTTCTTTATGTGTGAAAACATAAAAAACGATGTGTTATTCATGTCTATGTGATATATATTCAGAAAGATATGACGTAAAATATATTTTCACGATTCAGATGGCGACCATCTTTGATTTCCCCACTTTATGGGTGTCAAAGGGAAAAATGTGCTTAGCCCTATATCTGAGATCATTTAGTATGTCATGATCATCAAATGGGCCAATTTTGGGGTTTTTACCACAAAAGCCACAATCATATCAAATATCCGCCCTACTACTAAAGTAATAACATGACTGTATCTGTAGCTAGCTTTGATAGGATTTTTCTGTACAAGAGACATTTCAACAAAGACTCCACAGAAGAGGCAGTGGGTTTTGAAAGCAAAGACATTTTCCTCAGCTGATCTCAGGTTTGCCTTAACCACTTCAGAAGAATCACGCTTTTTGGCAAATTTGATAATTTTGGGATTTGTGTGCCTGCTCTTGCATACTTTGTGTACAAGGATATCATGATTTATGTCATAGACCAAATCTGGGACATCTAAGTTTCTCTCTTTGTTCGCTTTGTTAATGCCAGCACACCCTTTCTCTGTCAGTTTGACATAGTCATTGGACTTATCTAGGTCAATCACTTCTCTACAGATGACACACGCCATCTCTGTTCAGTCTTCAAGTTAGTTCATCTACCCTCCACCACAATCATGCTGCTATTCCATGCACAAGCAGCCTGTAGAAATGAAACGAAATAAAGACATTTACAATCTAGAAACATTTCAAATAACAACAGCGAAGGCATGCTGTGGATTAGAAATAAGACAGAATAAAGTAGAATCACATGACAATTTTTTGCACAAAATTTAGAGCATGATTGCAATTATCTGCAATTAGGTCACATACAGACAAATAATACCATAATAAATGAACTCCTTGACCTGAAAAACATAGGAATAGACACTTTGTTTGCATTTATAGCATTATTAGTTTGGAAGATATGCAAAATTTTGGTTTTCGGTACTCGTGATGCCGTACTCGCTGTAATCCATCCTGGATTACAGCAAATTTGGGGTACTAGCAGTGAGCAGATCAGGGTAGATTTTTTATCTTTGCTAGTAGACCTAATTTCCTGTCAAAATCAGTTGAAAAACTAAATAAAGTAAATTTCTCCAACCTAAGTGGATTTTTTTACTGTAATTACTGGACTAATTCTGTTGGATGGCCTTCATGGACCTCCTCCACCAATTTGTCTAATCATTCTATTAAATCACTTTTCCTTCTCGATCTTAACTTTCCTCCATCCGACAAAGATGGTGGGCAGCCTTGATTTTCGTGTGCAAAAAATGCATCATGATTCCAGTCCCTGTTTTGGCAATCGATATATCAATCAAGCATTGGGAGCAAACGCTGCGGGGCGCTTTGCCTCTCCCACCCTACGACGCCACTTCCGGGGGTCACCAGCGCGAGTCCCCATCAGGAATCCCTTCCCATACAAGGGCAAATCTCGACGGGAAAAACAAACTTGCCCCAGCCGCGAGCTTGGGGGCCCCCCACGCCGGATTGTCTCTTACAGATCAACTCGAGGGGAAGGATGGGTTCAGGGAAAGGCCCCATCCCCAAAGCCAAAGTGGCGTGAGAAATTGCATGTTGTGGAAATTATCCACTAAAACGCTCTGTAATTGGGAGAAGGGTTTATGGTGGGTACGCCTCCCCTGTAAAAAAAGGGAAGATACAAAATTCCCCCATGTATATTTTTTATAGAATTGGGTTAAAAATTAAGATGATTAAATATGTAATTAATTTGGAGGAAATCGTTTACCACAATTAACATAGGATTAACATAATATAAGAATTGTGAAAAAAAATTGGGAACCACACGTATAGGAGTAAGTTTATTGGAACGTACACGTGTATGGCCAGCCGTCTTAATAAATTTTTTTGGGTCAAGACCCATTAACGCATTAAACCCTACAGATGAAGGTGTGTACGCTTTGATTGTACATAAGGTGTGTCACGTCATTTAATATGATTGACCAGCATAACCCATCAACGGTTAAAACAAAGGAAAAAGTGGTTTAAAAACACCACGCAGAAGGGCCGCCCCAGAGGAACTGTGGAAAGTTACCTGGGCCCTATAACCATCGCCCATTACGGCACCTACCACAATTCCCAGCGCCTTAGCCCCTACAGTGACTACCCCCATTTCCCCAAATAATAAAAAGGGCCCTTAAAATCATCAACCCATTACCTTTGCTGAGTATACCTTATTAGCGTCAAAATAGGGTATAATTGCATTTTTAGGAGTTCGGGTTTAATCGAAGGTGAGTTCAATCAATTTATTATTTAAATTTAAAAAGTTTGGGGTGCCCGAGTGAGGATTTTTGGGGAAAATGTACAGGGTGCCGTTGGGCACAGTTTTATGCCCTCAGGATAGCGGTGAAATTTTGAAGCGGTGGAAGGGGGGAAAACTAGGCTTTTCAGGCCCCCGGCGGTGTGCTGATTTATTTGACACGGGAGCACGTTTAAAAAGACTTTAGGGCCTAATGACCCACAATCTCTTTTCGGGGGGTAACGAATATAGCTACCATTTTTCCCCCCGGCCCCTTTGAAAAACCCCCTGATTTGGCCCCCGTATTCGCCCGCCGACTCGCCCGCCGTGCACAGCACCCCCCGGCACACAGGCAGCATTGGTAAGCTACCACCCGCAAAAACAAGTTCGAGGTAGTTGTATTAAATAAAGGGTGGAGGTTATAGGCATGGTTCTCCCCTTTGGGTAGGCCGAGTAACTGCACATCCACCCCTAAAATTTAAAATAATTAAATTGGGGAAACCCTAACTCTTAAATGTACCCACCTTTTTTTTCTTTTTTTTTTCATTTCTAACATCAATTAATATCATGGCGGAAGGGGCAAAGCGTTAGCAGCAAAAATTAGGATGGCGTACATGAAAAATAAAAAGTGTGAGGAAGCAGTGAGACATCCTTTTGCTTATAATAGTTAAAAAACAGGTTACGAAGAAAAAAACAAAGGGGATAAAAATGAAGGGGTTTTACTTTCAATTTTTAGTAGTAGGTAAAAAATTTAAATTTAATTAGAGACCAAGTAGATCAAGAATGTAAAAATACTGGAAAGGGTATTAAATAGAGAACTTAGTGCGTGATCAAAAACCCCACAGCCAAAGCCTCTTTCCCCAAACTTAAATTACCAGTTTGTCTTTGCCCCATTTTTAAAGGAAAAGGTATTCTTTTTGGGATAAATTAAAATTTGATGTTTATAGGATGTTTTAACAGGGGTGCATAAAAACCTATTTGTTAGGTCATTTTGGAGGTTCTGCTATATGTGGTAAAAGGAAATTTAAAACAGTAGAAAATCCCAATTATAATTGGAACCATGATTCTAGAGATAATTATGAAGAAAAAGATCAGATTAAAAGATTTTTTCTGCAAGTTCAGGATTACTGAGCCCTTCTCACAACACAGAAAATTTGGAAAATTTTCAGATAAACTAAATTGCACACAAAGAGCCATTGAAGTCAAAACCCCCTTGGGTGGAGTCAGAGGGATGGCAGATTATGATAGGGGAGAAAAACCAATCAGGATGCGAGACCACTTAAATCAAGAAAATGTAAGTACCACGGTCAAGAAAAGAGAAGGATTTTTAAAAGAGTGAAAAACTTTTGAAAGGGTATGAGCGGAAACACCCCCAAAGGGGATTGGATAATAGACCTAAAGGTAATCAGCGTATAGCCCCTTTGGGTTTAAAGAGCCCTCATGGGTGGGTAGTATTCCTTTCCTACAAATTTACGGGGGGAAGAAAGCGGTGAAAGTTTCAAACTAGCCCAGCCGGAAAAACCACCACAAAGTTACTCAAAGAAAGGTGCCATTCCTAAATTGGGTTATTACCATGAAGTCAAAAAAAAAATGTGCTTCTGCGGGAAAAGAACATCCACCCTCAACGTAAATATATACTCAGATTGTTCCATAGGCTCAAAAGGTTAATGGTTTTGGGAAAAACACCAAACCTGCCTTAGTGGTGAACATGCAATAAAAGCGTCCTTTTATTTTGGGTATTGTAAGAAGTGTAGAAAATCCATTTATCACTACCTTATGTCCTAATGGTGATGTGAGAACAGCCCTACGGTGTTAAAATGGCAGTAAAATAAGAGTAGTTCATCCGCTGCCCACGACAAAATTTAAAGGGGTAGTCACAATGGTAATTCAGCCATTGTGAAAACAATTTTTGACAGTGGTGCACAAAGTTATTTTTTAGTGGAGAGATAGTTGATCTTTACAACTCCCTAAAATTTAGCAAGGTGAACTTAGCTTTTTGGGTTTTTTGGGCCAACAAAGAAGCTCAAAGTTTTGACATTGTTCGACCCTAGTCCAATTAGGAAATTAAACGTGGGAGTGTGAGTTAATAAACTGTATAAATTAACTGTAAGAGGATAAAATCTACATTTGAAAAGAGAAAGAGAAAAAAAAAAAGAAAAAAGGTGTTAGATACTAGAAATACCTTTGAAGATATGATGGCCCATCCCAATTTAAAAATAGGGCGATTTTTTTGGGCGATTCCAAAGAAAGGTCACAAAAGAATAACATTTCCATGTTCCCCAGGCGGGGGTGATGTTATAAGGGACCTATCCCAAAAACACTAACCATTTTGAACAATAGGAATGCATCCTAGCATGCACAATCTCTTTTGGTGAAAAAATTGGAATTTCTTTGTACCACCAAATAACGAGTTTTTGGGAAAAAAAGGGGGAATCCCCGTGAAAATTAGGGGATCTAAAAGCTATCGGGTCAACCTGAACAGTTACAAAGGGGATCAAAGTACTCTGATCCATGATCACACGTCAATATGAAAATGGTAAATTGAAGTAGAATACCTTGGCAAATGGGTTCCCCCTGTGTTACCTTTCCCAATACACTTATTTAAGAGTCAAAAAAAATATTTCAAAAAGAAAATGAAGAAAAATCTGTCAAAATTGGAGTGCTATTTGAATATAATTCAAGATCAATTAAAGGATGACTTTACAAAAAAAACTGGGAGGAGGATTTAAACATAATATAGGAATTATTTAACCCACCATGAGGGCCAAAGACTCATCAACCCCCCCCATCAGTATAGTTTTAAATTTGTAGTTTAAAATAAAAAAGATGTAGTTTAAATGACTGTCTCCCGACAGGACCGAATTCTTGTCTAATCTAGGAGAGGTCCTAGTAAAAATTCAGAACAGAAAAATTCCCCTATGTGGCGACTCTCTAAGGCTTCTAAGTTAGGTCTAAAAGAAGAAGATAGAAATTTCACAAAATTCCAGGGCCTGAAAAATATATGGGAAGATACCCCCCTACCACAATGGGTTTAAGTCAGTTTTTTGGGGTTTTGCTAAAGCCCCTTTCTTTTAAATAAAACTTTGCAGCCATTTTGGGTTCTGAACCCCAGAATTGGGGAAGAATTCTATAGGATAATTTGAGGGGAAAATAAAATAGGAAGAACTAATAAAAATTTTAAATCGGGCTAATATAGAGGCAGGAAGGCCAGCCTCCCCTTACAGATTGGAATACTTTTTCCCAAAAGGCTAAAAGGGGATAATCAGTAGGATTTCCTTAATTATACCCAAAGAGGCCCAAATGTGTTAGTTATTTGGGGAAATGTAAAAAACTGATGAATAAGATTAAAGTGTCCAGTTTTTTGATGTAGCCCTAAAAAAGAAAAACACTTTAAGCAGGTCACCCAAGTATTTACCCCTTGGGCATAGTAAACCCCAAAATATAAGGGAAAAAATGCAAATAAAAAAGGCCTGGAGAGAACACCTCGATTGGGATCCCCCCTTTGGGGGGGGAAAAACAACAAAATTTGGAGATTTAAATCTGGTTCAATAAGTAAAGAATTTACATAAGTGGGGAAAAAAAATATAATGGGCGACAACCCAGCAATCACATATTTTGTGATGCTTCAAAAAGGGGCAACGGTGCAGTAGTTATTTTAAAAGCGGGGAGGAATGAAATTTGTTTGCTAATGCTGGGGTTTTGCCCCAATAAGCTGAACATTGCCTCAAATGGAGTGACTGCTTGAATTAGGCTTTAAATTAGACAAATCAAAGAATTTAAACAAATTGGGAGGTATATATGGGACAAGTAAAATTTTGCCTACATGGTTAGTAAACATAACACAAAAATCCCTTATGAAAGGGGAATCGTGGGGTTAAAAAAATTTTTTAGGTTCCACTTTTCCAAAATCATTTTGCTCCCAAAGGGAAAAACCCAGCTGATATTTTTCCAGAGGAACAATATTTTAAAAAACTAAATAAAGGATTATGGTTTAAAGATCCAAAATGGTAAAAAAATAAAATGAAGGGGCCTAAAAAAAGGTTATAGTAAGTCAGACATATCAGAAGATATAATTAGGGAAACCCTATATTGACCCCAGATCCTTTTAGGGAAATTAAAAAGGTTTCCTTTTTAAACCCTTTCACGCACGGTTCGCTTTTCGCGTCAAAAAGGGGCCCCGTCGCAATTGAGTTTTGACGCGAATGCGTCAAAAAACATTTAAAAAATTTGCCCAAAAATTAATATTTATCAAAATTTGGGTTTCAAAATGTTCTGGTAAAGACCAACCTAGCCCTTTTAAAAAAAACTAATTGTAATTCGTGTGAGGGAGTGAAATGAAAAGGGGTTTGTGGTCATTTTCCCATCAGCAGGCACCCTGGCGTGGCATTGTGCCCCTTTTAAAAAAACGTGTTCCGCCCGGGGCCATAAGACCATATGAAAAGTAAATGGTAGCGTTGGAATCCTCATAAAACCCCGTTTTTATTGGCTAAAAAAACAAAAAAAGTTAACTCAGTTAGTTGCAAACACGAAGTGGTGAACTGAAGATTTCTTTTTTCTTTTACTCAATTTTTTTTCGGAGTCGGAAAATTTCCCGCTATTTTTTTGATTTTTTTATTTTTTTCTTTCAAAAGGGCAGAATAATCTCTTGCAAAACCAATATATATAAAATAATCCAGGAAAAAAAAAACACTTTTGAAGTTTATAACATAAAAAAAAATTCGTCGCACAGGGGCCATTTCGGAGGCCCCTTAGGGAGCATAAGAGGGATTTTGCAGTGGAGGGAAAAAAATTTTTAAAAATTTTGTGGTAAAAGGGGTTAAGAAAAAATATGAAAGATACTAAATTGGTCTTAAAAATTCAAAAAAGAGGGATAGTTCTGATTTTTAAAAATTTTGGGTTAAAAACAATTAAAAAGAGGAAATCCTGAGGAATATCACCCTTTTAGCCCGGCCAGCCCCGTAAAAAACAAATTTATAAAATCATAGGTCGTACCTAGATAATGAGGGCATCATTAGGGGTCGAGGAAGAATTTGGAATGCTGATCTTCCGAAAAAAACCGAAAACCCTATGAAAAATTTCCAAACGTCACATCTTACTAATTCCTAGTGGATGAACCCAGGGGAATCGTACATGGCGGAATGGCTGACCATTAGCCTATTTCAGGAGGGAATTTTGGATACTGCAGGGTAGACGGCATTTTAAATCTCCCTAAAATTTGTGTCAAATGCAAGAGAATGGGGGAAAGACTAATCACCTATCCCGGACTCAATGAAAAAAACCCATGGACGAGGCAATTATTAAAACCTTTTGAGGTTTTAGCTGGTGGACTATACTGGGGCAATAATAATTAAAGGGGATAATGCCCCCCAAAGAAAGTATATTTTGCTTATTTGCAACACTTGCAACTCTAAAAGAGCTGTTCATTTAGAAATACTGTGTTTTAAGTGCCAAAACCTTTATTCAAGTTTTCCCGGGGGTTTATGGCC
Organism: Chionoecetes opilio; assembly: GCA_016584305.1. Lineage (NCBI taxonomy): Eukaryota > Metazoa > Arthropoda > Malacostraca > Decapoda > Majidae > Chionoecetes > Chionoecetes opilio. The sequence goes on along the minus strand of JACEEZ010002480.1, from coordinate 52,487 downwards.
GGCGGCGTGTCCTCGGCGAGTTTAGTGATAATGCTACTAAATTGTAGGAGCCTCCCCCATTTTGTTGGGAAATATTAAATCATCCATCAGCCCAAAAATTTGGGGGTTTAAGGAAATGTCATGGACCTTATACCCCAGAGCTTCTTGGAAAAATGGTTTCACAGAGAGAATGTTGGCATATTTAAAGTTTTGTCCTGGGAAAAATTCCCACAAGACAAAGATGGGTTAGAAGACCAAAAAAACCAAGTGACGAGATTGAGCCCCGTACAAAAACCAACCCCTTAAAATATTAGTGTTTCATCAGTAAAATAGAAGCTCTTATCCCTAAATTTTAATTTTATGGGAGAAGACGGGAACCCTTTTCCCTTTTAATAGAAACAAGGAAGAATAAAAGATACTACAATAAATGACCCGGCTAACTTTCCCCGGGAAGGTTTATAAACCCCTTTAAGTAAAATTTTAAAGGTCATGGGAAAAGCTTTGGGAGTGCAGATTATTACGGTCTAAGGAAAAGTTTTGGGGGCTCAACAGCAAAAAACAAACCCCAATTTAAAGTAGGAGATATAGTAACCCTAGGGGAGATTGCCCGTTCGCAAGGGCCTTTTAGGAGAAAAAAAAAAAATTGATACTGAGGAAAGGGGTTTGTGAGGTAGTGGAGTTATAGTGAGGGGAAAACGATGTGTGGGACGGTAAATAATTTGATTCCCCTAGATTTAGCTAAAAGAGGTAAAGGAGGACTCAAATCTGCGTTTTGGCAGGCCATCGTAGCGGACTCCGACCTCGGAGGAAAGGCTTAAATGAAAACCCCACTTGGGAAAATCCAAAAAGGGGGGTCAATTTACCTAAAAGAAAAACCTTCATTTCTCCCCGGGCCCCCCCTTTGGGGAAAAATTATCCACTAAAACCGTTTTAATGGGGAGAAGGGAGGGGGGGATCGCCTCCACTGTAAAAAAGGGAGATGAGTAAAAATTTCCCCTTGTATATATTTTATAAAATTGGGTAAAAATAAGAGGCTTTTACAATTGTAAAAAATTTTGGTGATACCCATTTTGTACCACAATAACAAAGAATAACATAATATAAGAATGCGAGGAAAAAATTTTGGGAAACCCTTCACGGTCGGAGAAAAACCTTTAAATGGTCTTCCCCCGTTTTAGCCGTTCCAGCAGATTGATTAGGTTTCGGTAAGACAGCAATTCACGCAAAAAAACCCTACACGTTTAAGGGTAGCCCCCTTTTTGATTGACACTAAGGTTAGTCACGTCATTTTAATATGGGGACCCAAATAAAACCGATCAATCGGTTTTTAAACCCAAGGACAAAGTGGTTTAAAAAAACCACTCAACGGCCGCGACGGGTAACTGGGGAAAATTCCATCGGGTACCCCCCTCGCCGCCATTACGTGCACCTACCCCCAATTACCGCCCCCCTAAAAAGACTCCCACATCCCCCAAATAATAATCAAGTCCTAAAATCATAAACCCATCTACCAGCTGAGACGTTAGGTTTTAAATAGGGATATTGCATCTAGGTAGTTTTGGTTAATGAGGGGAGTTCACATCAATTTTACAAAATTTCGCATTTTGGGTGCCCGAGTAAGGAAAAAATGCAGCCTCATTTCAGGACTCACTTCCCATTCAACGGGGGGTTTCACAGGTCACTCCGAGGTCCCCCAATTGATCAAGCTATCCGGTCAAATTAAATAAAACACACCGAACTTTGCCCCTTTTCTTAACATTAAATAGTCGTCACCAAATATGTCAAAAAGTACAAGGTCGCTGGATCCAGACAAAAAATACGTTGCCAAAAAGGAAGACAAACGGACCTCGGAGGCCCCGGAAGCCCCACGTTTAATAGTGAACTGGAAAGGATTTCATGGCGACTGGAAGGTTGTAACTACCCTCCTTCCCCCCACAAGTACAGGGTTGGCTGATGCACGTCCAGGGCTACCCGGCAACACCCCGACCAAGACCAACAAAAAATCACGCTGTTTCTGTGCCTTGCCTACCGAAGTAGTACATCGTACAAAGCACAAATTTCCCGCCCCAGGACTCCAAAAGATTTGCAGCTCTAAAAAGTGCTGTTAGAGGTACCGAAGACCAGACCACCATCATCTAAGTAGCTGCAAACCATCACTTTGGGGGACATGAGCCGTCTATTCTGTGCAGCAGAGAAAATAATCAAATATGGGCAACACGTCTTGCCAAAGCAGTGCTTTGATCCCTGTTTTTTCAGAAGTTTCTTGGGAGGTAAAAGTTGTCTGCCTTTTTGAGAAGCCCCATCTATTATTTTTCATTTTTCTCTGCAGCCCACGAATGAAATCACAATTGTCAGACCCTTTTCCATTCTACCGCACTGCACCTAATCCAGCATTTTCCAATGTTGTAAAACTACTCCCCGATAGAATTTCCAAAAATGGACCCACAGCCCCCAAAAAAGGGGAAAGTCGCCATGCCTGCCCCCCCAGAGGCCCACCACCCCTATATGGGGTCGTTTAAAGTCTGGAGCACTACGGGGACAAAATGTCGTGCTGCAGGATTACCTAGAGTGAAACTTTAGGCAACTCGCCTGCCAGATTTGCAACGGTGAAAAGCCCTTGGGAGCGCAGAATATAAGAGTACTCACCCGTTGTTTCCCATAGAGGGCGTAACGTCTCAACGGTAAAAGGGGGTCCCCTCCACGTTTGCTCCTTTTCAAACGTTGAATTTGCGATACCATTCCCCTTTGGTGCCCGGGGCCGACAGGCCGCCCCATGCCCGTGGGCGGGAAACGTGTTCGGTGGGGGCAAGTGAAGTGGGGTGCGTTTTTTCGTCCGGGTCTTTTTCGTGCAAAGAGACCAATGCATTGGGAAGAGTTTTTATGGGGGCACAGGAGCATCCTCAGCATTCTCCCTCCTACCCAGGATGAATGCAAGATACAACACCTGCGTTCGACTTTTGGGGGCCAACGGAAAACCCAATTTGGGCTTATGGACAGAGGGATCAGATGGATTTCGGTTTGCCCAGTAAGTTCCCATGGTTTTTTAGTTGCAGAAAATTACTCAACCCCTTGGGATACGACTTTTTACTTATTATGAGTTGGGGTTGCCCTGGCAACCGCTGTTACGACAGCAGCATCACACGCCACCCTTGGGATACCGTTGCCCGGGTGAGAGCCCCCCGATCACACTATTCATAATAATACCGACATTGTGACTTTCAAGAATTTCCCTCTACAGAGCCTCTCCCAAAGACGATCAGTAGTCCATGAGTGTTCCCCCCATACGAGACGACAGGCCCACCCGTGTACGTGACCACGGCGCTTGCATCACGACCCATCCTAGCGGCGAAGGCAGTGTTCGATCTCTGCTAAAAGGGTGGAACGATAAACATCGAAGAGATGTGGGGTCACCTTCCACATGGTCCCAAGCCTTCTGGTAAGGGGGGCGTGGTGTTTTGGGTTAAGGGCACTAAAAAGGTTACCGTGCCGGTAGGTACCCTAACCACACATTCAGGATTCCATCTGAAGTTAAATGGACAAAGTACTTTTGTAAAAAGACCTAGGAGAGTTTCCATAGATCCCCGTTTACCCCGCAGGGCTACCCAAAAAACTAAACTACGCCTTTTGGACGTACAATTTGGTATATGAATTTTGTTTAGGAATGTGGCACAAAACCCTTTAACGCTATATGAACCAGTCTTGCGCGACCTGATTTTGCACTGGTTATTGATGATATTGTATGGCATCCCGCATAAGGGGGAAAAATCGCACCCCCTTCGCAGTTTTGGGCCGCCTTTGAGGGCAATAACACAAAATCCATCAGCGATTGTGTTTTTGGGGGTGGAAGCAGTTTATTTTTTTAGGCACGGGTGGGAAAGACGGTTACTCCATTGCCCCAGAAAGTAGATGCTATTCCAGTTCCACAACCCAATTCGCAAGAAAGCTCAGGGGGTTTGGGGGATTGTAAATTACTACCACCGTTTCCTCCCCCAAACAGCAGGGTACGTTACTCCTTTTCAGACCTTCTGAAGGGTATTTCCACAGATCGACAGCCCCACGAAGTGGTACAGGAGGGCTGCAGCGCTTTCACTAAAAAAGGAGGATATAGCACGGCTTCCTCGCTTGCTTTATCCCGACCCCGAAGCACAGGCTTTCTTACTACCGACGCTCTTCTAATGCGGTCGACGCAGTGCTTTAGCAGACAGTACAGGTGAAGATCGCCTATGGTTTATCCCAGCGCCCCGATATCCAAGTCAAGTACGTCATATGATAGGGAACTATTTGGGGATATACTTTCCCTGCGGCACTTCAAACACTTATAGAGGGTAGGCAGTTTTAATTTTGTGATACAAGCCTTTTACTTTGCTAGGCACGTCCCTCCGAGCATATACCCACGGGGTTTAGCGACAGCTCTCCTTATTTTGGAGTTCACGATGACTCCACCAGTTTGGGGGAGTTGAGAACCAGAGGTGGGGGAGAGGATACCTAGGCGATACTGGATACTGCGATACTACGCACCCCCCCAAAAAAGTATCGCAGTATCGCAGTATCGATAAAATTAAAGTAGGGAGTATAAAGGGCCCGTACCGAGTCATGATGAAGGGCGAGCGACGAAGACGAACGACAGAGGAGGGTAGCATATAAGGGTTATTTTCGGAACGAAGAGCAGGACGACGGGCGAAGGTCGGCACGAAGACACGGGTACCCCGTGTCTTGTGGGCCTTCGTCGTGCTTTTTGTTCCGAAAAATAACCCTTTTACGCTACCCCTTTCCCCGTGTTTGCGTTCGTCGCTCGACCTCATAGACTTCGGTACGGCCTTTGGGAAGTTTCGCAATCAAGATCGCTTAAATTTATCGCGTACTTTTTAAAAGACGACCTTTATTTTAAATAAAATTTGTCAGTTTAAAAAAAAATATATTTTAAAATTTAATGTGCCTAAAAAATGTGTTTTAATAAAAAAAGATATTTTTTTTTTCTAATACAGGTTCTTAGGTAGCAAAGTATCCCCAAACAAAAAATTTTTGGGATGCAGTATCGCTGCGATACTATTTTCTTTTAAAAAAAAAATTCGGGCGGAGTATCGCAGTATGCGTATGTTTTAAGAAAATCCGAAAAAAGTAGCGGAGATCGCGATCGAACTGCGGGGAAAAAAATATCGCAGTATGTTACGCATACCAAAAAAAAAATATGCGCCCACCTCTGTTGAGAACCCTGTGGGGACGCCCTCTCGCGCTCCACTATAATATTTCAATACCCAGTGCCCCCTTGATTACAACGGGTCGCTATCGCTCAAGAGAAGCGAAGAGATGGCGTGTTTAAGAGAGATCTATTGTACTTCAGTTACGTCCCCTTTTAAATGCCCCGGGCAACATTCAGTTTGGTGGGGGGTGTCGTGTGGGGAGGCCAGACCATTTTATCCCAAGATCTCAAGACGAATGGGTTCAATCACTTCCACAACAGAGCCCCGGGGTCAAGGTACCCAGCGACTCTTAACTCGGACAGTGGTATGGCCATGTATTCGAGCGATGCTCGTTGGGTTCAACAGGCTCTCGGTCAGGCTCAAAGGTCATGCCAGTAAAGGGTATCGGGCTGCAACCTTTTTTTTACCCAAAATGCAGGTTTCCCCGATGTTATGTGGAATGTAGGACCCTTTGGTCTCTACCAGAGGGTACAGGGAATCTTAACGGTATGATCGTTTCACTAGATGGACTAAGCAGTGCCAGGGGCCCGGGCATCTCTGCAGAATCGACGGCTTTTAAATTCCTTCGGGAGGGCTCCATTTGGGCACTTTTACTCATCAAAAGACCGCGGGGCCCAGTTGAATAATCTTGGCAAGATACTAGCTAGTAAACTAGTACTAGTAAAAATACTTTTCAGGCACTACTCACAATCACACAAATGCTTATCATCCACAGGCTAACGGAATGGTTTAACGTTTTCATCCCATCTCAAGGAGCCCTTAAAGGGTCAACCCATCCGTACCGGGTGGACTCTGCCATTGGTACTGCCGCCCCCCGCACTAAAACTAAGGAAGATCTCAAAACCAGCCCGCAGAGCTTTCGTTGGCCCGAACCTACGCCTACCGGGAAGTTCTCCCCGGGGTTGAAAGGAGCACGGTATGGAAAACACGTTTTAGACTCCTCCGTCTGATCACTTCCCGGTTTTTTCTTACACCTTGCCAGCCACAAGACATATTCCTAGTCCGGGATTGGGGGTGCCGGTATGATGGATCGACGACGCCCGACGCCGCCATTTACACCCGTATGACGGTCCCTGCAAAGGGCTATTTTGACATGATAAGACTTTCTGTAAGCGAGGAAGCGCCAGGTAATGTCCCGTGGACGCTAAAGCCGGGTAATATCAACATGATGTACCTATCCATCCCCCACACTCAGCCACCAGTACTCGAACTTCCCCTACGCCTCCTGGGCCGGCTCATCGCCCTTCTCCCTGTTGCTCCCTATAAAAAGTTTCCCGGTCAATTTTTTTACCTATTACACCTCCTGATGTCACAAGATCACAGCTGCCAAGAGATGAGAAAAACTTTCCCCGGAAAAATCTGCGACCCAAAAACAGTTACCAGGGGTGGAGACTGTCTCGCCCACCGGAGGTATGCTCTTTTATCACCAGTTTCTCATGACCGTTCTTTCTTGATCGCCATTCCAGTGTGGATTTTGCCCTGAGGGGGGGGGGAGTACTTGGCTGCCCCCAAAGCTTGAAGCAAGGGAGTTCAATGAATCACCACCACAAGGGGAACCCCCCCTTTTTCACGGCCAGTACAGGAGTCACGGGACCGTCGGATACGACGAGGATAACCGGGACAGCCCAGATCCCCGCACCGCACTCACGCTCACACAGATCACAGAGTACGGACCTGACTACGCCTGGTCATCCCCCTCCCGTCTCCGTATGGGTTAAATGGAGCTACTGACCCACTACCCCTGGCCGCCGCCCCGTCTACCTGTATGGGTTCAGGAAGTACGGACATCACTTACGCCCCGGCCCGCCGCTCTCTACCTGCAGGGTACGGGTTTAGTAACCCCACGACTCGTCCCTGGTTCGGTGCGCTTCACACGTCCTCCACGTTACGTGTCTCCTTGTAACAACGTATTTATTTGTCGTGATCCTGTGGTACTTTGAAGGCAAGCACAGACAACAGTGTTGAATTTTTGTTGGTCGTTTTGGCCCCATGTTGAGGGAGCCCTGGGGTGCAGAGACGCCCTGTACTTTTGGGGACGGGGGCGGTAGTTGCAACCGCTCAGTCACCCTGTCACACCCCTAAAAGTTTACTATTCAACGTGGAGCTTCAAAGGTCACTCCGAGGGGCACGTTGCTTTTCCCTTTTGGCAAAAGTATTTTTGTCTGGATTTAGCGACCTCTGTACTTTAGACTATGTTGGTGACGGATTTAATGTTAAGAAAGGGCAAGTTTCGGTGTGTTTTCTTAATTTGAGCCTGTGCCCCTTTGAAAAGCGAGAAGGAGAAAGGAAAAATCTTACATAAAGGGGTTTTGTGTTATGTTTCAATAACCAGTGTAGGGGAAATTTCCCTTTGGTGCACATATATACCTTTCCAATTTGTAATAATTTTCTTAGATATTGTGCTAAATTTGTGCCTAATTAACCAAACGTTGAAAATATAGTAAAAATTTTTGTGATCTCACTGCTATTTTCCCCCAAAAACTACCTAGACCCCAATGCTACCCTATTTTGACGTAACAAAATATTTGCAGGGTAGATGGGTTTTGGGTTTTAAGGGTTTATTAAATTTAGGGAGTGGTGGGAGTCGCTGTAGGGCGACGATAATTGTGGTAGGTGCACGAATGGCGGCGATGGTTGTAGGCCCAGGGGGAAATTTTCCCCAGTTCCTTGGCGCGGCCTTACTGTTGTGGGGTTTTACCACTTGTCCTTTGTTTTAAAGGATTGATGGTTATGCGGCTTTACTCATAGAAAAATGAAGAGCGTGGCTACACCTTAGGTATAATCAAGAGGTTACTAAAACATAATGTTTTTGGGTTTTTAAAGGTGAAAGATATTTCCCGAGAAACCTCACAAGATGTGGAGTATATGTACACGTGTAATTTCCCAAAAATGTTTTCCCTACACGTGTAGGTTCCCAATATTTTCCTCCAATCCATAATATGTTAACTCTTGATTTAATTGTGCTACTGTGATTACCCCCAGAATATATTTTATTTAAGCATCTTAATTTTTACCAATTCCCTAAAAAATTTAAAGGGGGAATTTTTTTTATTTCCCTTTTAACAGGGAGGGTAAACCACCCTACCATTCTCCCATTAAGAGCGGTTTTATTGGATAATTTCCCCAATGGGGGCCGGGGGAAAAAGGAAGGTTTTCTTTAGGGGAATTTCCCCCTTTTATAGGTTTTTCCCAAATGGTTTACACTTTAAAGCACTTGCCCCAGGGGGGTTCCTAAGTTGGCCCGCCCAAAACGCGGACTTAGAGTCCTCCTTTACTCTTCAGTAACTTAGGGGGAAACAAATATTTTCCGCCCCACACATCGTTTTCCCCCCATAGTAACTCCACTGACCCCACAACCCCTTTCCATAGAGGAATTTTTCATTTTTCCCAAAGGCCCTTTCGAACGAGGCATATCTTAAGGGTTCATACCCCACTTTAATTGGACTTTGATTTTTTGGCGTTGAACCATAAAACGTTTCCCTTGACTCAGTAAAAAATTGCACCCCTGCTTTTCCCCTGACCTTAAAAATTTTTCTTTTAAGTTGATAACCCTTTCCCGGGGTGTGAGCCCGGGGGATTTTTTGTAGACTTGTTATCTTTCCCTTTTATCTATTAAAGGAAACGGGTTCCCGTCTTCCCCATAAATTAAATGTGGGGAGTAAGAGCTTCTAATTTACTGATGAAATCTAAGTAGGTTTAAAGGGGCGGTTATGTATGGGGGCTCAATTCATTTTTCTAGGTTTTTAGGTCTTTTAGACCATCATTGTCTGTGTAAAAATTTTCCGGACAAAACTTAACTAGCCCCAAACTTTTTCGTGAAACCCTTTTGCCAAGGAGCTTAGGGGGGGGTAAAAAGGGCCCCGAGCATTTCCTTAATCAAGAGATTTTTGTACTGAGGAAAAATTTAATATTTTAACAAAATTGGGGGGGGCTCCTATGAAGTTAGTAGCATTTTTCGCTAATCAATCGCCGAGGATACGACCGCCGACCACAAACCCCCGGAAAATTAAATAAAGGTTTTGGCATTAAATCATCAGCTATTTTTAAATGAACAGCCTTTTAGAGTTGCAAGTGAATAAGCAGACATATACTTTTTTGGGGGGGGCTTATTCCCCGCAATTATTTTTGACCCGTATAATCGACACCCGCTACTCGAAAGGTTTTTTAAAAATTGTACCCATCAGGGGAGTTTAGGGGCCCCGGGATAGGTGATTAGCTTTCCCCCATATCTTTTTATTTTACACAAAATTGGGGGTAGTAGCAAACTGAATCCACCCTTAGAAAAAAAAGATTAAATTAGAGACCCTAACTCGTAAACTTGTACCAACTTTATATATTTTTTTTTTATCAACTTCTCAATTTAAATCGGCGGAAGGGGCTAAAGCATTAGCGGCTAAATTTGAAGGGGTTACACGAATATATAAAAAGTGTGAGGAAGCAGCTGAGACTAACCCTATTGACTATAATAGTTTATAGACAGGTCTGCTGATGCTAAAAACTAAATGGGATAATTATGAAGTGGCTTACTTTCAATCATTAGAAGCTGGGGATGAAGAATTTTTAAATTAATTATGAGACCAAGTATGATCAAGAATGTACAAAATACATGGAAACTGTATTCAAATATGAGAATTTAGTGCGTGATCAGAAACCCACAGCCAAAGCCTCTTTACCCCAACTTAAATTACCAGATTTGTCATTGCCCCATTTTGAAGGGGAAAATTGGTATTACTATTTTAATGTTTAATGTAAAAAAACCATCTCCACATCTTTCAAATTCCACCTATGTATATATTACTATAGAATTGGGTATAAATTAAGATGCATTAAATATAGTATTAAATTTTGGTGGTATTCACTTGTACCACAATTAATCAAAGGATTAACATAATAAAAGAATTGTGAGGAAAATATTGGAACCTGCACGTATAGTTGTAAACATTATTGGAACGTACACGTGTATAGTTCCAGGTGTCTTGATAAGGCTTCTCGGTCCTGACATCATTCACGCATTAAACCCTATACGATTGAGGTGTAGCCACACTCTTGATTATACACTTAAGGCGTAGACACGCTCATCATATTACTATGATTGAGCCAACATAACCGATCAATCGGTTAAACCAAGGACGATGTGGTAAAAACACCACAGCAGCATGTGCCGCGCCAGGTAACTGTGGAAAGTTACCATCGGCCTACCACCATCGCCGCCATTACGTGCACCTACCACAATTATCAGCGCCCTACAGCGACTACCACCACTCATTCAAGTAATAATCAGGCCTTCAAATCATCAACCAATCTACCACTGCTGAGTATACCTTAGTTAGCGTCTAAAAAGGGTATCATTGCAGTCTAGGTAGTTATTGAGTTAATAGCAAGGTGAGTTCACATCAATTATAACTATAATTTCAACAGTTTGTTGAACCCTTCTTATATTATGTTAATCCTTTGATTACTTGTGGTACTAGAGATTACCATCTGAATTATATTACTATATTTAATGCATCTCAATTTATACCCAATTCTATAATAATATATAGTACATAGGTGGAATTTTTACTCATCTGCCTTTTTGACAGGGGAGGCGTATCCCTCCCTACCATTCTCCCGATTAGAGAGCGCTTTTAGTGGATAATTTCCATAACTGGGGGCCGGGGAAAAATGAAGGTTTGCTTCAGGTAATCTTATCCTCTTCTATGAGGTTTCTCCAAGTAGTTTTACACTTTAAAGCAGCTTGCCTCCGAGGTCGGGAATCCCCTAAGTTGGCCGCCAAGACGCAGACTTAGAGTCCTTCTTTACCTCTTCAGCTAACTCTAGGGGAATCAAATTATTTACCGTCCGCACACATCGTTGCCCCCTCACTAGAAACTCCACTGACCTCACAATCCTCTTTCCATCAGTATGAATTTCCATAAATTTTTTTCCTCACTCGGGGCACCAAACTGTTGAAATTATAGTAATAATTGATGTGAACTCACATTGCTATTAACCCAAGAACTACCTAGACTGCAATGATACCCTATTTAGACGCTAACTAACGACTAACGCTAACTAACTGTTACGACCGCGCTCCGAGAGGACTCTGGCTCAAGATCGGGGGATGCGGTGTTGTTGGGCGGAAGGACAAATGAGAGGAGTGACGACGAGATAAGGACGACTGTGGCGGGGTTTTGTGGACGACCAGGAGACTGTGGTAACACAGGTATTGGATTAGACCATACCAGTGAAAGACAGTGCTGACGGAGGAACATTTGGGGCTGCGATAGTCGAGAAGTGACCGGGCCTATGAGGAGGAGCTGGTGTATCTCGCGGTGGGCGTGAGGCTGTCTCTGTGTAGTACAATATAGTCTGGAAAAGGATGTGATTATGTTATTCCGGATGTGCCTGTGTGTGTGTGTGACGTGGTGGTGATGTGCCAGTGTGGGGAGCCCGTGCTCAAGACCTTAGGGGATTCATTGCTTCTGGTCCCGACTAAACATATAACCGGACTCAGCCCCTCCTCCCCACACGTCTGAGGCCAGCCCAGGAAGGGAGGCAGGTTAGTTGGGCGGCTGGGGGAGCGGGTTTGTAACAGTGGTGTTAGAAGTGTGTATGTTGTTGTGTGCTCTGGTCGGCGCCGTAGAGTGAGGGCTAGTGAGGCACGGGCACGGGTCTAGAGGTACGGCAGGCGCGTCAAGGGATACGGCACACCATGGAGCACGGAAGTGTTGAACAGCCAACTCTGGCTGACATCTTGGGGGCATTACGAGCACAGGCGGTAATGACACGGGCTCAAGGAGAATCCATTGCCAGACAAACAGAAGCTGTTGACAGGTCTAACACGCGGGTGGGTGAAAGGCTCGACGCCCAGGCAAGGCTGATAAATAAAAGGTTGGGACGGCTTTGGTAGAGCACGAGCGGGTAAAAAGGACACTAAAGTTTACTTGAAAAACCCCGTTTGAGCGGATGAAAAGTGAGGTGAAGGGGAAATGGGGCAGTGGCCCTTTGACTTGAAAACCTACATTAGTGAGGAAACTGGTGGGGCGTGGGGGGTTTATCAGGGTATGTGTGAAGGTGCCGCGGATGGTGAAGGGGGAAAACCTGTAGGCCAGCGAGTGGCTTGGTTCAGACAGGGAGGGGAGAAAAGTGTTGGGTGCCCAAAGGTGCGGCGGCCCCGTTAGGTGCGTTGCCCGTGCGACACCGAAAATTTTCTTTCCCCAGGCCCCCTAAACCCCATCCCCCCCACTTCTCCACCTATAAGGACGGGGACCCCTACTCGTCGTCGTCTTTTGGAGGTGCCCGAAAGCGCCCCCAAAGAATTTAGGTACTGGTCCTGGGAGGCCTCCCGGGCAAGTTTGAGCCGGGCCCGAGGCCGGGGATGGACCCGCTATGAGGGGGGGTGAGTTTGTGGGAGAGTTGAAGGGTTCAGCGCTGAGGTTTTTGAACCAGTTCCCGGGCCGGGAAGCAGACCCCTCAGTAGCGTCTTGGGGGTGTGAGAGGCGGTACGGATCCAGCACCAGTCAAAGGTTTTAAGGCCATTTTCGGGCCCAGAAAAGGGAAAACCTGGGGAGTCTTTCCCGCACTGGGCAGGATTTGGAGAGCTAGTACCCGGGCGTACCGGGGGAAAAGGCGGGCTGACCATCTCCTCCTTCGAGCCCCCAATTTGGTATGCTTCACAGGCACAGGGAGGACCTGCAGCAACCCCTGCCCGGGATTAAAATGGAGCCCTTTTTTTGGGACAAATCGGGAGGTGGAAGGCCGACACACGGGCCCGAAAAACCATGTTTAAGGCCGAAGGGGGCACGCCCCAGTCGCCCCATCTACCCCCTAAGTCGTCTCCAGGGCTCTCCCCCCGCAACTGCCGCTGGGGAAGCAAGGTCAGGGGGAAGGGGGAATGCCCTGGGCAGGGCCCCAAAGCGCCTCCCTAGAGGGATAAAGGGGGCCGGTACCAGAAAGCCGTGCGTGGGTTTGTGGGCAGGCTCACCGCACTAGTGAGGCCAAAAAAGGGTCTCTCCCAGGGGGAGGGCCCCGGGGAAAAAACTCGTTGGCGGGAACGGGTGCCCAAACCACCCAAATCTACCAGGGGCCCCATCCAGGTAAGGTGCCGCTCTACCCCCCGGGACCGTGCAGGTAGGGGAAAAAGTAACGGGGGGCCCCCTGTAGCCTGACGGTAAAAACGGGGGCCGACCCAAAACTTTTTTGTACGGCGGATTTGGTGGACACCTCAGAACTTCCACCCACCAGTTTGCGGGGTCACCGGCCACTGCACGAAGTTAAGGGGCCCGGTACAGGCGAATTGAGGTCGGCGAGACTAAGGAGGAACGCCCGTTTAGTACCCCGCCTGGACGCAAATCCCCTTGGGCCCGGTTTTCCCCCGAAGAAATGGGGTGCGGGCCCTTTGGCTCCAGACCTGCGGGCCCAAAGGAGGGGAAGTTACCGCAAGGGCGCGACGGGGTTTTGCGGGGTGACTGCACAGGTAATCGGTGGTCGGCAAGAAAGAAACACGGGATGCCCCCCGCATCTGCAGGACCTTGGCAGAGGATGGAGCTGTTTAATCCCAGGGCAGGCTCCCAAGGGGGGGCATTGCTGGAGCAGTATGGGACGGTTCTCAAAGGGTGACCACGATTTGGGGCGGGACTGGTCCCCCAGCCCCACCCACACGGGCGACGAGGCCCTTTAAGCAGCCCCCTCGGGGTAGAACCATGAGGAAAGGGGAAAAAGAGACAGCTGGGGGAACTGCGGGCTCGGGGTGTCATCAAAAGGGTTCCAGCAGCCCCATGGCGTCCCAGTGGTTTGGTTGGGAAGAAGGATGGGACGATACGTTTTTTGTGTGGATTAAGGGCGCCAACGCATTAAAACCAAAGGGACTTTTTTCCCCCGTGCTCGCATAGACGACACGTTGGATGCTTTGGTTTGGGTGCACGGTGGTTCTATACCTGGCCCCTTAAGTGGGTACCAACAGGCCTCATAGCAGAGAAGAAAACCCAAGACTCCCTTTCTCATCCGCCCAAGGATTGTGGAGTTTAGGGTTTATAGCTTTGGTTGGTCAACGCTCCTGCCACCTTGAGAGGCTGTGGAGCGAGTACGGGATGGCCTCCTGTGGAGATCGGCTCTGGTCTACCAGCGCGCCAAAGTTGTTCGCGACATCATAACACAGCGCTTCCAAGGGGAATTAAAAAAATGACTCTATGGCACTACTGATTTCCGAAGAGATATTTTAAAATATGGCATCTTTTTTAAGGCCGGGCATTCCTCAGACCGTTGGGGAAATGTTCAGATGCCATGTAAATTTGGGACGAAGCTTTTTAAAAAGTATCGCCTTCCTCCCGCGAGAAATTTTTAAATAGACGGATTGGTATAATATCATTTTTTCAATGAGTGGCAGAAAGACCTAACAAAGGAGCAAATTAAAGTTATTGTATCTCTACCCAAAGGAGAGAGGCTAGGGAAGAAATATCAAAATTTTTGGGTTATGAGGAGATGTGGCAAATGGGTGGAAATTTTCACGGTGGGTGGGTTGCACCCGGGGGGCAGCCGGGGACCAGAATAATTACCTTTTAAAAAGGGGCCAGGGCAAATGTAAAACATCAGAAAGCACCCTAAATGCCCTGAAACGCAAGGGGGATGCCCACCCCCAATTGAGAAAGAAAAATATTGAAAATATGATTTACTTTCCCCCCCCCTGGCCACTTAAAATGTTCTGGTGTCGCGGCTGTCGCGAGGGTGCAACCCACCGTAAACTTTCCCCCCACTAGAAAACCCATCCCCGAAAACATCACAATCCTTGATTTTTTCTTCCACTGGCCTTGCCTTGTGAGAGATCAAAACTTTAATTTGCTTTTTTGTTGGTCTTTCTTGCCACTCTTTATGAAAAGAATGATATTATACCAATGCGCGTCTGTTAAAATTACTCGGGGAAAGGGAAGGCGTACATTTTAAGTTTTTGTCTATAATTGACAAGTGGACTGAACATTCCTCAACGGCTTGATGGATCCCCGTCCCTTTAAAAAAGCTCCCATATGAAAGAATCTCCCCGGGGAAGTCAGTAGGCTGCCATAGAGTACATTTTCTAAATTCCCCGTAGGGAAGCGCTGTGTTATGATTTCCGAAAAGTTTTTGGCGCGGGGTTTCCCGGACGATGTGGTGGTGTACGGGGCACCTAGGGGGAATTTTGGGGAAAAGAAGTGCTGGGCAGTTTAAGGGTTTCGAACTTGAAGCTCATCCCAAGAAGTCGCCTCTACCGGGAAACAGTTCTTTTCGGGGGCCACATCGTGAGCCGGGTTTGGGGTGTCGGCTCCCTGGGAAGGTAGAGTAGAACCATAAGGAGTGGCATTCCCCGTAGTGGGGAGGTGCGAAGCTCCGGGGCCCTGCACGTATTACCGGAGTTTTTTGGCAGGAACTATGGAGATTATATGAACATTAGCACCCCCTTCATCACCTACACGAAAAGGAGCTGGGTTTCCTGGGGAGTGAGAGTGCCAGGCGGCCTTCGAGCAGTAAAGGAGGCACTCACTACGTTGTATTGACATACCCTTCCTTCAAAACCATATACCATGGATTGTAAAGCCAGTGTAAAGGGAGTGTGGGCGCCCTTTTCCCGCTAGTGAACGGAGGAAAGGAGGGGCATACAAACAGAAGCAAGTTTTTGCCCCGGGAAAAGGAACTACGTGTACAGGAAAGAATGTTGCGGTGGCAAAAGCGGGCCCATTTCCCACCTTACTTTAGGGTCCCGAGGCAGGGTCAGGACCGACAGCTGCCTAAGGTGGCTAAAACCCCCTTAAGAATCCAGAAGGGCAGTTGCCAGGGGGTTTGGGCAAGCTAGAGCAGATGACTACCAAATTGACACCGTCCGGGCCGGGTGCACAGAAATGCCGCTTTTGAGTCGACCCCCTTGCCCTGTGGACTGCAAACACTGCACCCAAAGTGAGAAAAAACCAAAATTTTAAACCGTGTTTCCCTCCATGTCAGGCCCACTCGTGGGGGCGGCCCTTGAGTCCCCCAGGGGACAGGCGCTGATTTTGGGCCATTTGTGGCGGGGGTTAGAGAGTGAGCGGTTAGGCCCCTTTGGGAACGTGTGCGACCACCCCAGTCCCAAATTTTCTTCTGGCGACAATGGGAGTGTTGCGTTTATTGGGGGGAGTGTGGAACGACAGTGGGTGACCAGGGATGGAAAAAAGGAAAAATTTGGCTGACGGTTATCCAAGAAAAAAGGGAAAAACTTTTCGGTGAGTTCACATGGGGGCAGAACAAGGGGGGGCACTTCCGTGTTTAAAAAAATCTTTTTGTGCGTTTGCGGCATCGTGTGTCGTTTGGGAAAAGGCCGGGGAGGGCAGGGTGGTTTCCCCGGTTTCCTGTGACCCGTGGCAGTGCTAAGATGGGCTCCAATACGTGATAGGGACCATTACAGCTTATCAGTTGGAGAAACCCAGGAAAGGGGGGCATGGACATGGGGGGGCCCCCCCCCCCCCCCCCCCCCCCGGGCCAAACCCAAAACCCCCCCCCCAAACCCCCCCCCCCCCCCCCCCCCCCCCCCCCCCCCCCCCCAAAAAAACCCCCCCCCCCCCCCCCCCCCCCACCCCCCCCCCCCCCCCCCCCCCCCCCCCCCCCCCCCCCCCCACCCCCCCCCCGGGGGCCGCCGGGACGAGGGGAGGAACCCATGCTACCACACCTTACGCCGTGCCCAAAAAAAAACGGATGGAGGAAATACACACCAAGTCCGGGGTAATACCCGGATAGCGGGAGGGCCTGAAAAAACCCGTATGCCCGGCAACTGAGGTGCTGGTACCCAGGAAGGGCGCAGGGGGGCGTAAAAACCCAAGGGGGAAAAAGGGCAGTCTCCTAAGCTGCGAGTCCTGGGGGGGGCCATACACAGTGGTAAAGGTGTTTTTAAATAACCATTCCGGACCCGCAGGCCCCCAAAGGGAAAATGGTAGTCCATGCGATAGGTTGGAGGGTACTATGGTGGGCACTACTTTTGGGGGATGGCCCCCGAGAGAGACGTTTTGACCCCAGAGCCGTGTGGCAGTGAGGTAAAAAGGGAAAACGCGTTTTTCCCCGGAGGAGGAGAACGGGGGCGACATGGGGCTCTTTCCCCTCTAACCAGCCTCAAACCCCAGCGGGGGCGGCCAGAGAGGAACCTCCCGGTACCAGTTGATTGGGCGATAGCGAGATCCAAGCAGCGGGGCTTGGGAGGGCACGACCAACGCCCGGAGTATCCTAGGTGGATGGAAGACTTCATATTAGAAGGCCCAGAGGGTAGCCACTCTAAAGAGGAACCGGCAGGTCAGACCTTTCTTTTTGTGGGGGGGGGTTTTTGGTTATCTGGTATGTACACAGTCAATGAGTTGTATTTTCTTTGGGTTTTTTTGTTCCCTCCCTTTGTTCTTTTCAAATTTTTTTGGCGAGTGAAGACCCCGTTTTTTTAAAGGAGAAGGCGTGTTACGACCGCGCTCTAAAGGACTTGGCTCAAGATCGGGGGATGCGGTGTTTTGGGGCGGAAGGAAAAATGAGAGGAGGACGACGAGAAAAAGGCAAACTGTGGGGGGGTTTTGGGGACCCAGGAACTTGGTAACATGGTATTGGTTTTGATGCATAACAGGACAGACAGTGTAGCGGAGGAACTTTTGGGCTGCGGGGTCGAAAAGTGACTAGGCCTATGGGGAGTGCTGGTGTATCTGCGGTGGGCGTGAAACTGCCTCTTGTAGTACAAAATAGTCGGAAAGGAGGGGTGTTTATTCGCATGTGCCTGGGGTGTGGGGTGTGTGACGTGTGGTGATGTTTCCAGTGGGGGAGCCCGTGTTTAAAACCTCAGGGGATTTATTGCTTTGGTCCCACTAAACACATAAAACCGGACTAGCCCTCCTCCCCACCGTCTAAGGCCAGCCCCCGGAAAGGGGGCAGATTAGGGGGCGGCTGGGGGAACGGGTTTTTTAAAAGTATATTCACAGTAGTAGAGGGTTGATGATTTGAAAGGGTTTATTATTTTTTTGAGGGGTGGGGGTAGTCGCTGTAGAGCGCTGAAATTATTGTAGGGCACGTAAAGGGGGCGATGGTGGGGTTTTTGTTGGTAATTTCCACGTTCCCGGCGCGGGGGACGTACTGTGTGGTGTTTTTACCACTTTGTCCTTGGTTTAACCGACTGATCATTATATTGGCTCAACATATTATATGGCGTGACTACACCTTAGTTTTACAATAAAAAGAGTGGTACACTTTTTCGTGTAGGGTTTAATGCGTGAATTGCTGTCTTGACCGAAAAACTTATAAGTCAGTGGAGACGGCTGTATGGGAAATTCCAATAATGTTTATTCTATACGTGAACGTTCCCAAATTTTTTCCCCAAAAAACCCATATTATGTTAATCTTTTTATTAATTTGGTACTAGTGATTACCACCAGGGGAAATTTATTACTTATTTAATGCATCTTTAATTTTTTCCCAATTCATAATAATAAACATAGGTGGAATTTTTTTATCTCCTTTTTTAAGGGGGGGCGTATCCCTCCATACCCCTTTTCTCGTTTGAGAGCGGTTTTTTGTGGGTATCTCCACAACTGGGGGGGCCGGGGAAAAATTAAGGTTTGCTTTAGGAAATTTTACCCCCTTTTATAGGGTTTTTCCAAGTGGTTTTACCTTTAAAGCAGCTTGCCTCCCAATCGGGAATCCCCAAAATTTGGCCCGCCAAAACGCGACTTAGAGCCTCCCCTTTTCCTCTTCAGTAACTCTGGGGAATCAAATTTTTACCGTCCCCAACTCGTTGTCCCCTACTAGTAACCCACTGACCCACAATCCCCCTTTCCCTCAGTAGGGAGTTTTGCTATTTTTCCCAGATGCCATTTCGAACGAAGCATATCCCCCTAAGGATTACTATTCTCCACTTTAATTTGGGTTTTATTTTTTGGTGTTTAGCCCCCAAAAAAAAATTTTCCCTTGACTCAGTAAATAATCCACTCCAATGCTTTTCCCTGACCTTAAAATTTTTTTTAAGGTGTTTAAACCTTCCCGGGGATGTTGAGCCCGGGGATTTTTGTAGGATCTTTTTTATCTTCCCCGTATCTATTAAAAGGAAAAAGGGTTTCCCGTCTTCTCCCCTAAATTAAATGTTAGGGAGTAGGGGCTTCTATAGTTATAGAATCATCTAATAGGGTTAAGGGGGCGTTTTTGCTTTTCGGGTCCAATTCAGTCCCGGTTTTCAGGTCTTCTAGATATCATTTTCTTGGAGAGTTTTTCCCAAGACAAGACTTAAAATATGCAAAATTTGTCTGTAAACCCCTTTTGCCCTGGAGCCTAGGGGGAGTAAGGGTCCCCTGAGCATTTCCTTAACTCTAGAGATTTTTGTATGAGATGATCTCATATTTTAACAAATGGGGGGGGCTCCCACAAGTTTTAGCATTTCACTAATCAATCGCCCGGGCACGACCGCCGAGCCACAACCGTCAGAAAAATTGAATAAAAATTTCGGGGGACTTAAATCATCAGTTTTTTCAAAAGAACAGCCCCGTAGAGGTGAAGGAATAAGCGACCTATACTTTTTTTGGGGGGGCATTTCTTTGTAATATATTGCCCCCGTATAGTCGACAAATGTTTTAATAATTGTACTCTCCATGGTTTTTTATTGAGCCGGGGTGGTGTTATTTCCCCCAAACTTTGCTTTGAACAAGATTTGAGTAGTATTTAACTGCCTGTCTACCCGCGGTATCCAAATTTGCCTCATAGATAGGCAATGTGTCAGCCATTTGCATGTAACGGTTCATATGCGATTCTCCACCACAATTTTGTAAGATGATGACGTTTTGGGAAAATTTTATGGGACTGCAGGGTTTTTTCGGGAAGACCTTCCAAAATTCTACTCGATATATAAGAGCCCTCTTCTAGGTACAGACCTAAAGATTTGTAAGTTTTTCCTAGGGGCTGGGCCCGGGGTCGAAACTGATATTCCTCAGAAATTCCTGTTTTTATTGTTCTAACCCCAAAATTTAAAGATCGAAATATCCCTCTTTAGAACTTGAAGACCAATTTTGTTGTCTTTAAAAGTTTGCTTTAAAAAGAAATCTCATTTTTTAGAAATTAACCCCTATAACCGTCTCTAATCAGGGGGAAAGGGTGGGTGGGAACGCCCCCCTGCAAAAAAAGGAGATGAGTAAAAAAAAATTCCACCCAGTATTTTATTTTATATATTTTTTACTATATATAAATTTTTAAAAATTGGGTTAAATTAAGTACATTTTAAAATATAATAAATTCTGGTGGAATCGCTGTACCACAATTAAACAAAGGGTTTAAAATAATATAAAATTTTTGAGAAAAAAAAGGAACCTTCCGATGGGGTAAACATTATTGGAACTTCCCCGTATCGCGTTTCCGTGACTTTATAAGGTTTTTGGTCAAGACAGCAATTCACGCTTAAACCCTAAAAATTAAAGGGTAGCCCTTCTTTTTGTACACTAAGGTGAGTCACGCTCATATTAAAAATGTGTGAGCCAAAATAAAATGATCATCGGTTAAACCAAAGGACAAAAGGGGAAAAAAACCAAACAGACGTCCGCGCCAGGTAACTTGGGAAAGCTACCCTCGGCCCACCACCCCGCCGCCATTACGTGACTACAACAATTATCAGCGCCTTACAGTACTACCACCCCTCCCCCAAAAATAATCAAACCCTTTAAATCATCAACCCATCTCCACTGTGAGATACCTTTTTACGTTAAAAAAGGTATCATTGGTCTAGGTAGTTCTGGGTTAATGAAGGTGGGTTTACATCAAATTACTATAATTTAGTAATTAAAAATAGAATTTTTTTTAATAATCTAAGGGCGTGAGTCGTTCTCATCGGGGCACCCAAATGTTGGAAAATTTAGTAAAATTGATGTGACTCACCCTTTTGTTAACCCCAAAAAAATACCTAACTGCAATGGACCAATTTAGAGCTAACTAAGGATATCACAGTGTAGGGTGGGGTTTATGATTTGAAGGCTTGAATTATTTGAGGGGGGGGTGGTAGTCGCTGAGGGCGCTGAAATTTTTGTAGGTGACGTAATGGCGGCGATGGTGGTAGGTGATGGGAAAATTTCCACAGTTACCCGGCGCGGGACTATGTTTTTTGTTTTTACCACATCGTCCTTGGTTTTAAACCCAAATTTATCGGGTTTTGTTTGGGTCAATCATAGTAATATGTGGCGTGACTACACTTAAGGGTTTAAACGAGTGTGGCTACACCTCAATCGTGGGGGTTTTTAAAGCGTGAATAACGCCCTTTACTGAAAACCTTATTAAATCAGCGAGACGGCTGAACGTGGGAACTCCCAATAATGTTTTCCTATACGTAAAGGGGCCAATATTTTTCACAATTTTTATTTTTTGTTAATCCTTTATAATTGTGTTTCTATGTTACCACAAATTATATTTTATTTAAGCATCTTAATTTTACCCAATTTCATAATAAAATAACAAGGTGGAATTTTTTTCATCTCCCTTTTGCATGGGAGGGGTATCCCCCCATACCATTTGAGGATTTGGCCATTCTCATTTAAAAGGTCTTTATTCATTTCACGGGCAAAACGTTGATTGAACGTAAAATACAGCGATCCCATGATTGCTAAGCACAAAATACCAAAGGGATTTATTTGCCATTTTTAAATCGCATTTTGGTCCATGCTCCAAACCTAGAGTAAGGGGGGACCACAAGCGACTTGAAGAACGGACTTTTTCCCCCGCACAGATACCCACAACGCCAAAAAAGGTGAGCGATCAATACTACCGTAGGTTGCCCCCTTTTCATAAAACTTCTTGACGTGATTCGCCATCATTGTGTCGTACCAAAAGGGGTAAAACTTCCAAAAACTCAATGTCCTCGCCGCCCCATGAAAAAGATGTACGTTTCATCTAGTGTAGGTGTTTTAAATATAGCTCAACAAGTTGTGATCAGTTGCAAAGAGCCAGCACCTGGGGAAACCCGCAGCTTGGAAATCCTCCCCCGAGTACTAACGAACTTTTTGGAGGATTATCCCCAGATGGTCCACAGAGACCAGCTCGGTCTCTTTTTCCCTGAACCGCATTTCAGTTTTTCTTTTGACCTCGCGAAAAACAGAAAAAGTAATTTTTAATTCCCGGACCGGGGGGATGGGTACCAAAACAAACTTATACCCTGTTCACAGTGCCCCGTAATAACAGAGTTGCCCCAAAAAATGAAAATTATTTCAAGGGGACTTGTCCAAACACCAAAAGGGCACAAAATGTGAAAAATTTGGGGATATTATGCATTGTTGGCAAAGCATAGGAGCCTTAGAGTTAATTATAATGTAGAGAGTTTAGTTTTTTTTTTGTATATATATATTAAAGCACCGAGGAATTTTGAGTTATAGAGGGTTCACCTGTTTCGTTGTTTTAAAAGGGGTTTTTGTTGAAAAATAAAAAAAAAAATTAAGTTTTTTTTATAAAATAAACTTAATATAAGTTAGGTACCGATAATTTATTTTACTTGTCCCCATGAGATTTAATTTCAAATAAGAATTGTCTTTGAAAGCAATTTTCAACAGCCCGGGGGATGATGAAAAACAAATTTTAATAAAATCCATCTATTTTTCAGCTTAGGCTCTTTAGAGGAACAACGGCCCCGATTGTCGGCAAACGCCTTTCCAAAGGATCCTGGACGGAATAATTGGCCACTTCAGCAAAAAAGGGAATATTTATAATTTTTGTTCGTTTTTGCCCTTAATTTATAAAGATACATACTCATAACATCTTGATCACTAATATTTAAAATTTTTAAAAAATTCATTAAATTTTAGAAAAATATCACGAACTCAGCACAAATAGACATAAAATTTTAGAATCATGGGAACGTTTGATATATAAAAGAATAATTTTTACTCCGAGCGTAACGCGAAAATTACCAATTTTCCCAAAATTTAAAAACCCCATAAAACTTTTATATGATCAAAAAAATAAATCGACACCAAAATTTTGAAAATCGGAATTTTTATTTTTTTTTAAAAAAATGGGGGTTTAAACTTGGAAAAAAGGCGCTAGGGTCCATGTTTTGGTTTTCGAATTACAAAATCAATATTTGTTTTTGAGGTCAAAAACATTGAACACTCTAAGATCATTGAAATCGGTTTTTTAAACATTTTTGTGTTGACCTCGAAAAACGGGGGCCATTTTGAAATATTGCCCGGGGAGTGGGCACCCTTTGGATGAAGATATATTTACCTTCAATCCCGGGAAAGTTCAAATCTTTATAATATGAGTTTTTTATGAAAATTTGGGTTTTGGGACCGGGGTATACAGACAAAAATGAAAATTTAAACGAGCTATTTTCTCAAAATGTAATTTTTCCACATAGAGTAAACCCCTGCCCGATGTTAGGTAATTTTAAAATACTTTGAGGGTTTTACCTTTGCATCAGTACTTTTTTTGGGTTTTCTGATTTGGAGAAAATACAGTTTTTTTGACTGCAAATGTTTTCGAAAAAGATGTTTTTTTTGGCACATGGACTAGAAGACTATTGCCGGTATATTCTCACACAAATTTACGCCCTTGCATAGTGAACAGCAAGTCGGGAAGCTCTTATTCGGCCCCCCAAGTCCCGAAACCCGTGAGCTGGCAAAAAGGGATAAGAATTTGCAACTTTGGCATTAAAATGGGTCTCCGTTTTGTTCCGCAAACTGTAGATACAAAGAAAAAAAAACATGAACACAATTTTCGTATTCCTGACAATTACAAGTGGGTGATTGGGTGGGTCTTGACAGTTACACACAAGAAGATGGCTGTGGTGCGCCGTCAATAGTACCCCTTTACACGAAATAGGCATATGCTTAAATAAAAATCAATCCCATTTTGCAGCTTAGCAGCGTCGCCGGACACTCAACCCTGACATGTTTTGCTGCAGTATCCACACTTACTTCCACTCCGACCATGTTGTGTTGCGCTCTCAATTCCTTGCATTGAAAGTCGAACTATTCCATCTTGTTGTGTTGTTGTTGACTATGACGCTTGCTCTATATACTAATAAATACAATGATCACGTTTGTCTGGGAGCAGAATATGTTGTTTTTAGAAGACACTGGAGCGTTTTATAGTGTTTGGGGCAGTCCGTGCCGCTACTGAAAACGCCTATAAAGCATCCACAAAATACATTGATAAAATGAGCGAACAGTTTGCATTGGCTGCACAAAGGAAGATAATATATTCACTATAGGCTGTAATATGCCTACTAATCATTATTTTCAAAAATGATAAGTGAAAAATAAGGGCGACCTCCCTTGAGCTTTTTTTTAAACCCTTCGTTTAAAATAAATTTCACCTGTTGAATAAAGATATAATGATAATTACAAGCTACCGATTTGGAATATTTCATTCTATATTGGACCTGTCCAAAAACGTACCTAGTCTTTTTTAAAAAGCAGGGTCCTTCGGGGCTAAACCTTGAAACCTTTTGAACCTAACCGAGTCATTTTTTAGACATATCTAATAGTGTCCTAAGTGAACTACTATGGTTTTCTCACGTAACTGAATTTGGATACTGGTCTTCGCATCTTTGCAACGCATCGCATTTGACGTCGTCTAAGTGCATTCTTTGTCATCTCTGCGGATTGTCGCATTTATATGTGAAATGTCCACACCTGTACCTGATTGTTAGCTAAAAAATTATGGTCCATGACAAAGGGGTTTTTCTTAAGGTACTCGTCCAGACCATTTCATCATTCCTGCTTTAATGCAATCAAAGTAAAAGCCATTATCGCGTATATCAACAATATGTTTTTCACTTTTTGCATCCAGTCAGCCGTTTTTTAATAATCCGCAAACAAAATCTAATAATTCCTCGAGCTTCGAAAACGCTCCTCACGGCAAGCAGACGACAACCATGTCTCGGTGGGCGTTACGCGAGGAGGCCTCCCCAAAACCGCGCTAAACCAGAAGCACGTAAACACAAGATATAAATATAGCACCTGAAGATTTTGGGGTGTTTCTGATAGATTTTTTTTGCGATATGCCATATGCATGCATCCTTTATGGGTACAGCAAGAAAGCTGTGCCTTTCCAGAGAAGTTTGCATACGTTTCCGACCGATACGGACACGTTAGATGTGTGAAAAAGATTTGAGCGGCAGACAAGGGCAAGGGCAGAACAACACTCCCCTGCCTGTCATACTGTCTACATCAGCCCCCAGCCCCCCACCCACCCACCCATCCCTTAGCCACACCATAGCGTAGCCTTGTATGGCAGTCTGCATCACAAACAAGTCAAGAACACTCCCTTGCCTGTCACACTGTCTACATCATCCCCCAACCCAAATCCCGTTGTTGCATAAAATAGGTAACGCCGCGAAATAAGTAGCGTCTTACCTTACACCCCCGCCGTTTCTTACTTATGTTCCACAAAATACTCCTTTATAAGTGACTAGCCGCAAAGCCGCCCTCCGGGCGGACTTTTTGGCTAGCTCTGCGGAGGGTATTGGTGGTGGGCCTTCGGCCCACCAAACACGGACTCTCCAGATAGCCCCTTCTAACTTTCCTGAAATCATGGATGTAGAAATGTATGTATTCCCCACCCATTCACTCACCCATTACCCATCCACCCCCCACCCATTCACTCACCCATTACCCATCACCCCCCACCCATTCACTCACCCATTACCCATCACCACACACCCATTCACTCACCCATTACCCATCACCCCCCACCTATTCCCTCACCCATCACCCATCACCCCCAACTCATCATCCCCCACCCATTCACTCACCCATCACCCCACCCATTACCCATCACCCCACCATTCACTCACCCATTACCCATCACCCTACATCAGGTTTCCTCAATTCTCGCAACCCACTTTTTGTTCACAATTATCGCTAATAGGCTGCTATAAAAATAAAATAAAAAAGTGATCGGATCATCTCATAATTGGGCTTAAACCTTCCCCTGGTCAACCCGGTTCCAAAAATGTGCCATATGAGGTGATTGCGCAACGGGGGGCGGAACCTATACCAGACACCACACACACACACACACACACACAGACAGACAGACAGACAGACACACTTTCGCTTATATTTACCATTACCCATCACCCCCACCTATTCCCTCACCCATCACCCATCACCCCAACCCATCACCCCCCACCCATTCACTCACCCATCACCCCACACCCATTACCCATCACCCCACCCATTCACTCACCATTACCCATCACCCTACATCAAGGTTTCCTCAATTCTCGCAACCCACTTTTTTTTCACAATTATCGCTAATAGGCTGCTAAAAAAAAGGAAAAAAAGGGATCGGATCATCTCATAATTGGGCTTAAAACCTTCCCCTGGTCAACCCGGTCCAAAAATGTGCCATATGAGGTGATTGCGCCACGGGGGGCGGAACCTATACCAGACACACACACACACACACACAGACAGACAGACAGACAGACAGACACACTTTCGCTTATATTTACCATTACCCATTACCCCCCACCTATTCCCTCACCCATCACCCATCACCCCCAACCCCATCACCCCCCACCCATTCACTCACCCATCACCGCACACCCATTACCCATCACCCCACCCATTCACTCACCCATTACCCATCACCCTACATCAAGGTTTCCTCAATTCTCGCAACCCACTTTTTTTTTCACAATTATCGCTAATAGGCTGCTCAAATAAAAATAAATAAAAAAGTGATCGAATCATCTCATAAGTGGGCTTAAAACCTTCCCCTGGTCAACCCGGTTCCAAAAATGTGCCATATGAGGTGATTGCGCCACGGGGGGCGGAACCTATACCACACACACACACACACACACACACACACACACACACACACACACACACACACAGACAGACAGACAGACAGACACACTTTCGCTTATATTATTATAGATTAACCAGGACGTGTGTGGTACTGTGGTTGCTGGAGGTACTAGAGGAGACAGAAGAGAAGATATTGCCGTATAACACTGTCACACAACCATCAGCTGACGCCTTCACTCACACAGACCAAAACTAATGAAAATGTTTTAGTATCCCAGGTGAAATAGACAAAGGAAGAGTTGACAAATATGTTAACGAACGAAGGAGACCAAGTTTGACGAGGACCTATGAAGCGATACGTCGTCTATACTATGAAGCGTCAAAGGTTACAAGAAGAAGAAGACGAATCGAGAGACAGCTACTAGATGGAAGTTTTTAAAAAGACATAGATAACAGTAGAACTGGATGTGACACTCCGCAACTAGGCGCGCTGGGCGCTGCAGTACTGGCCCCATGGTCAGTCTGCTGGCCCATTCACTTGCTTCATATGACTATGTAAATTTATATCTATATAACCAGTTTATCATATAGACGGTTTATCAGTATATATGATATACTGTAACCCGTTCGTAAATGTCTGTTCTATATATTATCAAATAAAAGCAGTAAAACAAAACTAAAGAAATGCCATTACGGGACTGAAGAAATATGCATGAACTTAATATTCACTTCAACTCTTCGCCATTTAAAACTTTGCGTGTCAACGTTTATCATAAAGGGTATCAATAGAAGCGCAATTTTAGTAGCTTTCCATTGATGTATTTAGTTTTCTGATAAATGAATTACCACCATGCATAAATTAGCGTTAACTAAATAAATAAAACTATCAATCGGGTAATTTTCCCGATTGGTGATGTTATTTATTGACTTATATATTTCGTTTTCTGATAAATGATTTAGCACCATGTATAAATTAGCATTAACTAAATAAATAACCTCATCAATCGGGAAAATTACCCGATTGATGATTTCATTTATTTATTTAACGCTAATTTATGCATGGTTATAATTCATATATCAGAAAACGAAATATATCAATGGAAAGCTAGTAAAATTGCGCTTTTATTTATACCCTTCATGATAAAACTTGATTCGCAAAGTTTTAAATTGCGAAGAGTTGTAGTGAATATTAAGTTCATGCATATTTCTTCAGAGTCTCGTAATGGCATTTTTTAGCGTATTTTACTTTTTTTTATTTGATAATTGGCAGCGAGTGAAGCAGGCTGCCACTTACCATAATAGTCGGGTCACTTAGGGCGGAAAAAAGGCTTTCGCTTCACCTTAGGTGAAGGAAGTATTTTGAGGATCTTATCCCAAGCATTTTGTGCCGCTGAATCCGAAAATCGTAGTTGGGTCACTCGTTTAGCGGTAAGTTTTTCGGCGCAATTTGAAATTTGGCAATTTGGCAATAAAATTGGCAATTACAAATTGCAGAATGAGAACCAGACGTCGTAGAGACCTCGTTTTGGACCTCAAAATTGAAGCTTATTAAGAGTGCATAAAATGTTTATTGAGTACTCCCGTGGTTGTATCTTTTCGGATTACTGATCTATAATGGAAATTAAGATAAGTGGAAAAAAAATTGGGAAAAATATAAAAGGAATAATTTTGGCCTTAAAAGGGCCTGAGTTCTTAATAATTAAAAACTAAATTTTAATTAGTAAAAAAAGTAAAATAACAAACAATTGTTCCCTTAGGACACATTTAATTAACGAATTTGTGCAAGGGTGGGTACAATTATTGCGTAGAACAGGGTATTTAAAACTGAAAAATGCCTTAGGATAAGACCCTCAAAATACTTCCTTCACCTAAGGTGAAGCGAAAGCCTTTTTTCCGCCCGAAGTGACCCGAGTATTAATCCAAAACACAAAATTTCAAAACAGAAACCGATCTCCTCCGCGTATTTTTGGAAATAACAATTAGAACACAAAAAAATCCCTTACTTGCGATAGCGAGCGTTCACAAGTTTGAAAAAAATCGAATATCTAGTCGTCTACGCCATCGACGTCCTCATGCCCATCTTCCTCGTCTTTTGATGCACATCTCGGGTGGGCAATCGCAAAGCTCCGAACAAGGAGTCTGCAGGCGTTGACAGCGGCAGCGATTGGTCGAGCAGTTCGTCTTGCATCCGCCCCTGCATCCCATCCATGATACTTTGCGGGGCGGGAGGCAGGGTGGAAGGGATAGGCGCCAGGTTTTGGTCCGTAGCCCTTTACTTGGTCGGGCCCGGGGGTCACCCAACTCCTTTCCCTTCACAGCCCCCTCCCAGACGACGGCCTGTACTTGGGCTCGCATAATGTCCTGGGTGGTGGCGTTTGTCTGTCGGAGGGCCAGTGCTGCCCCAAACCCTTCTTCTTCTGAAGTGCCGTCCACCTCGCCTGCGGCAGAGAGCAGGTATATCCGTAAATTCTGCTCACGAATCGGCACAAACCCCGGTCCAGGCTCTCTTGCGTCACGGACCAGGGCTTCGGGAGTGTACCCAAAGCGTCGAGGGTTGCCTGGTGGGCCGCCTGGAACACAGGCCAAGCTTGCAACTTGCCTTTCCTGAAAGGGCGCAAGTGGTGCCCGCAACCAGTCAGAGCATGGAAGGACGTATCACATCCGGTGAGAGCCCAGTTCATCGTGGATGAGCTGAACGTTGAAAAGTCGTCTTCCCAAAGGGCTGGAGGCACGTGTTGGGGGGTATCTTGGGGAAGTGTCGGAGGAGGAGGAGAGGACGTCAGTGTCCGGAGAAACTACGGTTGCCTCCACATCTTTGTCGAAGCATGGAGAGATGATATATCTCTTAGTGTCCGCTTCCTCTTGTTCTGAGCGAACTTGGCTCCGTCCGGTCCAGAATTGCCACGGCCTTGTCGCGCCACGCGCAGACGACGCGTAATCCCCATGAATGGTGCTGGATTTGGGAGGCAATGAGAGAGGTCATAGCAGTCTTGTTGCTTTTGGTGGACAAGATGTTAGCCATGTCATTCCAGCTTTGATCCTCGTCGCTGCTTGGATTCGATATCGTATCCTCCACCTCGGGCTCGCTTTTTCCCCCCTCGTCTTGTCTTTTGAGGGACGCGCCGATGTCGTACCTGTAAAAGACAAGGTGCAAACTCCCCGTAGCCAACACCCATTTTGGGCAACTCTCTGCGGGAGGGATCCAACCCCAGGTCCTTTAAAATTTGCTGAGCCGGAAACGGGGTGCTGCTGAAGGATAGCCATCCCGTCGAGGACCAGCACGCGAGAGGATGAAGGGGTTTGCGAGGCCGTGGAGACCGCCGCGTTTCATCTTCTCCAGAACCCTGAGAAGGGCACTTTTTGTCGTGACCCGCGGGTGGCCTTGGCCCGTCAAAGAGGGCAGGAGGGAACAGGGAAGCTCATAGTTGGAGATGATGGTGCAAAAGGTCCAAAACTGCTGTCGAGTTGGAGGGCGAGCAGCAGGCCCGGTGAAGTCCTGAGGATCCCGTGACAATCACCTGCTTCCCTCCGATTGAAACTTTGGCTTTCTTGCCCAGCGTTTTGAATGTATTGGTAGGCTGACGATGCAGGAACCTCCCCATGGACTTTGCTGCGCAGTCCTGATCCTTCCCTCTTCGAAACTTCAAGAGCTTCCCTTGCCAGCCCCTTCCTCGATTCTTGGTCAGTGCTCCACCATCTTATCTGGAACAACCTTGGCGGAAAGGACGGTGGTGAGTTGGGTTTTCTCGGCGAGTGAAGGGGTTATGCTGGCGGAAAGAAGACCAGCAACCTCTTTGGTCATCTCGTGTGTCTTCTTCGTGACCGCTGGGCTGTCCTTGTGGTGCTTTGATGGCCGTAGCAGAACTTCCGAATGATTTGGCCTTGATTGCCAAGAGTTCGTCTTGGATCAAGAAGAACTTGGTCCTCGTCGAGGGATTTTTCGTGATCCCTACAAGCCCACCGTAAACCTTTCGAGTCCGGTTCACCTGTTTCCAAGGCATGGTCGCAGCCAAGGGACGTGAAAGGTACCAACGATTTACGGACGACCCAGTTTTCTCCAAGTACGTCCACGCTCTTGGATTCTTGAGGCGGAGGTCCTGCATCATGGCCACGTAAACCGGGACGAACCGGGCGTAGGAGCTTCGATTCCCTGGCGAAGAAGAACGGTCCGGGAACTCCTCCAACGTCTTCAGGTGCAGCGCCCAGTCTCCTGTCGTTCCGCACAGCCCTGGTGTAGTTCAAAAGCAGGAGGACCATCTTGACGTACGTCATGGAGAACTTGCTCAAGGGCCTGTCATCTGATCCCGCTGACCTCAGGATCTGCAGTTTGGGGTGCAAGGATCTCGAGGGTTTTTCTTAAAGGAATCCAGTCTTCCATCCTCTGCCAACTCCTGGACGGCGAAATTCTTCGGCGCTCTCCATTGCCCCGGAAGAGAACTTGAGAGCTAGGAGTGCATTTTTGAGGATTATTTTGGGGCCTCAATTCCGCGGTTTGACGTGTTTTCCGGCCAAAATCTGCCGGACTGTGGCGGGTCCGTACACCCCCGACTCGTGGAGCACCTCGTCGAAGCCGCTCCCCTCCAGGAAAACCACCGATGCAACCGCAGCATGGCTATGACGACGTGTAGGTCGCCAAGGCGGACGATCCAGTTTTCCTTCTTCAAGTTCAACTTGATCTCCAGGAGTTTTGAGAAGAGCGCCATGTCGCAGCAACAAGCACCGGAGCCCCATCGCCGTTCAGCGCTTTTTTGAATTTCTCCATTTCTGTCATCATGGTGAATTTTGACGAGTACTCTGGCGCTGGAGAGTCGAGAATGGGCCAAGGTGCAGATTGTCGTCGGTGGGACAGGCGGAACATCCTCGAGTCGGCTGTTGAAGGGCGGGACCAGCTGGGCATGCTCCGCGGGAGGTCTTTCAGGGCAAGCGATGCCGAAGGAGAGTAGGACGAGAGTGTCCTTGTCCTTGGAGTTCTCAGCGCTCTCGAGGCGAGGTTTTCTCGAAAGAGAGCGGGGAAGCTTGGGGCTTAAGCGAGCGGTTCAGGGGACGGGGCTGACCTCAAAATGGAAGCGGGAGGGGTTCAGCAGCGTCAGAATAAAAACTTGAGGGGCTCCAGCTCTGACGGAGAAATGGGCCGGGCTGAAAGGCAACGCTACCGTCCCGGGAAGGTGCCCTTCCGTCTTACTGTGTCTTCTTGGAATCGATGTTGTCGATGGCAAAGTGAACAAGAAGGCCCTTCTCGAGGCGGCGCGGGATGAACACTCCATCTCGCCGTCCAGCGCTGAGCACCGTTCGGGAAAGGGCGATGCCTCGAGGCGGAGAAGGGAGGAGTATGAGATAGCCAGCCCGGCACCGTGGAACATCTTAATCATTGCTTTGCTCCGCGTCTCCTGATGAATGGCCAGCGCCGTCGCCACCTGGAGAGGGGTCTCTCGGGTCGGAAAGTTTGGGGTGCTCGTCGCAGCTTGCTTTGAAACTCAAGATGTTTGTCATGAGGACTTGTCCGACGATCGAGGCTCCCTTTCCGTTCGCGGATTGTTTTTTCCCCAGCTCCACCGACGCCCCAGGTCGCGAAACTCTTGACGAGGGAGGAAGGTTAAAGTTGGCCATGTCTCCTTCAAATTTCCAGTTCGGTTCTTTGAGGGTTTTTTCCCACGCAGGATTTTGGCAGCTTTCAGGAGTGTAGCAAGCTTGATTCCTCGTTTGCCCGATGGTTTGTCAGGGCCTCTTCCTTGCCTCCGCCAGATGAACCAGTTCGGGTTCGCGAGGGTTCTTGGGCTTGGTGAACTCCACGCCATGGACCATGGTGGGAGGAGTTCCTTTACCCGGGCCGCGTGAGCGCCCAACACCATGCGGGCTCCTTGATGCTGTCTATTTCTCCCATCAGAGAGAACCACTCCACTCTCCAGCTTCTCGCTAACCTCTTCCACGAACTCGATCACGGAGCGATCTTCTGGCTCTTGTTGAGTGGAGGCCACAGTCCGCAACTTGTTGACGCCCATGAATGCTCCAGCACCCCTTTATGGTACATCACGTCGGCAGCCAGGACGTCGAGGTCGGGAGGAAGCTGGATTTTCCATTTCAGAATTCGTTCCCATTGTGGACCGCCTCAATGTTTCGATTGGCACTCCAGGTCGTGCTCACCCGGTTGCAGGATTTTCATTTGGCTTTCTCCATCACCGCAGAAGAAGCATTCCTTCCGGGGAATAGGAGCGCTGGGCGCGGCGGGGGACTCGAGGCGGCGGGGGGGGCAGGCCTAAAGTAGAGATGGATAAAAGCTTTTATTATTTAGTCGGGAATGTAATGGAAAACTACCAATGGGAATATACTTTCGGGAATCCTATGCATGAAAATAATTATAGCAAATAAGATATTTCTCGAAAACATCATTTAAAAAGTATTCAAAGAATGTTTATTAGCTTTAAAAGCCCTCGCGGCCAAGCGGGGCCCACGGCTTTCCACTCCTCGCACTGCGAGTTAGATTTTATCATCATCTGCGACGTTTTATCCGGAAATTTAGTGCCACGCACTTAGCGCTCCCTATCCTTGAATCACTAGACCAAATCAAGCAATATTTTTCATGTCCCAAAGATTTTTTCGAAAATTCAAAAAAAAAAATTCTTCTTTACCTTGAAGTCCGGGGTGGGCGGGCCCCCGCCGCAAGGTCCTGCTGCTCATCTCCGTACTGCCCTCGCGAATTTGGTGGGGGTGGATTTTAGCAATGCACTGTCGTGCCACGACCAATCGTCCCTTCTAGAGGACCTCCTGTGGGCCTCTACGAATTTGCCTTTCGAAAGGGCCCCCTTGGCCAGCATACTCCGAACATCCTCCTTGGGCGTCCGAGGTCGAAGGACCACATCTCCGTTAGTTGCACCGCAAATGACACACGATTTCATTGCGAGACCTGGAAGGAAAATGTGCGATATAAAAAATATTTATTTTATTTACGGGTTTATAGCTAATTTAAAAAATTATAGCCAATGAAATTTTACATTTATTTGCGAAATTTCATTACCGTATGTCATAAATAAAGACCATGAGGGGACAGTCAGAGAAAAGTTACCATTTTCTATTAATCAGACGATAGTGGGCCCTTTTTGAGAACAGATACAACCAGAAACATTTCATGACTTTTGATGTGAAATTTAAGGCCAAAATTATTCCTTTTTTATTTTTTTTCCATTTTTTTTTCCACTTATCTCTAATTTTTCCCTTATAGTTCAGTATGCGAACAATACAACCACAGAGTACTAAATAACATTTTTTGCACTCTTAATAAGCTTCAATTTGAGTCCAAAACGAGGTCTCTACGACGTCTGGTTCTCATTCTGCAATTTGTAATTGCCAATTTTATTGCCAAATTGCCAAATTGCAAATTGCGCGAAAACTTAACCGCTAACGAGTGACCCAACTAACGATTTTTCGGATTCAGCGGCACAAAATGCTTAGGATAAGACCTTCAAAATACTTCCTTCACCTAATGTGAAGCGAATCGCCCTAAGTGACCCTACTATAAGACCCATTCGCGTAAGGGGAGTGGAACCACTCGTGAGCCAAAAAGTTAATAACTACTCCTAAATATTGTCGGATTGAGCAGAAATTTGACATGCAAGTAGTGCTGTCAAAATCAATGGGGGTCTGTGCAACAAGATTTTTGCGTAGAACAAGCCCTTAATGAGTAATTAGCGTAATTATTTAATTAGTGCTAAATAACTTCGGTTTTTACAATAAAAATTATTTTTTCTTATGAAATACTAAAGTGATCCTCGCTATAGGTTTGCATAATAAAATATCAAGGATAAGCATGCCATTTCACGGAGAGATGCCACCAAGCGCCTAACTTCTGATCTTACTATAATTTCTGATTGGGGCAAAGCAAACCTTGTTTTGTTCAATGCCTCAAAATTCCAATTTCTTCACCTATCTATTCGACAAAACCTACCAGATAACTATCCCCTCTTCTTCAATGACACTCAACTGTCTCCTTCTTCTACAATGAACATTCTAGGACTATCCTTTCTAAAATCTGAACTGGAAATCTCACATCTCATCTCTTGCTAAAACAGCTTCTAAGAAGTTAGGTGTGCTGTGGGGTCTGCGTCATTTTTTTTCTCCCTCCCAATTGCTTGCTCCCCTACAGGGGCCTTATCCGCCCATGTATGGAGTATGTCTCACATGTTTGGGGAGGATCCACTCATACAGCTCTCCTAAACAGGGTTGAGTCAAAAGCTTTTCGTCATCATCAACTCCCCTCCTCTGAGTGACTGTCTTCAATCTTTAAATCACCGACGCAATGTTGCTTCTCTTGCTCTCTTCTACCGTTATTTTCATGCTCACTGCTCTTCTGAACTTGCTAACTGCATGCCTCCCCCCCTCCCGCGGCCGCGCTGCACAAGACTTTCCCACTCATTCTCCCTACCTATTCTGTCCATCTTCCTAATGCAAGAGTTAATCAGTATCTTTACTCTTGCCCTACTTTCACTGGTAAAAATCTGGGACTCTCTTCCTGTTTCTATTTTTCCACTTTCCTATGACTTAAATCTTTTCAAAGAAGAGTAACAAGACACCTCCCGAACTAAATTGGGGCCCACCCCTCTGTTTTTATTTTATTCTCTTACTGTCTTCTATATAGGGAATGGCAACTAAGCGGGCTTTGTGTTATCCATTTTGTTTGTGCCCTTGGCCAGTTTCCTTGCGATGTAAAAAAAAAAAAAATAATAATAAAATTTATTTACACTTCCGTTTTAAAATTGTTTCCCAAGATCAAGAGTTTTCACGGAACGTTCTGGAAAGCAAGGTTGCTGTAAGGACGTCTATTGCGCTTTCCTAGCGATTATGCATAGGGATGGGTGATCATGGTCAGGCCCTGAATTTTTCGGGCCGGGTTGGTTTCGGGCTCAAGATATTGGATTGGGTCGGGCTGCCAAAAAAAAAATCCACTGCTGCGTTTTGCGCTATGACGTCATTTGATCGTTTTAACGTGCTATGACGTTACCTGCACAGCCTTTCTCCGATTGCGCAGCCCCGTGCATGCAGGCCGCTGCCGCTTCTAGAACGCTCCCAAGCGCTCAGGACGGTTTACTACATCAAGTATAGATACGCCATCAACTGTGAGAAACCGTGAGAAAACCGTGAGAAATGTTTAAAAAAGCTTCGTACGTTTACCGTCTGTTGACCGATTGAGCTGAAATCTGTGTGAGAAGTCCCCAGGGGACAACGCAGTCTTCTACCCAGATAAAATCAGTCCTAAACTCTTGGTGACACAAAGCCTCGGCCCTCTTGGCTTTGACAAGACTCCAGTGCTTTTACAATGCCCTATTAGCTCCCTCAGCCCAGCAATTCCACCCAAAATTCTATAAAATGTCACCCTCTACATATTCTCGAAAGGGGTGTCCCTATGCAAGCCAAACTGCGGATGAGGGCATAGTAGGGGCAAACCCACTTTTTTGTTGGTATTTTACCTGCAGATATTTATGAACTAAATTTAGGTCTGTAGACTTTTTAAAGCCCTTTGAGCTCGCTGCCACGTTTTCCAGCCGCAAGAACGGAGCCCAAAAGCAAAGGGGCCAGAGGCTGAACGCCTATACTTGATATTTGAAGTCTAAGTGGTGACAGCTCTTCTGTTTATATGCATCAATTCAAATTAACATCAAGTTACCTTCAGAATCCACTCTTTGTCCATTTTAAATAGTTGTTTGACTTTACCAGAAGGAAAGACAAGGCGGAAACAGAAACCATGGAAAAATTTTACCCAACTTACTACACACTGCATATGAAAAAAAACTTGCACTTGGACTTGGACTTGGACAAACTTTTGGGGCTTGCACTAGGTATTTTAAAAAACACTTTTAGCTCACTGCCACCCTTCCAGCCGCAAGAACTGAGGGCCAAAAACAGAGGGGCCAGAGGCTGGACGCCTATACTCAAGTATAGAACAATCATTTACGAAGATTACAGTATATCATATATACTGATAAACCAGTCTATATGTAGTCATATGCAGCAAAGTGAATGGGGCCCGCAGACTGACCAAAGGGGCCCGTACTGCAGCGTCCAGGGCGCGTAGTTGCGGAGTGTCACATCCAGTTTCTACTGTTATCTATGAACAAGATTTAAACCCTTCATCTGCCTTGTCATACATATAAGGCACACTTAACATAGACATAAACGTGTGTAGAGCTAGATCACTCAATGACTTGTTCTTACTAACTAATCACTACACTAATTAATGACTTCTTCCCTTTTCCCCCGGTACCTCCAATGTCTTTCTCTCTTCTCTTCTGTCTCCTCTAGCACCTCCAGCAACCACAGTAAACCCCACACGTCCTGGTTAATCACTTATAAGGAGGTAAATAAGTAGGAAAACCCTTTTTGGGAAAAAGTAAAAACCGGGGGGGTGTGAGGTAAGGCGCTACCTATTTCGCGGCGTTACCTATTTTATTCAACTCCGTAGCCACACTATAGCGTAGCCATATATGGCAGTTTGCATCACAAACATGTCAACAACACTCCCTTGTCTGTCACACTGTCTGCCTTCCCGCCCACATATTTTCCAACTCTATGCTATAATGCTAGTATGTGC